>CAWUDS030000630.1:0-25974 GCA_963859935.3 Lathyrus sativus | reverse complement strand
TCGAACCCGAAGGCCGGCTCACCTTGAAGTTGAGAGGAACATCTGACCTCCCCTTCAGGCATTAGTTAAACAAACAGGCATCGAACCCGAAGGCCAGCACAACACAAAGTTGAGAAGAACATCTGACCTCGCCGTCAGGCATCTGTTAAACAAACAGGCATCGAACCCGAAGGCCGGCTCAACACGAAGTTGAGAGGAACATCTGACCTCGCCATCAGGCATCTGTTAAACAAACAAGCATCTGTTAAACAAACAGGCATCAAATCCGAAGGCCGGCTCAACCCGAAGTTGGGAAGAACATCTAACCTCGCTGTCAGGCATATGTTAAACAAACAGGCATCGAATTTGATGGACGACTCAACCTGAAGTTGAGAAGAACATCCGACCTCCCTGCCAGGCATTAGTTAAACAAACAAGAATCGAACCCGAAGGCCGGCTCATCCCGAAGTTGAGAAGAACATATGACCTAGCTTCCAGGCATCTGCTAAACAAACAGGCATCGAACCTAGAGGTCGGCTCAACCCGAAATTGAGAAGAACATCTGACCTCGCCGTCAGGCATCTGTTAAACAAAAAGTTATGGAACCCGAAGGCCGGCTCAACGCGAAGTTGAGAAGAACATCTGACCTTGGCGTCAGGCATCTGTTAAACAAACAGGCGTCAAACCCGAAGGCTGTCTCAACCTTTAGTTGAGAAGAATATCTGACCTCGCCTTCAGGCATCTGTTAAACAAACAGGCATCGAACCCGTAGGTCAGCACAACATGAAGTTGAGAGGAGCATTTAACTTCACTGTCAAGCATCTGTTAAACAAACAGGCATCAAATCCGAAGGCCGGCTCAACCCGAAGTTGAGAAGAACATCTAACCTCCCCGCCAGGCATCTGGTAAACAAACAGGCATCGAACCCAAAGGGTGGCTCAACCCGAAGTTGATAATAACATTATACCTCGCCGTCAGGCATCTGTTAAACAAACAGGCATCGAACCAGAAGGCCGGCCCAACACGAAGTTGAGAGGAACATATGACCTCGCCGTAAGGCATCTGTTAAACAAATAGGCATCGAACCTGAATGTCGGCTCAACATGAAGTTGAGAGGAACATTTGACTTCACTGTCAAGCATCTGTTAAACAAACAGGCATCAAATCCGAAGGTCGGCTCAACCCGAAGTTGAGAAGAACATCTGACCTCACCGTTAGGCCTCTGTTAAACAAACAGGCATCGAACCCGAAGGGCGGCTCAACCCGAAGTTGATAAGAACATTAGACCTCTTTTCTAGGCATCTATTAAACAAACAGGCATCGAGCCCGAAGGCCGGCTCAAGTTGAAGTTGAGAGGAACATCTGACCTCCCTATCAGGTATTAGTTAAACAAACATGCATCGAACCTGAAGGCCGACATAACACGAAGTTAAGAAGAACATCTGACCTTGCTGTCAGACATATGTTAAACAAACAGGCATCGAATTTGATGGCCGACTCAACCCGAAGTTTAGAAGAACATCTGACCTCGCTGTCAGGATTTAGTTAAACAAACAGGAATCGAACCCGAAGACCAGCTCAACCCGAAGTTGAGAAGAACATCTGACCTAGCCGCCAAGCATCTGTTAAACAAAGAGGCATCGAACCCAAAGGCCGGCTCAACGTGAAGTTGAGAAGAACATCTGACCTCGCCGTCAAGCATCTGTTAAACAAAAAGATGTGGAACCCGAAGGCCGGCTCAACCCGAAGTTGAGAAGAATATCTGACCTCGCCGTCAGGCATCTGTTAAATAAACAGGTTTCAAACCCGAAGGCCGTCTCAACCCTTAGTTGAGAAGAACATTTGACCTCGTCGTCAAACATCTGTTAAACAATTAGGTATCGAACCCGAAGGCCGGCTCACCTTGAAGTTGAGAGGAACATCTGACCTCCCCATCAGGCATTAGTTAAACAAACAGGCATCGAACCCGAAGGCCGGCACAACACAAAGTTGAGAAGAACATCTGACCTCGCCGTCTGGCATCTGTTAAATAAACAGGAATCGAACCCGAAGGCCGGCTCAACACGAAGTTGAGAGGAACATCTGACCTCGCTGTCAGGCATCTGTTAAACAAACAGGCATCGAACCCGAAGGTCGGCTCAACATGAAGTTGAGAGGAACATTTGACTTCACAGTCAAGAATCTGTTAAACAAACAGGCATCAAATCCAAAGGCCGGCTCAACCCGAAGTTGAGAAGAACATCTGGCCTCAACGCCAAGCATCTGTTAAACAAACAGGCATCGAAACCGAAGGGCGGCTCAACCCGAAGTTGATAAGAACATTAGACCTCACCGTCAGGCATCTATTAAAAAACCAGGCATCGAACCCGAAGGCCGCCTCAACCCGAAGTTCAGAAGAACATTTGACCTCGCTGTCAGGCATTTATTAAACAAACACGCATCGAACCCGAAGTCCGTCTCAAACATTAATTGAGAAGAACATATGAACTCGCCGTCAAACATCTGTTAAAAAACAGGCATCGAACCCGAAGGCCGGCTCAAGTTGAAGTTGAGAGGAACATATGACCTCCTCATCAGGCTTTAGTTAAACAAACAGGCATCGAATCTGAAGGTTGGCACAACACGAAGTTGAGAAGAACATCTGACCTTGCTGTCAGGCATATGTTAAACAAACAGGCATCGAATTTGATGGCTGACTTAACCCGAAGTTTAGAAGAACATCTGACCTCGCTGTCAGGCTTTAGTTAAACAAACAGGAATCGAACCCGAAGACCGGCTCAACCCAAAGTTGAGAAGAACATCTGACCTCGCCGTCAAGCATCTGTTAAACAAAAAGGTGTGGAACCCGAAGGCCGGCTCAACCCGAAGTTGAGAAGAATATCTGACCTCACCGTTAGAAATCTGTTAAATAAACAGGCATCAAACCCGAAGGCCGTCTCAACCCTTAGTTGAGAAGAACATCTGACCTCGCTGTAAAACATCTGTTAAACAATCAGGTATCGAACCCGAAGGCCGGCTCACCTTGAAGTTGAGAGGAACATATGACCTCCCCATCAGGCATTAGTTAAACAAACAGGCATCGAACCCGAAGGCAGGAACAACACGAAGTTGAGAAGAACATCTGACCTCGCCGTCAGGCATCTGTTAAACAAACAGGCATCGAACCTGAAGGCCGGCACAACATGAAGTTAAGAAGAACATCTGACCTTGCTGTCAGGCATATCTTAAACAAACACGCATCGAATTGGATGCCCGACTCAACCCGAAGTTTAGAAGAACATCTGTCCTCGCTGTCAGGCTTTAGTTAAACAAACAGGAATCGAACCCGAAGACCAGCTCAACCCGAAGTTGAGAAGAACATCTGACCTAGCCGCCAAGCATCTGTTAAACAAAGAGGCATCGAACCCAAAGGTCGGCTCAACCCGATGTTGAGAAGAACATCTGATCTCGCCGTCAAGCATCTGTTAAACAAAAAGATGTGGAACCCAAAGGCCGGCTCAACCCAAAGTTGAGGAGAACATCTGACCTCAACGTCAGGCATCTTTTAAACAAACAGGCATCAAACCCGAAGGGCGGCTCAACCCAAAGTTGATAAGAACATTAGACCTCACCGTCAGGCATCTGTTAAACAAACAGGCATTGAACACGAAGGCCGCCTCAACCCGAAATTCAGAAGAACATTTGACCTCGCCGTCAGGCATTTATTAAACAAACAGGCATCGAACCCGAAGGCCGTCTCAAACCTTAATTGATAAGAACATATGACCTCGCCGTCAAACATCTGTTAAACAAACAGGCATCAAACCCGAAGGCCGGCTCAATTTGAAGTTGAGAGGAACATCTGACCTCCCCATCAGGTATTAGTTAAACAATCAGGTATCGAACCTGAAGGCCGGCACAACACGTAGTTGAGAAGAATATCTGACCTCGCTGTCAGGCATATGTTAAACGAATAGGCATCGAATTTGATGGCTGACTCAACCCGAAGTTTAGAAGAACATTTGACCTTGCTGTCAGGCCTTACTTAAACAAACAGGAATCAAACCCGAAGACTGGCTCAACCCGAAGTTGAGAAGAACATCTGACCTCACGGTCAGGCATTTGTTAAATAAACAGGCATCAAACCCGAAGGCCGTCTCAACCCTTAGTTGAGAAGAACATCTGACCTCGCCGTCAAACATCTGTTAACCTATCAGGTATCGAACCCGAAGGCCGGCTCGCCTTGAAGTTGAGAGGAACATTTGACCTCCCCATCAGGCATTAGTTAAACAAACTGGCATCGAACCCGAAGGCCGGGACAACACGAAGTTGAGAAGAACATCTGACCTCGCTGTCAGGCATCTGTTAAACAAACAGGCATCGAACCCGAAGGTCGGTACAACATGAAGTTGAGAGGAACATCTGACCTCGCCGTCAGGCATCTGTTAAACAAACAGGCATCGAACCCGAAGGTCGACTCAACATGAAGTTGAGAGGAACATTTGACTTCACTGTCAAGCATCTGTTAAACAAACATGCATCAAATCCAAAGGCCGGCTCAACCCGAAGTTTGGAAGAACATCTAACCTCACTGTCAGGCATATGTTAAACAAACAGACATCGAATTTGATGGACGACTCAACCTGAAGTTGAGAAGAACATCCGACCTCCCTGCCAGGCATTAGTTAAACAAACAAGAATCGAACCCGAAGGTCGGCTCATCCCGAAGTTGAGAAGAACATCTGACCTAGCTGCCAGGCATCTACTAAACAAACAGGCATCGAACCTAGAGGTCGGCTCAACCCGAAGTTGGGAAGAACATCTGACCTCGCTGTCAGGCATCTGTTAAACAAAAAGTTATGGAACCCAAAGGTCGGCTCAACGCGAAGTTGAGAAGAACATCTGACCTTGGCATCAGGCATCTGTTAAACAAACAGGCGTCAAACCCGAAGGTCAGCACAACATGAAGTTGAGAGGAGCATTTTACTTCACTGTCAAGCATCTGTTAAACAAACAGGCACCAAATCCGAAGGCCGGCTCAACCCGAAGTTGAGAAGAACATCTAACCTCCCCGTCAGGCATCTGGTAAACAAACAGGCATCGAACCCAAAGGGTGGCTCAACCCGAAGTTGATAATAACATTAGACCTCGCCGTCAGGCATCTGTTCAACAAACAGGCATCGAACAAAAAGGCCGGCCCAACACGAAGTTGAGAGGAACATATGACCTCGCCGTAAGGCATCTGTTAAACAAACAGGCATCGAACCTGAAAGTCGGCTCAACATGAAGTTGAGAGGAACATTTGACTTCACTGTCAAGCAACTGTTAAACAAATAGGCATCAAATCCGAAGGTCGGCTCAACCCGAAGTTGATAAGAACATCTGACCTCACTGTTAGGCATCTGTTAAACAAACATGCATCGAACCCGAAGGGCGGCTCAACCTGAAGTTGATAAGAACATTAGACCTCTTTGCTAGGCATCTATTAAAGAAACAGGCATCGAACCCGAAGGCCGGCTCAACCCGAAGTTGAGAAGAACATTTGACCTCGCCGTCAGGCATCTGTTAAACAAACAGACATCAAACCCGAAGGCCGTCTCAATCCTTAATTGAGAAGAACATCTGACCTCACCGTCAAACATCTGTTAAACAAACAGGCATCAAACCCGAAGGCCGGCTCATCTTGAAGTTGAGAGGAACATCTGAACTCCCCATCAGGCATTAGTTAAACAAACAGGCATCGAACCCGAAGGCCGGCACAACACGAAGTTGAGAAGAACATCTAACCTTGCTGTCAGGCATATGTTAAGCAAATAGGCATCGAATTTGATGGACGACTCAACTTGAAGTTGAGAAGAACATCCGACCTCACTGCCAGGCATTAGTTAAACAAACAAGAATCAAACCCGAAGGCCGGCTCATCCCGAAGTTGAGATGAACGTCTGACCTAGCTGCCAGGCATCTGCTAAACAAACAGGCATCGAACTTAAAGGTCGGCACAACCCGAAGTTGAGAAGAACACCTGACCTCCCCGTCAGGCATCTGTTAAAAAAAAAGTTATGGAACCCGAAGGTCGGCTCAATGGGAAGTTGAGAAGAAAATCTGACCTCGCCGTCAGGCATCTGTTAAACAAACAGGCGTCAAACCCGAAGGCCGTCTCAACCCTTAGTTGAGAAGAACATCTGACCTCGCCGTCAAACATCTGTTAAACAAACAGGCATCAAATCTGAAGGTCGTCTCAACCCGAAGTTTAGAAGAACATCTGACCTCACCGTCAGGCATCTGTTAAACAAACAGGTATCGAACCCGAAGGGCGGCTCGACCCGAAGTTGATGAGAACATTAGACCTTGCTGTCAGGCATCTCTTAAACAAACATGCATCGAACCCGAAGGTCGGATCAACACGAAGTTGAGAGGAACATCTGACCTCGCCGTCAAGCATCTGTGAACCAAACAGGCATTGAACCCGAAGGCCGGCTCAACATGAAGTTGAGAGGAACATCTGACCTCGCCGTCAGGCATCTGTTAAACAAACTGGAATCGTACCCGTTGGTCGGCTCAACATGAAGTTGAGAAGAACATTTGACTTCACTTTCAAGCATCTGTTAAATAAACAGGAATCAAATCCGAAGGTCGGCTCAACCCAAAGTTGAGAAGAACATCTGACCTCACCATCAGGCATCTGTTAAACAAACAGGCATCAAACCCGAAGGGAGGCTCAACCCGAAGTTGATAAGAACATTAGACCTTGTTGTCAGGGATCTCTTAAACAAACAGGCATCGAACCCGAAGGCCGGCTCAACACGAAGTTGAGAGGAACATCTGACCTCGCCGTCAAGCATCTCTTAAACAAACAGGCATCGAACCTGAAGGTCGGCTATACATAAAGTTGAGAGGAACATTTGACTTCACTGTCAAGCATCTGTTAAACAAACGGGCATCAAATCCGAAGGCCGGCTCAACCCGAAGTTGAGAAGAACATCTGACCTCATTGTCAGGCATCTGTTAAACAAACAAGCATCGAACCCGAAGGCCGGGTCAACCCGAATTTGAGAAGAACATTTGACCTCGCCGTCAGGCATCTGTTAAACAAACAGGCATGAAACCCAAAGGTCGTCTCAACCCTTAGTTGAGAAGAACATCTGACCTCGCCGTGAAACATCAATTAAAAAAATAGGTATCGAACCCGAAGGCCGGCTCACCTCGAAGTTGAGAGGAACATTTGACCTTCCCATCAGGCATTAGTTAATCCAATAGGCGTCGATCCCGAAGGCCAGGACAACACGAAGTTGAGAAGAACATATGACCTCCCCATCAGGTATCTGTTAAACAAACAGGCATCGAACCCGAAGGCCGGTTCAACACGAAGTTGAGAGGAACATCTGACCTCGCTGTCAGGCATCTGTTAAACAAACCGGCATCGAACCCGAAGGTCGGCTCAACATGATGTTAAGAGGAACATTTGAATTCACTGTCAAGCATCTGTTAAACAAACAGGCATCAAATCTGAAGGCCGGCTCAACCCGAAGTTGAGAAGAACATCTGACCTCACCGTCAAGCATCTGTTAAACAAACAGGCATCGAACCCGAAGGGAGGCTCAACCCGAAGTTGATAAGAAAATTAGACCTCGCTGTCAGGCATCTCTTAAAGAAATAGGCATCGAACTCGAAGGTCGGCTCAACACGAAGTTGAGTGGAACATCTGAACTCGTCATCAAACATCTGTTAAACAAACAGACATCAAATCCGAAGGCCGGCTCAACTCGTAGTTGAGAAAAACATCTGACCTCACTGTCAGGCATTTGTTAAACAAACAGGCGTCGAACACGAAGGCCGGCTCAACCCGAAGTTGAGAAGAACATCTGACCTCGCCATCAGGCATCTGTTAAACACACAGGCATCGAACCCGTAGGCCGGCTCAACACAAAGTTGAGAGGAACATGTGACCTTGCCGTCAGGCATTTGTTAAACAAACAGGCTTCGAACCCGAAGGTCGCTCAACATGAAGTTGAGAGGAACATTTGACTTCACTATCAAGTATCTGTTAAACAAACAGGCATCAAATCCGATGGTCGGCTCAACCCGATGTTGAGAAGAACATCTGACCTCACCGTCAGGCATCTGTTAAACCAACAGGCATCGAACCCGAAGGGCGGCTTAACACGAAGTTAATTAGAACATTAGACCTCGCTGTTAGGCATCTGTTAAACATACAGGCATCGAACCCGAAGGCCGGCCCAACACGAAGTTGAGAGGAACATCTGACCTCGCTGTAAGGCATCTGTTAAACAAATAGGCATCTAAACTGAATGTCGGCTCAATATTAAGTTGAGAGGAACATTTGACTTCACTGTCAAGCATTTGTTAAACAAACATGCATCAAATTCGAAGGCCGCCTGAACCCGAAGTTGATAAGAACATTAGACCTCGCCATCAGGCATCTGTTAAACAAACAGGCATCGAACCCGAAGGCCGGCCCAACACGAAGTTGAGAGGAACATCTGACCTAGTTGTAAGGCATCTGTTAAACAAAAAGGCATCGAACCTGAATGTCGGCTCAACATGAAGTTGAGAGGAACATTTGACTTCATTGTTAAGCATCTGTTAAACAAACAGTAATCAAATCCGAAGGCCGGCTCAACCCGAAGTTGAGAAGAACATCTGACCTCACTGTTAGGCATCTGTTAAACAAACAAGCATCGAACCCGAAGGGCGGCTCAACGCGAAGTTGATAAGAAAATTAGACCTCTCTTCTAGGCATCTGTTAAACAAACAGGCATCGAACCCGAAGGCCGGCTCAACCCGAAGTTGAGAAGAACATTTGACCTTGCCGTCAAGCATCGGTTAAACAAACAGGCATCGAATTTGATGGCCGACTCAACCTAAAGTTGAGAAGAACATCCGACCTCCCTGCCAGGCATTAGTTAAACAAACAGGAATCGAACCAGGAGGCCGGCTCAACCCGAAGTTGAGAAGAACATCTGACCCCACCGTCAGGCATCTGTTAAACAAACAGGCATCGAACCCGAAGGGAGGCTCAACCCGAAGTTGATAAGAAAATTAGACCTCTCTGTCAGGCATCTCTTAAACAAATAGGCATCTAACTCGAAGGTCGGTTCAACACGAAGTTGAGAGGAACATCTGACCTCACCGTCAAGCATCTCCTAAACAAACAGGTATCGAACCTGAAGGTAGGCTCAACATGAAGTTGAGAGGAACATTTGACTTCACTGTCAAGCATCTGTTAAACAAACAGGCATCAAATCCGAAGGTCGGCTCAACTCGAAGTTGAGAAGAACATCTGACCTCACTGTCAGGCATCTGTTAAACAAACAAGCATCGAACCCGAAGGGCGGCTCAAGCTGAAGTTGATAAGAACATTAGACCTCTCTGCCAGGCATCTGTTAAACAAACAGGCATCGAACCCGAAGGTAGGCTCAACCCGAAGTTGAGAAGAACATCTGACCTTGCCATCAAGCATCTGTTAAACACGCAAGCATCGAACCCGTAGGCCGGCTCAACACGAAGTTGAGAGGAACATCTGACGTCGCTGTCAGGCATCTGTTAAACAAACAGGCATCGAACCCGAAGGTCGCTCAACATGAAGTTGAGAGGAACATTTGACTTCACTGTCAAGCATCTGTTAAACAAACAGGCATCAAATCCGAAGGTCGGCTCAACCCGGAGTTGAGAAGAACATCTGACCTCACCGTTAGGCATCTATTAAACCAACAGGCATCGATCCCGAAGGGGGGCTTAACCCGAAGTTAATAAGAACATTAGACCCCGCTGTCAGGCATCTGTTAAACATACAGGTATCGAACCTGAAGGCCGACCCAACAAGAAGTTGAGAGGAACATCTGACCTCGCCGTAAGTCATCTGTTAAATAAATACGCATCAAACTGAATGTCGGTTCAACTTGAAGTTGAGAGGAACATTTGACTTCACCGTCAAGCATTTGTTAAACAAACAGGCATCAAATACGAAGGCCGGCTCAACCCGAAGTTGATAAGAAGATTAGACCTCGCCATCAGGCATCTGTTTAATAAGCATGCATCGAACCCGAAGGCCCGCCCAACACGAAGTTGAGAGGAACATCTGACCTCAATGTAAGGCATCTGTTAAGCAAATAGGCATCGAACCTGAATGTCGGCTCAACATGAAGTTGAGAGGAACATTTAACTTCATTGTCAAGCATCTATTAAACAAACAAGACTGAAATCTGAAGGCCGGCTCAACCCGAAGTTGAGAAGAACATCTGACCTCACCGTTAGGCATCTTTTATACAAACAGGCATCGAACCCGAAGGGCGGCTCAACGCGAAGTTGATAAGAAAATTAGACCTCTCTGCTAGACATCTGTTAAACAAACAGGCATCGAACCCGAAGGTCGGCACAACCCGAAGTTGAGAAGAACATTTGACCTTGCCGTCAGGCATCTGTTAAACAAACAGGCATCGAATTTGATGGCCGACTCAACCTGAAGTTGAGAAGAACATCCGACCTCCCTGCCAGGCATTAGTTAAAAAAACAGGAATCGAACCCGAAGGCCGGCTCAACCCGAAGTTGAGAAGAACATTTGACCTAGCCGCCAGGCATATGCTAAACAAACAGGCATCGAACCCAAAGGTCGGCTCAACCCGAAGTTGAAAAGAACATCTGACTTCGCTGTCAGGCATCTGTTAAACAAAAAGTTATGGAACCTGAAGGTCGGCTCAACCCGAAGTTGAGAAGAACATCTGACCTCGCGGTCAGGCATCTGTTAAACAAATAGGCATCAAACCCGAAAGTAGCCTCAACCCTTAGTTGAGAATAACATCTGACCTCGCCGTCAAACATATAATAAACAAACAGGCATCGAACCCGAAGGCCGGCTTACCTCGAAGTTGAGAGGAACATCTGACCTTCCCATCAGGAATTAGTTAAACAAACAGGCATCGAACCCGAAGGCCGACACAACAAGAAGTTTAGAAGAACATCTGACCTCGCCGTCAGGCATCTGTTAAACAAACAGGCATCGAACCCAAAGGCCGGCTCAACACGAAGTTGAGAGGAACATCTGACCTCGCTGTTAGGAATCTGTTAAACAAACAGGCATTGAACCCATAGGTCGGCTCAACATGAAGTTGAGAAGAACATTTGACTTCACTGTCAAGCATCTGTTAAACAAACAGGCATCAAATCCGAAGGCCAACTCAACCCGAAGTTGAGAAGAACATCTGACCTAACCGTCAAGCATCTGTTAAACAAACAGGCATCGAACCCGAAGGGCGGCTCAACCCGAAGTTGATAAGAACATTAGACCTCGCTGTCATGCATCTCTTAAACAAACAGGCATCGAACCCGAAGGCCGGCTCAATACGAAGTTGAGAGGAACATCTGACCTCACCGTCAAGCATCTCTTAAACAAACATGCATCGTACCTGAAGGTCGGCTTGTTGCACCCCAAAATTTGCTCAACCTTTTCTTACCTGGTTTATGTTTCATTGCATTATCATTTGTATAGTTATATCATTTGCATATCATGGTACCATTCATATAGCAGGGGATCAAGTGTGATTCTTCTCAAGAGAAGCCTAGCAAGAGGTCTCATTAAAGATTGGGGATTGGTCAAAGTCATCAGAAGGTGGATTGAGTGCCTAAGGGTTTAGATGTTTGAGTGTGAATCTTCTCCTAACTTGAGGATCAACTGAAGACCATCAAAGGGTTGTGAAGTGTTGAATGTTAGAAGAGGATGTGTATGGATCTCATAGGATTCCAAGAGGGCCATGGGAGAGTTTAATCAAGTCATTTTGTCAAATGCAAGAGCCACAGTTGAGGTGCAAGCAATTAGGGTTTCATCTAGATCAATCCTAGGTCAACTGTGCAATTGAAGAGTATCAAAGCCTACTTTTAGGTCATGGAGTTCATGAAATGATATGTTGAGACATTTGTGGTGTTGTTCCAAGATCAAGTCAAGAAGAATCAAGAGTGTGGGAAGTTGCTAAATTAGGGTTTCAGTGCAAAATTCCCTGTTTAGTGCCTAACTTCAAGTCCACATAAGTCAAAATGAAAGTTTCAAATGGATCTTTGGCCAACATGAAACTTGTATATCATCTCAATACCTTTAATTTTAGTACTATAAGTCTTCCATTAGATTTATAGAACTCAAGTTATGGCTCAGACAAGTTACAAGTCCTCAGATGCCACTGAAATTTGTCTGTGAAAATCATATGATTTCAAAGCTATTTTTGACCTAGAAGGAGGTTTCACTTGAACTTTTGGCCAACATGAAAGTTGTTCCTCATGATCTTAGATTTCTAAATTGTACTAAAAGTCTTCCATCCGATTTGTAGAACTCAAGTTATGAGGTTTACAAGTCAGGGGTATTTTGGGAAACTGAGATTATAGGCCATTTTCAATCATAGGTCAAAATCTCCAACTTGCACTCTTCAAATGGAGATTTGTTCAACATGGAACTTGCTCAAAACATGATTTTAAGTGCAACAAAGTGATCATTTGGGATTGGTTTGGCTTGTAGCAAAAATTCACTTAAAATGGCCTAAAAAAGGGAATTTTTCAAATGGATTAAGGAGGGAAAATTGACTTTTTGAGTTAGAGGACCAAAACATGTCATGTGAGTACATTTTTTGAATGGAAATCACATTCTAAGCACATTGGCATTGGCAGAATTTTGAGCATAGGCCAAGTTTTGGGAGTTGTCATTTAGATTACTTCACCATGAAGTTACATAATCAAAAATAGCCATTGGATCAGATACAAGGATCAAATCCCAGCCATTCACACTCCACATGCTGCTATTAGTTGAATTGAACCATTTTGGAGCCAAAACATTGCCATTTTCGTGTACACTCAGGAGCAAAAAGTGGTGAAATTTTGAAAATTCATTTTGGGCCTAGAGTCAAGGATTGGGCTTTCTCTTGATCAATATCCATTGTATATAACATTTCTAACCTTCACAAATCATCAGTTTTCGAAATTGGAGCAGAATTGATCAAGAACAAACTTGAAAAAGTGAAGAAAACTCAAAAAGTGAATTCTCAGATCTAGATCGTTTCAAGCCAAATTGTGAGTTGAGAAAGCTTTATTGAAGATCATTGAACGATTCTGGAGAGTTTTGTGAAGCTTCATCAAGGATTAAAGGCTCAGTGGAAGTTCTCAACTAGGTACTTGAATTTCAACATATCTCTCTTAATACTTGATGATTCTTTTCCATTTTTGTTTCTTTGCACTCCTTGAAGCATGTAGATCATTTCTGGATGATAATTGTTAATGTTTATGACGTTCGAAATTTGGAGCTCCAAACTTGTGAGATTTTGTATGGACTGTTATTGCATGATTTTGCTTAGTTTTTGCTTGATCTATAACCTCCATGACATAAGGTTGAGTTTAGAATTAATTTGGAGAGGTTTTGATGAACTTAAGTTTTTGGTACCAAACTTTATTTGCTTCGTTTTTCTATCATGTTGCATTATTAATAATTTTGGTTGATATATTTGGAATCCTTGCGAGATGTAGATGAATTTTGACGTAAAAAACTCTAAAAACGGTTGAGTTTTGCATTTTATGTGTGTTGTTGTGCAGTTTGTGGTGGCCGGAATGCTTGGTAGGGGTGACCGGAGTGTTGCTCCGGCGGTGGAAATTCTGGTTGGAGAAGAAGGAGGGTAGCCGTCCGATTTGAGAGAGATAGGAGACCGAGTCTTCCCATCATGGGTGCGAGGAGGCGCCACGCGTCCTAAGGCCAAAACGGCGTCGTTTGGCATATGGGAGGGGACTGGGCGCGCGCGGGTTCTATCCCGCTGGTGTGCATTTTGTTTCTTTTTTCTTTCATTTTCGTTTGATTTTTTTTTATTTTTGTTTTGTGGGCCTAGCGCTTTGCTTTTTGCACCTCCTGGGAGGCCCAGTCTGCCATTTGCACTGCATTTTATTGCTGTCTACACCATTTATTTTCTGTTTTAAGTTTAGTTGGTTTTATTTTCTGTTTTGGTGTTGTTCCATTTTAAATCATTTAAAATAGCTCTAATAATCATAAAAATACACAAAAATAATTTTTAAAAACTTTAAGATGTCTAGTTTTTTCTGGATTTTTTTTTTCGTTTCATTTTCTATTTTAAAACAAATTAAATGTTGGAGTTGTTTTGTTTGATTTAAATTGCAGTTCTGTTCTTTCTTGATTTTATTTCCATGTTTAAACTTCTTATTTTTGCATGATTTTTTTGAGCATGGTGTTAATATGTTAATTGATCTTTGGATATTTTTTTCATAATTTTTAAGTGCTGTTTTCGTGTGATTTGAATTGACCTTTGTTCCCTCTCCATTGCTGCCTTTGTTTGGGACACTCTTGGTGTTTGCCCTTTGTTGGGGCACTTCCCTTTTGATTCTTAATCTCCCCTTTTGACCCCTGGTCGCTGATACCTTAGGGGTCCTTTGAGATTTTATTTGGCATTTTTAGATGCATTTTCATATTTTTCATGTATTTTGCAAGTTGCTTGTGTTTGTGTTGTTCTCTCTTGAGTGCCTTTGCTTGTTTGGCTTGGTTGGTGACTTTGGAGCTTGCTTGGCTTGGAATCCTTTTTGGGAGGTCTTTTGGACTTGGTGTAGCTATTGTGGCTTGAATATTGGAGCTGGGAGTTAAAGTTTCCTTTTCTTTTAGGAGTTGTTTTAGGAGCTTAGGAAATTAGGGCTTTAGGAAGAGCCATTAGAGCTAGTTTTGATTCTTTCATCAAACATAGAATGCATTGTGTGCTTCTATTCCATCCAATGATGTAAATTCCTCCTAGGGAAACTCCATCTCTCCTTTGGAGGGATGTGTGGTATGCCCATAGTTGAGTAGAACTTTGAGGATACATTTCCATTTTAATGTTGGTATTTGATGATTTCCTTTGGTTTTCATCTGGTTCTCAACATTACAACCTTGATCTTGATGAATAATCCTTGGCTTGGAGGTGCTTGCTAGAGCTTGAAGATGAAGTTTGATGAAGCTTGAAGATAGAAGCTTGCTTGAGGATGAAGTCTTGCTGTCAACTTTGCTGTCTTTTCAACTGTGCTATTTAGAGCTTGTTGTTGCTGTCTGTTGTAGGAGTTTGTTGCTGCTACTTGGGTTGCCTCCTCTGTATCTTTTGTTTTTCTTTGTATTGTCTGTTTGCTTGTGCTGATTATCTCTAGGTTTGAGGTGGAGCTTGTCTCCTCTTGCCTGTTGTTTTCTCCCTTGCCTCGCTGGTACTGTTGCATAGCATGCATTTTACTGTTTACTGTTTACTGTTTGCTTCTTTTGCTGTTTCCCCTAGGATCTCTGATTTCCTCTGTGCAAGAGGGAATTATGACACACATTAGGTTTTGACCCATGCATGATAACTGTAGGTAGATACCCCTTTCAACCATAGTTTTAGGGTGTCTCTCTTTTCTCATCTCAAAACAATTCAAAAACACAGTAATAAGGTTAATTGAAGTCGTGCGTTACGAGCCTTAAGCTATCTGGGAAAAGGTTGGTGGAGGGTCTCTTCCAGTAATCTGGATGTTAGTGTAGTACTCTTTGGGTGACATACGAAGCGTTCACTCCTGGGTCATAGTTGTCGCTACCGCGAAAGTAAGGTGCATGCAAAACAGAAGAGTCACCACCTTTCGTTATTTATCCCTCAGAGCGGGAAAGGAAACGATCGGAAAAACCTGACGAAAAGGGTATAAGACGAGGTCATCGCAACCATTGTCTGGGTTCGGGAGTCGGTTACGCAAGGGGAAGGTATTAGCACCCCTCACGTCCATCGTACTCGATGGGATCCACGCTTGTTGTGTTTATCTGACGGGTTGGTTTTATCTATCTACCTATCAAGGATGGCTTAAAAGGAAAAGAAAATGACTCGGCAAAGCGTCGCGCTTTATGCCTACGTATTCTCATCAGAGAATGAGAAATCAGAGTCAACGTAGTTCGCCTAACTACAGGTTACAGGGAAGGTGGGTCGCCAATACGTCAGTATTGTGCACGTACTCTCAACAGGTATGAGAGATCAGAGCTTACGTAGTTCGGGATAATATGGATTACGGGAATTTAGATTCATCTGTTTTATCGAGTAGGGTTAACAAATAGTTCCAGCAGTTTGGCGTACGCAACTCGACCTTTGGAGACTTAGGCGTTACCGTTTACGGTAGAACTGGGAGTTAACGACACTCTTTTCTTCAGAAAAGCTTCCTTTGAATTATGGGCCCACGGGGCAAAAAGGTTTGAAGTTTGTTTTCTGTCTTTTACGGAAGAATTGTTTTTTATGAATGTTTGCAACTAATATCGCACTAGAGACTATGATCTGAGAGTGAATGCATCGCATGTCACCCAAAGGGTGCCATACTAAACATCCAAGCTGTCGGAAAGAACTCTCCGACAACCCTTTCTCAGATAGCTTAAGGCTCGTAACGTACGACGTCAGTTAACCTTTATAACTGTGTTTTAATTTGTTTTGAGATGAGAAGAGAGAACAAATAGGCTCAACTAAAGGGAGACTATCAAGTCCTAATGTTGTCATGCCAAGGATTCATCCTATGGTGGAGGTTTGAAACAGGGAACTCCTAGAAGTTATCATGCATAGGTTTCAACCTAAAGTTCTAATCATCACTTCCTTATCAAAGGAAGTGAGATTCCTAAGGGATCATGTCAATGATAAACAAAAACAGATAAAGCATCAACATAAACAGTAAACAGTAAACGACTGTAAAATGCATGCAATGATAGTGAGGGAGGAAATGTGTGTGGGGGCATCAGCCTCCACAAGCTCATCTCGACCTCAAGCCAGATATGAATAATTGTAATCATACAGGAGAATAAAATAAAATGCCATCAAGAAAATCACAAACCACATAGGCAAGAGAGCAGAGCTCTACCGAATACCCGCAAGCAAAGCCATACAGTAACAATACAAGCAGAGGGAGAAACTCAACCTCTAGTGCAATCATGCTCCTAGTTTACATCAGTCTAAATATGAACTTATTCTAATGCATCAAGCAAATCAAACAAGCCACACCAATACAATTGCACAGAAAGCAAACAGACAGACAAGCAGCTCAACAGCTTCCACAGCTTCACAGCAAAGCAATCTTCTGACAGCAGTTCAGTCCTCAGTCTTCAAATACTCTTCAAGGCTATCATCTCCAATAGCAAGTATCAACTTGCTTCTTCAAGCTTTCAATACATCAAGCATAAGTATCAACTTATTCTTTCTTCTTCCTCAAGCCTCAGCTCTTTCTTCCTTACAAGTATCACCTTGCTCTTCCTGATCTACAAGCTTCAGCTTCAATGGTAGTCTTCAAACACAGAGAAGTGTCAACTTCTAGCCTCCTCAACAAGGAACTCCATCCTCTAGCAAGGGAGAAAGATTCATTTGATAAGAGCAAAGTTTGGATGGTTGGTAGCAGAGTGAAGACCAAAGGTCACCACTAAGCATCCTATCATCAGAGAAAGGGACCCTCAAAGGTTCTACCAGCTTGTAAAGAGCCACACATCCTACCAAAGGAGGGATGAGGCCTTTACAAGGTGACCTTACATCATAGGGAAGAATGGAAGTGATCAACATCTTCCATGTTTATGAAGGAAGAGAATCTATCTAGAAGCTCTGCCTACAAACCCTAATCTTAACACCTAATCAACACTACACCAAAAGAAGGGAGATCTTCACATCCAAGCTTCTTCAAACACTCCATGGTAGCCCAAACTTGTCTTCAACATAATCCAAGATCAAGAGCGACAAAACCCTAATCTAAGGGAACTAAAGAAGTCATTCAAGTTGAATTAGTGCATTAGAATCATCTAAAGTTAGCACTTAAACTAAAATCAAACAAATATAGTAAAATACATTGTAAATTCCTACAAAAATTCCTAAGGGACCCTAATTCAATCATGAATCTCCCATACAAAAATCAGAGGTTGAATCATCCACCAAGTTCTAGATATAAAACCTAAATCATAAGGTACTAACCATAAACCCTAAAAAGGGAGCTCCTAAAGTTTCACCCCAAAACTACCACCTACATTCATCACAAAAATTTGAGAAACATCTAGAGGGAACATGCATATCTATGCTAGCAACACACAAAAAATCAAGGCAAGAATCATCATCACATGATCAAACCAAATTCAACAAAATAAAGCATCAACCATGATTATTTCAATATCAATTAAAATTCAACAAATGCAAATAAAATAAAAAATGCATGAAATATTAATATTTTTATTTAAAAAAAACTAGATTCAATCATGAATCAATGGAAAAAAGAATGGAATCATTTGAGTTATTTTTCAATTTTTTATGGATTATTCAATAACCTATGCAAAATGAAGAAATAAAAGAAAATCAATGAGAAATTAATAAGCGCGTGGTGTGAATAGCATATTTTCTCAGTTCATTATCCAGACTGGGCCAGAAGTGGGATGCTGATATCAATTAGTGACTTAAGCCCATGACTAACATTTAAGTTATACGGTGCGTTTTGGCTTTTACTCAGACTCTTCACAAAATCTCCCTCACTCGTGGCCGTTAGATCCTCATCTGGTCAAAGGTCCACATCTAATCCAATGGCTATGAGGTTGTCTTCTTCCTTTTGAATTTCTGAACTTCCTCCACCTGCGCGCGCAAAGGTCACCGCCGGTGACTTCTCCGGTCAGCCTCATCCAACCCTAACTCTCTCCACAGGCCTCCATTCCAAATGGTTACTACACGAATCTTGTCCCAAATTTCACAAGGAATCTTCCTATACAACTCAATCATTCTAAAAGCTCAAGAATCCAAGAATAGCAATCTCAACCAAAAATTGCATAAACCCTAAATTGTCACTAATCTTCCAATTAATGATCCAGAAAGCTTCCTACACCAACCTACAATGATTCTAACCTAACAAATCCTATTGATTCTACTTAAATTAAGTCATGGAATGAGAATTACATACCTGGTAAAATCGCGTGAATAGAGTACTCAAATCTTCAAATCAACCCTCAAGAACTTCCAAACTCCTTCACTAGCATCCAAGGAAGGTTCTGTATGCAAAGAAATAAGTTGAAATGCCTTGAATTCTTGAACCCAATTCTGAGTTGCAGATGAATAATTTGTAATGCCAACTCACGATTTTTCCACAGTTTTGCCTTGAATTCAATCTGGGATCAACCACTAACACTAGAGCAAGCTATTGGGAGCCAAAGAATGGATTGAAATTGATCCAAACCTTGTAACAGAATTGGATTTGCAAGAAGAAATTTCAAAGTTCAATCTCACTATTCTCCCTCAATTCTCACCAACCTTGGCCTTGGATCACTTCATGTGTTTATATAGAGCATGACTGAATGATCTAGAAAGTTCTGGATCAATCTAATGAGAAGTTCAATATCTCATGTCATGGAAAATTCAATCTCATGCTATCCTCATACCAGCTCTGCTAACAGCTTTCATTTGCCCTTCAACCTCATCCAAATTCTCCTCAAATAAGATTATGAAGGTGTTTGAATGTGTTAGCACCTTGGTTTTGCACTTGTGTGTAGTTTGGCATATGTAACTTAAGCCTTAAGCAAGCAAATGCAACTCCATGATTTTAACCTCAAATGAGAAAAGTAATATTGCCAATGCCTTTAAAATGTCATTTCTGATCAAAATGACATATTACATGTCTTATCTTGGCTTTGGAATGAAAAATCACAAATTTGGTCCTTTTAATGAACTTTAATTCTTCCTTTTTAAGCCAATTTTGCAATTTTGAGTTACAAGCACTTCCAACCTCTCATGACCACTTGGCTAGCCTTAAAACATCTTTTTGAACAAGTTTTATGTTGAACATTCTCCCATTTGAAGCTTGCAAATAGGAGTTATGGCCTTATGATTGAAATGACCTGTAATCTCCAAATGTTCAAAATACCCTTGACTTGTCAAAGCCATAACTTGAGTTCTACAAATCCTATCAAGTACTTATAGTACTATATAGAAAGCTAAGAGGATAAGGAAAAACATTAATGTTGACCAAAAGTTCATAGGAATCATCCTTCTGGGGAAAAAATTTAATGCAAGTTGGGTAACTTTCAAGCTCCAAATTCACATTCCTCAGATGACTTGTAACTTGTCAAAGCCATAACTTGAGCTCTACAAATCCTATCAAGGACTTCTAGATTTAAAATTAAAGCTAAGATCATGCTCTACAACAATCATGTTGGGGACAAGATGAGATGACAATCACATCTTGAGCTAAATTACCTTGAAGATAGGGGCCAAACTAGGGGATTTTACACTGTCAAGGCTTAGAAACCCTAGCTTGCAACTTCTCAAACCCTTCAATCATGATGAGTTAACCTTGGAATCATCCTTAGAACATCTTAATGCATCAATCCATGATCAAATGGCTCTTGTATTAGGTCTCAACCTTCTTCAAATCATCAGTTGACTTAGGGTTGACCCAGTCAAACCCTAGCTGCACCACTCATGGCTGAGGCTTCTTAATCTTGCACAATGACCTGTCTAGGCTTCAAAGTGATCTTTAACCCTTCTCATGAGCTCTCTCAAGACCTCAAGTCCAACTTCATGGCTTCAGAATCATCTGATGGTCTTCCCCATACCTCTCAAGTTAGGAGACCTACACACTTGGCTTCAACCACTCTCTCTGAGGATCTTTTAACTTCTCTGACAAGGATATCAACCCTTAAACATCTGAATAACCTTCTTAGCTAGCTTCATAGTCTTGTATAGCTCTTAGTTGGTAATCATACCTCTTGATCTCCTGCATACATGTCAATGAAATGCAAATGATAATGCTAATGTGAATGAAATGAAACATAAGCTAGGTAAAGAAGTGTTGAGCAAATTTTGGGGTGCAACAGCTGCCCCTATTCAAACGGCTTGGACCTGACTGGGTGAGAAGCGAACGACTCTCAAACAATCAAGGTAGAAGACGGTTGAATACCAACAAACCCGAAAATTTGCCAACTGCACAAGTACACGGTACTCTGATGGGACAAATCTTCGGAAACTGAAATAATAGTTGCACGACAACTAGCTGGAGAAATACTAATCTGAATCTCCGTCGGGATGATTATTCGATTTCGCTGCCGCTTCCTCCTCAAGTCATCAAGGGATCACTGGTCACTCGGTAACCGGCGATACATAGCTGATATTACCGTCAGGCATTCTACGGCACTGCGGCAGAAGGATTCCTTGGGACTCATCAGGTCATTAGAGACTTTTTAACAATCAAGTTAATTATGCCGTCGGGCATTCAAAGAAATTTTCGGGGGTCAGCCGGACTTCGTCAGTAAGTCAGAGATAGAATCCTTGGTCAATCATGAACCAAACAGAGATATCCAAACTTCTGCCATCAGGCACTCCGCATCAACTGAGACAACTAGGTCGACCTCACAGTTGGACTTCGTCAATAAGTCTTCAAATGGAACCCTTAATCAATCAAGAACCACTAAGGATATACAATCTTTTGCCGTCAGGCACTCTGCGTCAGCTGGGAGAACTGCTTTCACCTCGCAGTCAGACTTCATCAGTAAGTCAGGGGCTTTGGCACCGCTGCCGGACTTCAATCATCAAGTCTTCAAGGAAATTTCAACTTCTCTGTTGAAAACATGCTGGGGATGACACATCTCCACTGGGGATTCTGGAGAACTATCAAGTAACTCTGCTTCGGGGATCCAAAAATCATTCTGGGCAAATAAACTCAGCTGAGGAAATCAAGAATCATCTTGAACAAATAACTCCCTCGGGGACTTCAAGAATCGTCCTGAACCAATAACTCTGCGGGAGATTTCAGGAATCATCCTGAGCAAACACTCTGCCGGGGACTCTAAGCATCAACTTAAGCAACCCTCTCTGGTGACTTCACCGGGGATTTTAAGGATCATCTTAAGCAATCAACTTCACTGAGGAATTCAAGAATCATCTTGGGCAAACGACTTTGCTGGGGAATTCAAGAATCATCTTGAACAAACCATTATGCGGAGGAACACCTGCAAAACAAGAACGACAATGACCTAGCTCATGTTTCATATGCATATGATCGACAATGGTGCAATGCTCCATACGGTGGAAATGCTGCGCGTTTTCAGGGTAAATGTTATGCAATCATGCAAAATGATATGGCCCCATCAGCAAAATAAATGTTGAAGGGAGAATCCTCCTGTCAAGGAGAAAGGACCACTCTGGTGGAGAGGAGGAATCATCCTGCCAAGGAGAAGAAGTTACACCAATCTCAATTGGATTCCGCCTGAGGAAACGAACTTCGGTTGACTGCTGCAGGGGAATAAAGCTCTACGAGAACCTGAACCTGCTCCTCTAGGTATTCAAACCACAAGCTACTGAGGAAACGATTTCAATTGCAGAAATAAACTGCACGATATTCACACCAAAACTTTCCTTGAGATACCGACTCCGGTGGGGAAATACAGCATCAGCTATTCAACGCTCTACTGGGGAAAACCAATCATGGCCCCCACGGCTTCCAAGAACTCGGCTCTCTTGGGGAACTGCAAACTCGGATGGGGAGGGTAACCAGACGCTAGAATAAATCCTACTTGTCGGGGAAAATACAACTCTGTGGGGAATCTCAATTCTGCTGGAGACTTCAGTTTGCGCTATCGAAGGCTGAACACTTGCGAACGAGAAAACTGCACACTGACCCAGTGCTGGAAAATGAACTCATACTTCAGTGCATGACTCAACTGGGGAGATGACGATCCTTCAGGATACATCTGATTGGGAAGAGAGTCTTCTCTGTTTGGGGAGACATATCAATGCTTACAATCTCATGTTCAAAGTCCACGGGGAGGTGCTACTGAACTTGTTGGAGAAGAAGGAATCATCCTGCTTGGGGACGCATACGGCGTACTGCCTGGTATATGCTACACCTGCAACAACACAAACAAACAGACAAGATACCCTTCTCAAAGGGACCTATCAAGGTTATCATCTTGTGACAACGTTCAAGTAATTCATTGTTTCAACAATCAGTGGCCTAGGCCAGTAAGTTTATGTATGCGCATTTTATCAAAAACATCGGCGTTCTTTTTCGCAAACAAAACAGATAGATGCTAAACAGGCAAACAGAATTGTTGAATAGTATACATTTTATTTGATAACAAACCCCTAAATGGGTAAAAATGTTTTACAACAGATGCAAGCTCCTGGAATGAGGAAGTTGCGCAAATATAAAAACATAGATATACATTAGTATATACACAAATGTCGGCAATGAGGCGTAGACGAACACCATGAGTTGATCCCTCTATGACCCACTCGACTTCGACACTTCTCCGATGTTTCAGCTTCAGAAGAGATTGATTCAGATAAACAGCCCTCAGGTCTTCCAAACCACTAAACAATGAGAGTCCATACACGGAACACAGTCATTTGCTTTTTCAAATCCCTAACTTTTGCCTGAATCGCCCTTCAGGGTTTTCAATTCACCGGGATACCCTTTTTTGCCAAAGTCACCCATCCGGGTTTTCGACTTTGCGGGTGTACATTCTTTTCTTTATATCCCTAATTTTTGCCCGAACCTTTTTCCTTTTTTATGGTTCGCCGGGATGCCCCATTTTTGCCTGGATATTCTTTTTCTTTCCAGCGGGTCATTCTTTAAGCAAAGTATTTTTTAACTGCGTCCGCGTTCACCGGGGATGCGAAATCTTCGCCATCCATCGTGGATAACAACAAGGCTCCTCCCGAGAAGACCTTGCTGACGATGTACGGACCTTCGTAATTGGGAGTCCACTTGCCCCAGTGATCGGAGTGTGGAGGAAGAATCTTCTTCAGGACGAGATCACCCGTCTGAAAGCTTCTAGGATGCACCTTCTTATCATAAGCTTTCTTCATTCGGCTTTGGTACAGACGACCATATGCAATCGATGCTAACCTCTTCTCGTCCATCAGGCTGAGTTGGTTTAGTCGGTTCTTAATCCATTCTGCCTCATCGAGTTTCACGTCAACCAAAACTCGTAAAGAAGGAATCTCAACTTCTAACGGTAGGACAACTTCCATACCGTACACCAGTGAGAAAGGAGTTGCCCCGGTTGATGTACGCACCGTGGTACGATAACCGTGCAGTGCAAACGACAACATCTCGTGCCAATCCTTGTGGGTCACAACCATCTTCTGTACAATCTTCTTGATGTTCTTATTGGCCGCTTCAACGGCGCCATTCATCTTCGGCCGGTAAGGAGATGAGTTGTGGTGTTCAATCTTGAAACTCTGGCACATCTCCTTCATCATCTTGTTATTCAGATTCAAACCATTATCAGTAATGATCCGTTCGGGAATTCCATAATGACAGATGATGTCCCTCTTTATGAATTTAGCCACCACTTGCTTGGTCACATTAGCATATGAGGCTGCCTCCACCCACTTGGTGAAGTAGTCGATAGCTACTAGAATAAAGTGATGACCGTTAGATGCAGTGGGCTCGATCTTGCCTATCATGTCGATGCCCCACATGGAGAACGACCATGGGGAGGACATGACATTTAACGGGCACGGCGGCACATGAATCTTATCAGCATAAATATGGCATTTATGATATCTCTTCGCGAATTTAAAGCAATCCGACTCCATCGTCATCCAGTAGTATCCTGCTCTCAGGATCTTTCTCGTCATGGCATGCCCACCGGGGTGCGTACCAAATGTGCCTTCATGGACCTCTTCCATGAGCATGTTCACTTCTTTCTCATCTACACATCTGAGTAGCACGAGATCGTGGTTTCTTTTATACAAAGCTCCATCAGGATTGAGATAAAAATTTCCAGACAGCCTCCTCAGAGTCTTCTTATCCTGGGTTGACGCTCCCGCGGGATACTCCTTAGTCATAAGGAAAGTCTGGATATCGTGGAACCATGGCTTGCCGTCGGAGGCTTCCTCGATCGCAAAGACGAATGCAGGTCTATCAAGATGAGAAAGGACGATTCTTGGAGCTTCATTCCAGAAATTGACTTTATACATCGAAGCCAACGTGGCTAGGGCATCAACCATCTGATTTTCAGCCCTGGGCACATGATGGAGTTCCACTCGATCAAAGAACGGAAGCAGCCTTCTGGCATAGTTCATGTACGGCACCAAATTCGATTGGCGAGTCTCCCAATCCCCTTTAATTTAGTTGATCACAAGTGCCGAGTCACCATATACGTCTAGGTTCTTGATTCTCAAATCAATTGCTTCTTCTAGACCCATGATGCATGCTTCGTACACCGCTTCATTATTGGTGACTGGAAACGTCAGTCTCGCAGTAAACGGGATGTGGGATCCATGGGGAGTCGTGATGATCGCCCCAATGCCACTTCCATAAGAGTTAACCGCCCCGTCAAATATCAATTTCCACTGGGATTCCCTATCTGGACCCTCGTCGGGCAACGGTTCATCACAATCTTTTGCTTTAAGAAACATGATATCCTCATCATGGAATTCAAATTTCATCGGCTGATAATCCTTGATCGGCTGTTCGGCCAGGTATTCAGACAATACGCTGCCCTTAATGTCCTTCTGGGAAACGTACTGAATGTCATATTCCGTCAACACCATTTGCCATCTGGAAATCCTGCCCGAAAGCGCTTGTTTCTCGAAGACGTACTTGATCGGATCCATCTTCGAAATTAGCATGGTGGTGTGATTGAGCATGTACTGTCATAAATGTTAGGCAGCCCAGGCTAGTGCACAACACGTTTTCTCCAGCATCGAGTAACGAGATTCACAATCTGTGAATTTTTTACTCAAGTAGTAAATGGCATGCTCCTTTCTGCCCGTCTCGTCATGCTGACCGAGAACACACCCCAAACTATTCTCAAGAACTGTCAAGTACATGATTAGGGGTCTTCCGGCCACTGGGGGTATCAAGATCGGAGGCTCTTGTAGATACTGCTTTATTTTGTCGAATGCCTTCTGGAAATCCTCGTTCCAGATAATCGCCTGATCTTTCTTTAACAGTTTGAACATTGGTTCACACGTGGCCGTGAGCTGAGAAATAAACCTTGCAATGTAGTTTATTCTGCCCAGGAAACCACGAACTTCTGTTTCC
>CAWUDS030000629.1:0-325674 GCA_963859935.3 Lathyrus sativus | reverse complement strand
GATTGAAAGCTCTAGAATTGCTGAGAAGGCAGAAAAAGAGAGTGGAAAAGTCATACAATAAGAAGGTTAAAGCAAGAACCTTTTTAGTTGGAGAATTAGTTTGGAGATTCATTCTGCCTATGGATCGAAAGGCCAAGACGCTGGGTAAATGGTCCCCAAAGTGGGAGGCACCCTTCCAAGTGTTGAGAGTTTTCTTTAATGGAGCCTATGAAGTGGAAGAATTGGGCGAAGATAAGAGGATATTAAAAGTAAATGGTAAGTACTTGAAAAAGTACAGGCCTATGCTACAAGAAGTTAAGATAACAACAGAGTAACAGAAAGTATAAAGCAAAGCCACAAATGGTATTAATATTTGCCAAAATGGCGCGATAAGTTACAATAACAAAGATGGCTTCAAAGGCCAGCAAAATATAGTCTGTTAGAATATGTCAGTAAATTAGAAAGGAAGATTGGCCTTCATTTTAAGGTAGTTCTCCTTCTGAGATTCAATACGTTGTTGGCACGAGTCCCTTTCGTCAATTAATCTGGCAACTTCTTCTTCTAAGATTCGAGCCTCTTCTACAAAAGTGATAGCATGTTCGAGTTCAGCAGCAAGGGTCGAATCGTCTTTGGAAGACAGTTGAGAAATCTTCTTTTCTTCTTTCTTGATCTTGCTTTGAAGTTTCTTGATCTTGCGTTTCCAACAGACGATGTTTTCCTTACTGGAAGCAATCTCTAGTTGGTCTCTCTTTTTCTCTTCCTCTACCTCTTCGGTCTTTTATTCCGATTCTGCTGCACTTGTCCAGGCAGCTGCTTCACAACCAGATTTCGTCGAAATGTCACCTTCGAGGCGGGGCAGCAACGTAAGGTCTTTGTAGACTTGATCTATCAAAATTCCCACCTCTCGAATGACGTTAGCAGCTTCAGGGGATATGGAATCAAGTCTCACTTGTTGAAGAAGCGCTTTCAAAGATAGATGGGTGACGAAATCCATCTGCAGCAACATGAAAAGGTCTACTTTAAAGATTTTGGCTTTGATCTTCGCCAAAATGTCATCTGAAGGTTTGCTAGAGACCTGGCCCTCAGAAGTTGAAGCACTCCGAGTTTTTCCAGAAGAACTGCCTCGGCTGCGCAGCAGTAATTGAACGTATCGACGAGGATCGCTTTCTTTTAGCGCATCCATTTCTTCCGTAGAGAGGACTGTTTCGCTTTGAAGAGGCATTGCCTGTGGCACCTCGACGGGAGTAACTTTGGTAGCATCAATACAATCAGGATCATCAGATTTTCCTTTTGTAATTATTTCCCCTTCTACAGGGGCAGTTTTTGTGGAGTCTTGAGCCAAGGTAGCTTCTTTTTCCTCACCATCTGACTCACCTAGCTCAGACTGGTGCATGGCTTCTTCCTCACATGTGTTGGCTTCGTTCGCATCAACGTCGTCATTAGCGGGTTTTGTTTGATCAAGAGGGGAACTTGTTGTGGTGGCAGGGTTGGTGTCCTCATGTTTGGGGTTTTCGTCTTCATTTGCCACGACTATTGTCTCAGGAGCTTTCTCTTCCTCGTGGTCAGACCCATCAATTTGTGATTGTTGGGTAGTAGTTTTTAGGGGCGAAGGGGCTGCATAAAATTCAGGTTTGTTAATTTCACCAAGAGAACTCACACCAGAACCCAAATCAGATGTAGGGATATAAGTGGGTTCAACTTGGCTGTTCAATGGATAAATAGGCAAGGGAGACGGTTGCATCTAAGGCTTGGAGGCCTCGGTAGTAGTCTGCAGTTGGGAAAATAAACCTCATGAGACGCGAGATGAAAGAGACAAGAGCTTGATATAGAAAGGTCAGAGATTCTTTCACAATACCTTCGTGGCTTCCTCAGCCGGACTAGAGTTATCACTCTCTATGGGAACGGAAGAAGGATTTGGATCATTTGTTGTGGGAGCTTTGACAGGAGATTTAGGAGGCGTGTTTTGTTTTTGTATTTTGGCGGGAGATGGAGGAGATTCGACGCTCTCTAGCCCATGAGTTACCCTTTGTTTTTCTTTTTAGGGAAGTATCTTCACAAGGGGATTCATCATCGTCGGAGTCTATGATGACTTGGGCTGCAACTTTTCTTCTTTTTTGAGGGGTTGGAGGTTTGCGGCTAACCTGGGAAGATCGAAGTGATCAGCAAAGGACAGAAAAGCTTCAGGTGAATAAGAGCATGTAAGAATTAACCTTTGAACTTTCGATCTTTCCTTCTGTTTTATTGGTCGGAGCGTTTCTTTTGGGAGCAACTGCGAATAAATAAATATAGAAGATATAGGTTAGTAACGTTGAAGCTCCGTGAGAGGAAGCCAAATCGAAGGGAGATGACCTTCAAGGATTTCGGTCTCGATGTGAACATCTTCGATACTGACATGAAGGTGCCCTCTAAAGGTATCAAGTGTATGTTTAGTCGGAACCACCCGCTACGCCTTAGGCTTCGACTGCTGTCAAAGTATTTTTATGCTATCCTCACAGATAAACCAGTCTGGAAATGGAGGGGCAAGAGCCACGCCAAAATCAGCGGTTGGTAATCGAGGGGTCTTTGGGGGAAAGAGTTTAAAAGCAACCTCATATCGTCTATCGCAAGGGATAGATGAGGGGATTTTCAGATTCTCCATTCGTTTAGAAAACTTTTCTTTTAAAGTGACAGCAGCCTCGCAGATGGTTCGACTAACATCATTTGGTCGATATGCAGTTTCGAAGTACTTCTGGAAAGCTTGTATCTCTTTGATATGAGTAGTCGTACCTTTCTTGACCTTTTCCCGCACATCAATAAAAGTCTGGTCAATCAAGCGTGAAAAACTTGAAACATCAAGAAAATTGTTGGAGTAATGGTTGGTCCACCAGTTATAAAAATCTGGGGTACAAAGGTGAGAGGGTTCAAAATAGATTGGAGTAAAATAGGACTTATGGGCATAACAGGCCGTTTGAGTCGAACACTCAAGTGGGTTGAAGATAGTGGAGAGAAGGATAACATGAGACTTCTTATCATACAAGCACCTAGGCAATGATTGAATTAACCCAAATTGCCTCGACACCAAGTTAGCTTGATAAGCGACTAATGTTGCTTGTCCTCTGACAAGATTAAGCTTATGAACAATCAAGCGTGGCATCAAGAATCTCTCCCATATCAGGTTTGATTCTGCTTTTTGTTTTTGCGAAACTGGAGGAAATGACCTGGTGAACCATTCAGGGCCATACAGCCTATGAGCAAAAGGGGCCATCCTGGGAGTGAATTCATGCCTTTTTGCAAACAAGTGGATGAAGCTGGTAAGGTTGGCACGAAGGCTTCGACCCTCTTCACTTGGTGTCAACTGAACCAAGCGTGGCCATTCGACCCGGTGTTCAGATACCTGGGCTTCGTCGACCTCTCCTTTGAAGGGAAGGCTGTGCTCGAAGGTAGCGTTCAACCATAATTGAAGCAACCAAAATGGCCCCGCCATTATAAGAGTGCCATGGGTTTTTGGATCCCTTAGTTTATCAGTGCCTTCTCCCAAAGCCTCATACAAGCTGGCTAGTATCATTTCACTGAGACATACGTCCCTTTTAAGGTGTAACTAATTCGCCAGGGTAAGGTACTTCCTCGCCACCTGCAAGGACTTTGTGCAAAAAATACAACGAGACAACCACATGGCCAGAAAGGCTATGTGCTCCTCGTCTTCGACTACGTCGGTGTCTTTCTTATGATAACGGTTTATGAAGGGTGTGTAAGTATGTTTCGTACTACCAAAACCTATGGTGTCCCGTGCAACAATTTCAGGATTGTAAGCCAATCCACATGGTCTTAATCCGACAATAGCATCTATGTCGAAGAGCGTGGAAGCCACCATTCCGCTGGGAAGATGGAAGGTATGGTGAGTGTTGTCCCAGAAATACAAAGAGGAGGCCAGCATTAACGGACATTAAGGTGGCCCAACCTTCGACAACATGATTAGGTCATAAATACCTATTTCTTTCCAATGCTGTGCCTTTGCTTTCTCTATTTTTGCCAACCAGTTAAGGTAAAGTTCAGAATCTTTGAAGTACGGCGTAGCTCTAAAGAGTCTTGCTCCATCATGCAAATATTTGAGGTCCACATTGAAGAGAGAAAGGTCATCTGGGTTATCAGAAGGGATTTTGCTAGCATCTTTTTGCCCTAAGGGTTTGGTTTTTCGATAAGAAGGGAAAAAGTCACTCAAGGTGGAATAATCAAGGTCTGGGGGTGACAATGGGCCAGACATGGCTAAGGGTTTTCTAGCCACATCAACGGGGATGATTACCTGAGATTCGTAGATGTGTCGTTTTTCTTCTGCTAACGGCTCCCTGATGAGCTGTTGGTTCTTCGTGATTTTTGGTCCGCTCAAGGTAGCGAAAGGTGGCAATGCAGACGAAGAAGATGGTCTCCTAGTTTGAGTTTTCTTCTGTTGTTCAGCCATGATTGAAGGTTTTCAGAGAAAAAGGAGATTTTTCTTGTGTAGGAAAAAACGGGTTTCTTCAGCAAAGAGGAGAAGAGTAAAGGTTGGTAATGAGTAGAAAGTCTTTATGAAAAAAATCTTGGTGATTTTATAAGGATTCAGAAAATTAAGAATTCTTACGTGGTTGAAATTAGTGGGCCACGTGTCCGACCTAGTGGAAGAAGTAAGGGGCGGTTGTAACCTATACCCCTAGGCGCTAAAAGGGTGATGATGTTTTCTGAATTTTTGTGAGTTCCAAGAAACCTGCCATGATGATGATGACGTCAGAAGCGTGCAAAGTGGCGTGGTTTTTAATATAAACATTTCTCTTTCTTCTGTTTTATCTTCCAAAGGATAAGAGGCAAACCAAAGGGTATGATAGTATCAAAAAGATGGTTTCGAATGGGATACTATCAAAAAATGTTCTTTTCCTACAATAAGGTCGAAAAGAACATTCTTTGGGGGCAATTTGTTAGCTCCCAAATTCGACATTGCCTTGGGTTGCTAAACATTAAGACATAATTAATGTCTAAGTAAAATGAAGCAAAGAGGTTTCGACAGCCTCTAAGGAATCTTCTAAGCTAAACGGTTGAAATAACTTAGAAAAAATTAAGAAACCTAAAGTTATGAGCATTTCGACTGTGTCAGAGGTAGTTCGACCGAAATTCTGCAGGAGGATTGCTACATCGTTTTGAAATTCAAAATTTGGAGGGAGCGGTTCTGTTCATAAGAAACGTGGCGAGTTCTAGAGCAGGAAGTTACATGCAATTGACACTTGTTAGATCGAGGAGATACTAGGAAGTTATTAGCAGTTAATTATTAGCATTATAAATAGGGATTTATTAGACAGATTTCTGGGTGTTTTTACCATTTGTACAAAGTAACTCCAATCAAATTTACTCAAAGTACCCGAGTGTGAGAAAAGAGTATTTTCACGGAGAATGTACGTTATGTAAAATCACCAACTTTTCAATAAAGTCTTTTACAATTTCAGCAACATTTACATTTCCTCTGTCGAACCACTTGTGCAAGTGTTACCTTTTTGCCTTTACCTTTTCTGCATCCTTTACTCCAATTCCTCTTTTCCTTTAAACTTTTTACCTTCTTCGATCAGCCTTTTACAAATCTTTTACAGCGTTTCTTTAAGTTTATGCACTTTAAAATACCCAGTCGAAGTCTTTTTCATTACAAGCACATTTACCAATTCGTTATTACAAGTACTTTAAATCTAATTTTTAATGAAGAATACTTTAGCACATGTCCTAGGATCAATCTGATCGATCCTGTGAGTCACCAAAGTCAAATTTGGAAGATCAGCGGTTGTTTTCCGATTTTTAAGGGAAACACTCCGGAACTAGAATCGAGGGGGAAATTAACCTGTTGCATATTTACACGTGTGCATTTGCATATTCATATTGCATGGAAGGTACTTTTTTGAGCTCGAATCTCATCTCCTGCGTCTTTCAGGTTGTTTCAAGATTGACGAACAGAGAATTCACCGGTACGCTACAAGAAGCAACAATAAGAAGATCATGGATCAGGTACAGTCTAAGATGCAGGATATCCGGGATAGGTTGGCCCAATTCATGCAGACCATGGAAGTTGTGGCTAAAGGCCAGGAACATCTTCAAACTCTGGTGCAACCGCTGCTGGCGCGAGCGGCTGGTAATACTGAATACAACTCTGCTCATGTTGATACTCCTCGCAGGGAGGAAGTGATACCAAATGCTGGTGAGACTGGTACTGGCAACGACAATGGTAACGCTGGTAACAGAAATGCTGATAATGTTAATGGGAACGTGGAGACCAACAGGAATGTTGGTATCAACACTGGTTTTGGTGACAACAATCAGGGTCTTGGCTTTGGCAATCGGGATGGCAATGATGGTTTCAATAATCAGGGCCTCGACAACGGAGGGTTCGGTGATAACAATCAAGGTTTTGGTAATAATGGCTACGGCAATGCTGGGTTTGGCAATGTGAATACCAATGGTGCTGGGATGGGTCCTTTCAATACTGGTTTTGGGACAGTGGCTGCTAATCAAGAACTTGGCAATCTGAGCTATGATCCCAGGTTCTTCCAAAGTGGTCATGGTCATGGTCGTAATGCTGCTTATGACGGATATGGTAATAAGGGGCCGTACTGGAATAGAGATCGTCAGGAAGATGCCTTTTCTGGGCAAGGCATGGGTTTTGAGGTTCCCACTGATAGTGATCGGAGGATTAAAATGTTGGAGGAACATATGAGAGGTATAGCCAATCAAAATTCTGCAGGATTGGACATGGCTACCATGGGGCTAGTTCCTGGGCTGAGAGTGCCATTGAAGTCCAAAGCTCCCACTTTCGATAAATATAAAGGGGATACATGCCCACGGGTTCATGTGCGTTCATACTACCGGAGGATGTCGGCTTACTCTGATGATGAGAAGATGCTTATGCATTTTTTACAAGATAGTTTGTCAGGACCATCGCTGGAATGGTACATGGGACTAGAGCCTGCACAGGTCGGAAGTTGGAAAGAATTGGCTGATGCTTTCGTCAAACATTACCAATACAATAGTGACCTTGCACCAAATAGGGTCCAGCTTCAAAGTCTTTCACAGAAGAACGGGGAAAGTTTCAAGGAGTATGCTCAGTGTTGGCGCGATCTGGCGGCAAGAGTCCACCCCCTATGGTTGAAAGGGAGTTGATTGATATTTTTGTTGGAACATTCTCTGGGATGTATTATGATAAATTGCTCAATGGGTAGTTTCTCTGACATGATACTCATGGGAGAACGAATTGAAAATGGCATCAAAATTGGTAAGATTCAAGCCGGTGAATCGACCTCAGTTGGAGGTGCGAAAAAGGTCTTTGGTGTTAAAAGGCAAGGAGACGCCAGTGCAGTGTATGGTGGTCGAGGACGAGGTAGAGGTAGGAATCAGTATCTTCAACAACAGGTTGCTAGTGTGACGATCCCTATACCGCAACAACGACAACAACCACAACAGCAGCAGCAACAACAACAAAGGTATAATCCTGCTCAGAGAAGGATCCAGAATGGGAAGCCGAAGAGGGTATTTGATACACCTCCGTCAACGTATGAGAGCTACTTCAGACACTGTTAAGTTTGAATCTGGTTGAGAAGAGAACGTTGGACCCACCCACAGGAGCGCTTCCTTACGGGTATGATACTAGTAAGCAGTGTGAATTTTACTCCGGGGAACCCAGACATGATATCGAGAGTTGTCATGCTTTTAAGCATAAAGTCCAAGATTTGATTGATAGTAAAGTCATCAACTTCAGTAATGATGGTCCCAATATTGTTCAAAAACCAATGTCGAATCATGGAGCGAATGATGTTTTGACAGAGGAGGATTTGGATTTAGTTATGGACGTAAATGATCTGAAGACACCTCTGAGCTATGTTAAAAGTAGATTGTTGAAAGGAGGGGTCTTCCCTGGATGTAATGAGTACTGTTTGGATTGTTGGACCCGACCAGAGGGCTGTATTGATTTGAAGAGAGGTATTCAGGCCATGATTGATAAGGGAACTTTGCAGTTTGACCGCACTGCTGTTGAGAAACCTGATGAGGTAACATGTGAAAAGGAGGGTGAGGTCGCAACAATTACAATTCCATGAAAGACTATTACGATATCAGCGCCCACCAAGCGGCCAACTATCACGATAATGAAAGCAGGACCCGTTCCTTATGAGAGTACGAAAGCCATTCCATGGAATTATGGGTTGGAAGCTTTTTACAATGGGGAAAAGATTAATGCGGATAGCCATCCAGCAGGGGCAGTGGGCATTGAAGCGGGAGGTATGACCCAAATTGGTAGAATCTTCACTTCACCTAAAATTGAGGCTGAAAGAATTGATAGAGGCAAAGCCAAAGTGAATGAAGGAGGACTTTCCCAGTCAAAAGAGAAAGAAACATCGGTCAAGGATGTAGAAGAGTTTATCAGGTTGATTCGTAAAAGTGACTATAAGATTGTGGAGCACTTGCAACAGACGCCCTCCAAAATTTCAATACTATCCTTGTTGCTTTGTTTTGAGGCCCATCGGATTGCATTGTTGAAAATCTTGGACACGTCTTTTGTACCTCAGGAAGTAACTATTAATCAGCTTGAGGGGGTACTGGCGCATGTGAATGCTGGCCATAGCCTGGAATTTATTGATTTTGATTTGACGCCTAGAGGTCGGGACCATAATATGGCTTTACACATTTCAGTGGAGTGTCGGGGCACTGTTATGTCGCACGTTCGTGTAGACATCGGATCATCTTTGAATGTGTTGCTGAAGAAGGCTATGATGAATCTAGATGTTCGAGGAATCATATGCACGCCAAGTGATTTGGTCGTGAGGGCTTTTGATGGGACCAGAAGGTCGGTGTTTGGGTCCATAACGTTGCCACTCCAGGTCGGGCCAGAAGTGTTTGACACAATGTTCTACATCATGGACATACATCCAGCTTACAGCTATTTACTTGGGCGACCATGGATACATTCTGCAGGGGCTGTGATGTCCACGCTGCATCAGAAACTTAAATACATGGTTGGGGACAGTGTTATTACTATTTGTGGAGAGGAGGACATTCTGGTTAGTCATCTCTCGTCATTCAAGTACGTCGAAGTGGATGGAGAGATCCATGAGACGCCATGCCAAGCCTTCAAGGGGTTGCAGATCAAGGACAAGTCTCATGTTCCCGTCAAAGGGCCAGAGGTGGCCATGTCCTCGTACAAAGATGCTGAGGCAGTGGTTCAGGCTTGAGCAACCAAAAGATGGGGCCAAGTCTTGGAAATTCCGGTCGAGATGGACAAGTTTGGGTTGGGGTAACCCCCGACATCGTCACCTTCCGCATCAGGCGTGCCAAAGTTCAAAGGACCAGTGGTGATCACTCCAGGTGGGGTCTGTTATGAAACGATCAATGTTGTTTCTGATGCTAAAGACAGAGATAGTGACTGCGATATGGACTCGTGGATCAAGCCCGGCGTGCCAGGATAGAATCTGTGCAACTGGTCTATCTAGGAACTTGTCCCAGTGACTACAAAACAGTAATGATTTGTTTTCTCAATTATTGTATAATCCTGTGTCCTACCTAGGGCATAGTGATTATGTTTTCAGGGCTACCTGCTTATGTGTGTGCTTTGTTTAATCATTAATAAAGGCGTTTTTTCTCATGCAAATTTTGTGATCTTTGTTTTTCCCGTTTTTGTTTTAACAATAAAATGGCAACGTGGTTATGTGCTTTGTTTGCATTATTTGAAACATTTAACCATTCTCATTGCAGGATTCATATTTCAGACGACACCGATTACGAACTTCCTATGACTCGCTTCGAATTCGAGCACCCGATATTTCAAGCAGAAGAATAGATTGTTGAGGATAGTGACTTATCAGAAGAGCTGACTCGACTTTTGAAACAAGAAGAGAGAATCATTCTTCCTCATCAGGAGGAAATTGAAATCATCAACGTGGGGTCCGAAGAGGTTGTCAGGAATATCCGGATAGGGGTTGCACTACAAAGTGATATCAAGCAAAGGCTTATCGAGATGCTGCGGGAGTACAGTGATATCTTTGCTTGGTCTTACGAAGACATGCATGGGTTGGATACTGATATGGTGGTTCACCGTCTGCCATTGCGCGAAGAATGTCCGCCGGTTAAACAAAAACTCAGAAGAACTCGACCAGATATGGCTGTGAAAATTAAGGAGGAAGTTCAGAAACAATGGGATGCTAGTTTCCTAGCTGTTACAACTTATCCCTCATGGGTCGCCAATATAGTACCTGTACCAAAGAAAGATGGTAAGGTGCGGATGAGCATGGACTATCGAGATTTGAATAAGGCGAGCCCAAAGAATGACTTTCCGCTTCCTCATATTGATGTGCTGGTCGACAACACCACTCAATTCTCCGTGTTTTCCTTCATGGACGGCTTTTCAGGCTATAATCAGATAAAGATGGCGCCGGATGTTATGGAGAAAACAACTTTTATTACCTCGTGGGGAACATTCTGCTACAAAGTGATGCCCTTTGGTTTGAAGAATGTCGGGGCAACATATCAGCGAGCTATGACGACACTCTTTCATGACATGATGCATAAAGAGATCGAAGTCTATGTTGATGATATGATTGCCAAATCCCAGACGGAGGAAGAGCATCTGGTCAATCTTCTGAAATTGTTCAAAAGGCTTAGGAAATTCAGGGTGAGGATGAATCCTAACAAGTGCACCTTCGGGGTGAGATCTGGTAAGCTATTGGGGTTTATTGTGAGCGAAAAAGGAATTGAGGTTGATCCTGCTAAAATAAAAGCAATACAAGAAATGCCAACGCCGAAAACAGAAAAAGAGGTTCGGAGCTTTTTAGGGAGATTGAATTACATCGCCCGGTTCATATCTCATCTAACGACCACGTGCGAGCCATTATTCAAGTTATTGAAAAAAGATTAGGCTGTGACTTGGAATGAATATTGTCAAAAGGCGTTTGAGAAAATAAAAGATTATTTGCAGGAACCTCCAATATTGATACCCCCAGTAGCTGGGAGACCATTGATTATGTACTTGATGGTTCTTGAGAAAAGTATGGGTTGTGTTCTTGGTCAACATGACGAGACTGGACGTAAAGAGCATGCGATTTACTACTTGAGTAAAAAGTTCACAGACTGTGAGTCCCGTTACTCAATGCTCGAAAAGACGTATTGTGCGCTAGCCTGGGCTGCCAAACGTTTGAGGCAATACATGCTAAATCATACAACCATGCTAATTTCAAAGATGGATCCGATCAAATACGTGTTTGAAAAGCAATCACTTTCCGGAAGGATTGCCCGATGGCAGATGATATTGACAGAATACAATATTCAGTACGTTTCTCAAAAGGCTATTAAAGGTAGTGTTCTGTCAGAATACCTAGATGAGCAGCCCATTGATGATTACCAGTCGATGAGTTTTGATTTTCCTGACGAGGATATCATGTACTTAAAAATGAAGGACTGCGAGGAACCATTGCCGGATGAAGGTCCAGAGTTGGGTTCCTAATGGCAATTGATATTTGAAGGTGCCGTCAATTTGTATGGAAGTGGAATAGGGGCAATCATTACTACTCCCCATGGGTCGCACATCCCATTCACTGCTAGATTGATCTTTCCAGTTACAAACAATGAGGCCGAATATGAAGTGTGCATTATGGGGCTCGAAGAAGCTATCGATCTGAGAATTAAAAATCTTGATGTGTACGGAGACTCTGCTCTAGTTGTGAACCAGATCAAGGGAGAGTGGGAGACTCGTCAGCCCAATCTGATACCCTATATGAATTATGCAAGAAGGTTGTTACCTTTCTTTGACAAGGTGGAACTGCACCATGTACCACGAGCAGAAAATATAATGGCAGACGCTCTCGCGACTTTGTCTTCAATGTATAAGGTTAACTTCTGGAATGAGGCTCCCATGATAGTTATCTCTCGCCTTGATAGGCCCGCTTTCATATTCGCCATTGAGGAAGTTTCCGATGGTAAAGCGTGGTATTAAGATATCCAGAATTTCCTGAAGAACCAAGAGTATCCGGCTGGGGCATCCAGTCGTGATCAGAAAACTCTTAGGAGATTGGATGGAAATTTCTATTTGAATCCGGATGGGGTTTTGTACAAGATAAACCACGACTTGGTGTTGTTGCGGTGTGTGGACGAGAAAGAGGCTAAGTTGCTAATGGAAGAAATCCACGAGGGTACATTTGGCACGCATGCCGGCGGACATGCAATGACGAGAAAGCTATTAAGAGTAGGGTATTACTGGATAACAATGGAAACAGATTGTTTCAAATTTGCAAAGAAGTGTCATAAATGCCAGATTTATGCGGACAAGATTCATGTGCCTCCGAGCCCTCTGAACGTTATGTCGTCACCTTGGCCTTTCTCCATGTGGGGAATTGATGTGATTGGAAAAAATCGAGCCCACAGCATCTAACGGACATCGTTTTATCTTGGTAGCTATTGATTACTTCACCAAATGGGTTGAAGCGGCATCGTATGCTAATGTTACCAAGCAGGTGGTAGCCAAATTTATCAAGAAAGATATTATCTGCAGATATGGAATCCCGGAGCGGATTATCACTGACAACGGTTCGAATTTGAATAACAAGATGATGAAGGAATTGTGCCAGAATTTCAAAATTGAACATCACAACTCTTCTCCTTATCGGCCCAAGATGAATGGCGTTGTTGAAGCGGCCAATAAAAACATAAAGAAGATTGTTCAGAAGATGGTTGTGACCTACAAGGACTGGCATGAGATGTTTCCTTTTGCTTTGCACGGTTATCATACGACGGTACGCACATCAACCGGGGCAACTCCTTTTTCACTGGTATATGGTATGGAAGTTGTCCTACCATTGGAGGTTGGGATTCCTTCTCTGAGGGTTTTGCGTGATGTCCAATTAGATGAGGCAGAATGGGTGAAAGATAGATTGAATCAGCTTAGTTTAATGGATGAGAAGAGACTGCCTTATCTAGCATATGGTCGGCTGTATCAGAGACGGATGAAGAAAGCTTATGATAAGAAGGTGTGCCCTCGAAGCTTTCAGACGGGCGATCTTATGCTGAAAAAGATTCCCCCACCACAATCAGATCACAGGGGAAAATGGACTCCCAATTATGAAGGTCCATATGTCTTTAGAAAGGTTTTCTCTAGAGGAGCCTTACTGTTGTCCACCATGGATGGTGAGGATTTTACATCCCCTGTGAACTCGGACGCAGTTAAAAAATACTTTGCTTAAATAGACCCGCTGGACAAAAAAAGAGAGTCCAGGCAAAAATAGGGCATCCCGACGAACCATAAAGAAGGAAATAAAAGGTTCGGGCAAAAGTTAGGGATAAAATTGAAAAGATGTACACCCGGGAAGTTGAAAACCTGAAAAGGGCAACTTCGGCAAAAAAGGGTATCCCGGTGAATTGAAAACCCGCAAAGGGGGTTCACGCAAAAGTTAGGGATTTAAAAAAGCAAATGACTGCGTTCTGAGTTTGATGTTGCATTGCTTAGTGGTTTGGGAGTACCTGAGGGTCGTATATCCGAAACAATCTCTTCTGAAGATCAAGTATTGGGAAAGCGTCAGAGTCAAGCGAGTCATAGGAGGATCAGCTCATGGTGTTCGTCTGTACTACGTTGCCGACATGTATACAAATTTTATTTGTACTTTTGTAATACTTGTATTTTGCTTGTGCGTAACTTCCTCTTTTCAGGAGTTGCACCCAGTGTACAAAATTTTGCCTATTTACAGGCTCGTTATCAATAAAGCATGTTATTCAGTACTTGATGCTTGTTCTTTACTGTTTTGTTTGCGAAAAACGCCGATGTTTTTGATAAACTTGCACGTACATTAACTTATTGGTCCTTGCCAATAATTGCTAAAACTTCGAATTGACTGAGTGAATGTCACAGATACTAACCAGAATAGATTTTGTTGTATAGATTTGTTTTTGTCTCGTTTGGGTTTTGCAGGGTTCTCACCTTTGGAGCAAACAGTCAGGGAATCTGCGTTTCTCCAACCAGAGTCCCGTGACCTAGTGATTGTATCACTCCTTAGCAGATGGAGGTCACATCTTATCTCAGAAGATTGGAGATAGAAGTTACCTTTACTGGATGTGGTTTGTCCTCCCCAGAAGAGTATTCCCCAGGAAAGCTGCCAAGAAAGTATCCTCAGTGGATCTGAGTGTCCCCAACAGAAGGTGCATTCCCAGCAGTGAGTGTGTACACACTTAATACCCAGCATGGGTAACTCCCGCAGAGTATAATCAAGTCGTCTTTGATTCAGAAGGATTATCCCCGCGCATGATTGTTTCTCCTTCTCCCCAGCAGTTTGTTTTTCCTCCGACAGGATGAACATCATTAACCAGGCTCGTAATTTCAAACTTATGAGCTATTCCCCCGACATGAGGGTTATCCCCAGCGGAGTTGGTTTCACCGTTCCAGCATTTATTTTGTTGGAATGCTTTGAGATACCCGGTTATCCCCAACGATTGGGTCTTGTCTTCAACATTTATTTAGCTGAAGCGCCTCTTGGCATCTTTGCATTTTACATATATCATCATATTTGCATCTACCCACATGCGTAGCATTTCCATGTCGTATGGAGCATTACGCCATTTTCGAGCATACGCATTTTGAAACATAAGCTAGGTTGGTTACCTTTTTTAGTTTCAGGTGTTATCCCTTGCAGAGGAGTGGGATTCTTGCTCAGAAGGATTTCTAGATATTCAAATTCTCAGCGTGAGATAGGTGATGATAACATTCGTCCCCTAATAGGGTTGCTTGGTTAAGTAACTTTTCATCCTCAGTAAGATTATTCTCAGGTTGCTGTTACGTCAGCATTAGAAGATTTCATGCCTTAAACTTCCGGAGTTGTTACTAGTGATTTCCCCACAGAGTTGTTTGGTTAAGTTTCTCGTAGTCTCCAGCAAAGTATTCTTCAAATTGTTACCTGTGTTGACAGAGTTTGTTATCCGTGTGGACGGAATAGTACCCGTGCTGACGGTGATTGTTATCCGTGTTGACGGAATTGTACCTGTGTTGACAGTGATTGTTATCCGTGCTGACAGAATTCTTCCCTGTGTTGACAGTGATTATTACCTGTGATGGACAGAGATCGTACCTGTGTTGACAGAGTTTGTTATCCGTTTTGACAGAATAGTACCCGTGCTGACGGTGATTGTTATCCGTGTTGACGGAATTGTACCTGTGTTGACAGTGATTGTTGTCCGTGCTGACGGAATTCTTCCCTGTGTTGACAGTGATTATTACCTGTGATGGACAGAGATCGTACCTGTGCTGACAGAGTTTGTTATCCGTGTTGACGGAATAGTACCCGTGCTGACGGTGATTGTTATCCGTGTTGATGGAATTGTACCTGTGTTGACAGTGATTGTTGTCCGTGTTGACGTAATTCTTCCCTGTGTTGACAAAGATTGTTACCTGTACTGGACAGAGTTTGCGCTTGTGTTGACAGAGATGGTTACCTGTGGCTGACAGAGATTGCGCCTGTGTTGACAGCGACTGTTGCCCGTGTTGACGGAAGTGTTACCTGTGTTGACAGTGATTGTTACCTATGTGGATGGAGTTATTATCCGTGATCGATGAAGTTGTCCCCAGTAAAGTTAACAACGATTGTATCCGTGTTGACGGAGTCATTACCTGTGATTGACAGAGATCGTTATGCCAGTTATGGATGGAATTGTACCCATGTTGATGGAGTCCTTCCTCGTGTTGACGAAGTTTAGTTCGATTGTGGACGAAGTTGTTTCTCGTAAAGTTAATTTGATGCCTGTGGCGTCACACAAGGGGTTAATGTTGAAATCCCAAGTTTTATCAGATGATTGATCAATTGTTGCCGTAACAACTAGGTTCAGCACAACGAATGTTATTCCCCAAGCAGTTTTTGCTGTGTATTTCTGCGGTTGGCAAATTTCCGGGTTTCTTTGTATTCAATTGTCTTCCACCTCGATTGTTTGAAAGCCATTCTCTCTTCACCTAGTCGGGTCCAAGCCGTTTGAATATGGGCAGCTGTTGCACCCCAAAATTTGCTCAACCTCTTCTTACCTTGTTTATGTTTCAATGCATTATCATTTGTATAGTTATATCATTTGCATATCATGGTACCATTCATATAGCAGGGGATCAAGTGTGATTCTTCTCAAGAGAAGCCTAGCAAGAGGTCTCATTCAAGATTGGGGAGTGGTCAACGTCATCAAAAGGTGGTTTGAGTGCCTAAGGGTTTAGATGTTTGAGTGTGAATCTTCTCCTAACTTGAGGATCAATTGAAGACCATCAGAGGGTTGTGAAGTGTTGAATGTGATAGGAGGATGTGTATGGATCTCATAGAATTCATAGAGGGCCATGGGAGAGTTTAATCAAGTCATTGTGTCAAATCCAAGAGCCATAGTTGAGGTGCAAGCAATTAGGGTTTCATCTGGATCAATCCTAGGTCAACTGTGCAATTGAAGAGTATCAAAGCCTACTTTTAGGTCATGGAGTTCATGAAATGATATGTTGAGACATTTGTGGTGTTGTGCCAAGATCAAATCAAGAAGAATCAAGAGTGTGGGAAGTTGCTAAATTAGGGTTTCAGTGCAAAATTCTCTGTTTAGTGCCTAACTTCAAGTCCACATAAGTCAAAATGAAAGTTTCAAATGGATCTTTTGCCAACATGAAACTTGTAGATCATCTCAATACCTTTAATTTGAGTACTAGAAGTCCTTCATTGGATTTATAGAACTCAAGTTATGGCCCAGACAAGTTACAAGTCCTCAGATGCCACTGAAATTTGTCTATGAAAATAATATGACTTCAAAGTTATTTTTAACCTAGAAGGAGGTTTCACCTGAACTTTTGGCCAACATGAAAGTTGTTCCTCATGATCTTAGCTTTCTAAATTGTACTATAAGTCTTCCATCTGATTTGTAGAACTCAAGTTATGAGGTTTACAAGTCAGGGGTATTCTGGGAAAGTGAGATTATAGGCCATTTTCAATCATAGGTCAAAATCTCCAACATGCACTCTTCAAATGGAGATTTGTTCAACATGGAACTTGCTCAAAACATGATTTTAAGTGCAACCAAGTGATCATTTGGGATTAGTTTGGCTTGTAGCAAAAAGTCACTTAAAATGGCCTAAAAAAGGGAATTTTTCAAATGGATTGAGGGAAAAATTGACTTTTTGAGTTAGAGGACCAAAACATGTCATGTGAGTCCATTTTTTGAATGGAAATCACATTCTAAGCACATTGACATTGGCAGAATTTTGAGCATAGGCCAAGTTTTGGGAGTTGTCATTTAGATTACTTCACCATGAAGTTACATAATCAAAAATAGCCATTGGATCAGATACAAGGATCAAATCCCAGCCATTCACACTCCACATGCTGCTATTAGTTGAATTGAACCATTTTGGAGCCAAAACATTGCCATTTTCGTGTACACTCAGGAGCAAAAAGTGGTGAAATTTTGAAAATTTATTTTGGGCCTAGAGGCAAGGATTGGGCTTTCTCTTGATCAATATCCATTGTATATAACATTTCTAACCTTCACAAATCATTAGTTTTCGAAATTGGAGCAGAATTGATCAAGAACAAGCTTGAAAAAGTGAAGAAAACTCAAAAAGTGAATTCTCAGATCTAGATCGTTTCAAGCCAAATTGTGAGTTGAGAAAGCTTTATTGAAGATCATTGAATGATTCTGGAGAGTTTTGTGAAGCTTCATCAAGGATTAAAGACTCAGTGGAAGTTCTCCACTAGGTACTTGAATTTCAACATATCTCTCTTAATACTTGATGATTCTTTGCCATTTTTGTTTCTTTGCACTCCTTGAAGCATGTAGATCATTTCTGGATGATAATTGTTAATGTTTATGACGTTCGAAATTTGGAGCTCCAAACTTGTGAGATTTTGAATGGACTGTTATTGAATGATTTTGCTTAGTTTTTGCTTGATCTATAACCTCCATGACATAAGGTTGAGTTTAGAATTAATTTGGAGAGTTTTTGATGAACTTGAGTTTTTGCATTATTAATAATTTTGGTTGATATATTTGGAATCCTTGCGAGACGTAGATGAATTTTGACGTAAAAAACTCTAAAAACGGTTGAGTTTTGCATTTTATGTGTGTTGTTGTGCACTTTGTGGTGGCCGGAATGCTTGGTAGGGGTGACCGGAGTGTTGCTCCGGCGGTGGAAATTCTGGTTGGAGAAGAAGGACGATAGCCGTCCTATTTGAGAGAGATAGGAGACCGAGTCTTCCCATCATGGGGGCGAGGAGGCGCCACGCGTCCTAAGGCCAAAACGGCGTCGTTTGGCATATGGGAGGGGACTGGGCGCGCGCGGGTTCGATCCCGCTGGTGTGCATTTTGTTTCTTTTTTCTTTCATTTTCGTTTGCTTTTTTTTTTATTTTTGTTTTGTGGGCCTAGCGCTTTGCTTTTTGAACCTCCTGGGAGGCCCAGTCTGCCATTTGCACTGCATTTTATTGCTGTCTACACCATTTATTTTCTGTTTTAATTTTAGTTGGTTTTATTTTCTGTTTTGGTGTTGTTCCATTTTAAATCATTTAAAATAGCTCTAATAATCATAAAAATACACAAAAATATTTTTTTAAAACTTTAAGATGTCTAGTTTTTTCTGGATATTTTATTTTATTTTTTTCGTTTCAATTTCTATTTTAAAACAAATTAAATGTTGGACCTGTTTTATTTGATTTAAATTGCAGTTCTGTTCTTTCTTGATTTTATTTCTATGTTTAAACTTCTTATTTTTGCATGATCTTTTTTGAGAATGGTGTTAACATGTTAATTGATCTTTGGATATTTTTTTCATAATTTTTAAGTGCTGTTTTCTAGTGATTTGAAATGAATTTTGTTCCCTCTCCATTGCTGCCTTTGTTTGGGACACTCTTGGTGTTTGCCCTCTGTTGGGGCACTTCCCTTTTGATTCTTAATCTCCCTTTTTGACCCCTGGTCCCTGATACCTTAGGGGTCCTTTGAGATTTTATTTGGCATTTTTAGATGCATTTTCATATTTTACATGTATTTTTCAAGTTGCTTGTGTTTGTGTTGTTCTCTCTTGAGTGCCTTTGCTTGTTTGGCTTGGTTGGTGACTTTGGAGTTTGCTTGGCTTGGAATCCTTTTTGGGAGGTCTTCTGGACTTGGTGTAGCTGTTTTGGCTTGAAGATTGGAGCTTGGAGTTGAAGTTTCCTTTTCTTTTAGGAGTTGTTTTAGGAGCTTAGGAAATTAGGGTTTTAGGAAGAGCCATTAGAGCTAGTTTTGATTCTTTCATCAAACATAGAATGCATTGTGTGCTTCTATTCCATCCAATGATGTAAAGTCCTCCTAGGAAAACTCCATCTCTCCTTTGGAGGGATGTATGGTATGCCCATAGTTGAGTAGAACTTTGAGGATACCTTTCCATTTTAATGTTGGTACTTGATGATTTCCTTTGGTTTTCATCTGGTTCTCAACATTACAACCTTGATCTTGATGATTAATCCTTTGCTTGGAGGTGCTTGCTAGAGCTTGAAGATGAAGTTTGATGAAGCTTGAAGATAGAAGCTAGCTTGAGGATGAAGTCTTGCTGTCAACTTTGCTGTCTTTTCAACTGTGTTGTTTAGAGCTTGCTGTTGCTGTCAGCTGTAGGAGTTTGTTGCTGCTGCTTGGGTTACCTCCTCTGTATCTTTTGTTTTTTTTCTATATTGTCTGTTTGCTTGTGCTGATTACCTCTAGGTTTGAGGTGGAGCTTGTCTCCTCTTGCCTGTTGTTTTCTCCCTTGCCTCGCTGGTACTGTTGCATATCATGCATTTTACTGTTTACTGTTTACTGTTTACTTCTTTTGCTGTTTCCCCTAGGATCTCTGATTTCCTCTGTGCAAGAGGGAATTATGACAGACATTAGGTTTTGACCCATGCATGATAACTGTAGGTAGATTCCCCTTTCAACCATAGTTTTAGGGTGTCTCTCTTTTCTCATCTCAAAACAATTCAAAAACACAGTAATAAGGTTAATTGAAGTCGTGCGTTACGAGCCTTAAGCTATCTGGGAAAAGGTTGGTGGAGGGTCTCTCTCCAGTAATCTGGATGTTAGTGTGGTACCCTTTGGGTGACATACGAAGCGTTCACTCCTGGGTCATAGTCTCTAGTGCGACTGAGATTGCAAACATCTTAAAAAACAGTTCTTTCATAAAAAAATCAAACAAACAATCAAACTCTGTTTTTGTCCTCTTGGACCTTTAATCAGGAAAACCCTTTCTTAAGGAGATAAAAAACTGTCAGACAAACTTGTGTCTTCCGTAGCCCGAACTATGTTTACTCTGATCTTTCATGCCGTATGAAAGTACGTAGGCACGAGATGCGATATCTCGGCGAGCAACCTTCCCCCCTAAACCCCATAGTTAGGCGAACTACGTTGACTCTGATTTCTCGTTCCAGACGGGAATACGTAGGCATAAAGTGTGATACTTTGCCGAGTTATTTTCTTTTCTTTTTAGACCAGACCTTTAGAGTAGATAGATAAACACACCCTTAGATAGAAAACAAGCATGGATCCCTTCGAGTACGACGGACGTGAGGGGTGCTAATACCTTCCCCTTGCGTAACCGACTCCCGAATCCAGGATTTGGTTGTGATGACCATTCCTTTCCCTCTTTGCGTTAGGTTTTCTCTGAGCGTTTCCTTTCCCTCTTTTGGGATAAATAACGCACGGCGATGACTCTTCTGTCATGGCCGGCGCCATTTTTCGCAGTAGCGACACGGCTCAACATGAAGTTGAGAGGAACATTTGACTTCACTGTCATCACCGTCAGGAATCTATTAAACAAAGAAGCATCGAACCCGAAGGCCGGCTCAACCCGAAGTTGAGAAGAACATATGACCTCGCTGTCAGGCATCTGTTAAACAAACAGGCATCGAACCCGAAGGTCGGCTCAACCCAAAGTTGAGAAGAACATCTGACCTCGCCGTCAGGCATCTGTTAAACAAACAGGCATCGAACCCGAAGGTCGTCTCAACCCTTAGTTGAGAAGAACATCTGACCTCGCCGTCAAACATCTATTAAACAAATAGGTATCGAACCAGAAGGTCGGCTCACCTCGAAGTTGAGAGGAACAACTGATCTTCCCATTAGGCATTAGTTAAACCAACAGGCATCGAACCCGAAGGCCAGCACAACACGAAGTTGAGAAGAACATCTGACTTTGCCATCAGGTATCTGTTAAGCAAACAGGCATCGAACCCGAAGGCCGGCTCAACACGAAGTTGAGAGGAAGACCTCGCCGTCAAGCATCTGTTAAACAAACAGGCATCGAATCCGAAGGTCGGCTCAACATGAAGTTGAGACGAACATTTGACTTTGTTGTCAAGCATCTGTTAAACAAACAGGCATCAAATCCGAAGGCCAGCTCAACCCGAAGTTGAGAAGAACATCTGACCTCACTGTCAGGCATCTGTTAAACAAACAGGCATCGAACCTGAAGGGCGGCTCAACCCGAAGTTGATAAGAAAATTAGACCTTGCTGTCAGGCATCTCTTAAACAAATAGGCATCGAACTCGAAGGTCGGCTTAACACGAAGTTGAGAGGAACATCTGAACTCGCCGTCAAGCATCTCTTAAACAAACAGGCATCGAACCTGAAGGTCGGCTCAAGATGAAGTTGAGAGGAACATTTGATTTCATTGTCAAGCATCTGTTAAACAAACAGGCATCAAATTCGAAGGCCGACTCAACCCGAAGTTGAGAAGAACATCTGACCTCACCGTCAGGCATCTGTTAAACAAACAAGCATCGAACCCAAAGGGCGGCTCATGTTGAAGTTGATAAGAACATTAGACCTCTCTGCCAGGCATCTGTTAAACAAACAGGCATCGAACCCGAATGTCGGCTCAACCCGAAGTTGAGAAGAACATCTGACCTCGCCATTAGGCATCTATTAAACACACAAACATTGAACCTGTAGGCCGGCTCAACACGAAGTGGAGAGGAACATCTGACCTCGCCGTCAGGCATCTGTTAAACAAACAGGCATCGAACACGAAGGTCGCTCAACATGAAGTTGAGATGAACATTTGAATTCACTATCAAGCATCTGTTAAACAAACAGGCATTAAATCCGAAGGCTGGCTCAACCTGAAGTTGAGAAGAACATCTAACCTCACCGTTAGGCATCTGTTAAACAAACAGGCATCGAACCCGAAAGGGAGGCTCAACGCGAAGTTGATAAGAACATTAGACCTCTCTGCTAGGCATCTGTTAAACAAAAAGGCATTGAACCCGAAGGTCGGCTCAACCCGAAGTTGAGAAGAACATTTGACCTTGCCGTCAGGCATCTGTTAAACAAACAGGCATCGAACCCGAAGGTCGTCTCAATCCTTAATTGAGAAGAACATCTGACCTCGTCGTCAAACATCTGTTAAACAAACAGGCATCGAACCCGAAGGCCGGCTCAACTTGAATTTGAGAGGAATATCTGACCTCCCCATCAGGCATTAGTTAAACAAACAGGAATCGAACCCAAAGGCCGGCATAACATGAAGTTGAGAAGAACATCTGACCTCGCTGTCAGACATATGTTAAACAAACTGGCATCGAGTTTGATGGCCGACTCAGCCCGAAGTTGAGAAGAACATCCGACCTCGTTGCCAGGCATTAGTTAAACAAACAGGAATCGAACCCGAAGGCCAGCTCAACCCGAAGTTGAGAAGAACATCTGACATAGCCGCCAGGAATCTGTTAAACAAACAGGCATCAAACCCAAAGGCCGGCTCAACCCGAAGTTGAGAAGAACATCTGACGTCACCGTTAGGCATCTGTTAAACAAACATGCATCGAACCGGAAGGGCGGCTCAACCCGAAGTTGATAAGAACATTAGACCTCTCTGCTGGGCATCTGTTAAACAAAAAGGCATTGAACCCGAAGGTCGGCTGAACTCGAAGTTGAGAAGAACATCTGACCTCGCCGTCAAACATCTGTTAAACAAACAGGCATCGAACCCGAAGGCCGGCTCAAATTGAAGTTGAGAGGAACATCTGAGCTCCCCATCAGACATTAGTTAAACAAACAGGCATCGAACCCGATGGCCGGCACAACCCGAAGTTGAGAAGAACATCTGACCTCGCTGTCAGACATATGTTAAAAAAACAGGCATCGAATTTGATGGCCGACTCAACCTGAAGTTGAGAATAATATCTTACCTTGTTGCCAGGCATTAGTTAAACAAATAAGAATCGCAACCGAAGGCCGGCTCAACCTGAAGTTGAGAAGAACATCTGACCTAGCCGCCAGGCTTCTGTTAAACAAACAGGCATCGAACCCAAAGGCCGGCTCAACCCGAAGTTCAGAAGATCATCTGACCTCGCCGTTAGGCATCGGTTAAACAAAAAGTTATGGAACCCGAAGGCCGGCTCAACCCGAAGTTGATAAGAACATTAGACCTCGCTGTCAGGCATCTGTTAAATAAACAGGCATCAAACCCAAAGGCCATCTCAACCCTTAGTTGAGAAGAACATCTGACCTCGCTGTCAAACATCTGTTAAACAAACAGGCATCAAACCCAAAGGCCGGCTCACCTCGAATTTGAGAGGAACATCTGACCTCCCCATCAGGCATTAGTTAAACAAACAGGCATCGAACCCGAAGGCCGACCTAACACGAAGTTGAGAAGAACATTAGACCTCGCCGTCAGGCAACTGTTAAACAAACAGGCATAGAACCCGAAGGCCGGCTCAACACAAAGTTGGGAAGAACATTTGACCTCGCCGTCAAGCATCTGATAAACAAACAGGCATCGAACCCGAAGGCCGTCTCAATCCTTAATTGAGAAGAACATCTGACCTCGCCGTCAAGCATCTGTTAAACAAACAGGCATCGAACCCGAAGGCCGGCTCAACCCGAAGTTAAAAGGAACATCTGACATCACCGTCAGGCATCTGTTAAACAAACAGGCATCGTACCCGAAGGGCGGCTCAACCTAAAGTTGAGAAGAACATTAGACCTCGCTGTCATGCATCTCTTAAATTAACAGGAATCGAACCTGAAGGCCGGCTCAACCCGAAGTTTAGAAGAACATTTGACCTTGTCGTCAGGCATTAGTTAAACAAACATGCATCGAACCCGAAGGTCGTCTCAATCCTTAATTGAGAAGAACATCTGACCTCGCCGTCAAACATCTGTTAAACAAACAGGCATCGAACCCGAAGGCCGGCTTAACTTGAAGTTGAGAGGAAGATCTGGCCTCCTCATCAAGCATTAGTTAAACAAACAGGAGACGAACCCGAAGGTCGGCTCAACCCGAAGTTGAGAAGAACATCTGACATAGACGTCAGACATCTGTTAAACAAACAGGCATCAATCCCAAAAGCCGGCTCAACCCGAAGTTGAGAAGAACATCTGACCTCACCGTTAGGCATCTGTTAAACAAACAGGCAACGAACCGCAAGGGCGGCTCAACCCGAAGTTAATAAGAACATTAGACTTCTCTGCTAGGCATCTGTTAAAGAAACAGGCATTGAACCCGAAGGCCGGCTCAACCCGAAGTTGATAAGAACATTTGACCTCGCCGTCAGGCATCTGTTAAACAAACAGGCATCGAACCCGAAGGCCGTCTCAATCCTTAAATGAGAAGAACATTTGACCTCGTCGTCAAACAACTATTAAGCAAACAGGCATCGAACCCGAAGGCCGGCTCAACTTGAAGTTGAGAGGAACATCTAACCTCCCCATCAGGTATTAGTTAAACAAACAGGCATCGAACCCGAAGGCCGGCATAACACGAAGTTGAGAAGAACATCTGAGCTAGCTGTCAGGCATATGTTAAACAAACAGGTATCGAATTTGATGGCCGACTTAACCTGAAGTTGAGAAGAATATCTGACCTCGCTGCCAGGCATTAGTTAAACAAATAGGAATCGAACCCGAACGCCGGCTCAACACGAAGTTGAGAAGAACATCTGACCTAGCCGCCAGGCATCTTTTAAACAAACAGGCATCGAACCCAAAGGCCGGCTAAAACCGAAGTTCAAAAGAACATCTGACCTCGCCATCAGGCATCAGTTAAAAAAAAGTTATGGAACCCGAAGGCCGGCTCAACCCGAAGTTGATAAGAACAGTAGACCTTGCTGTCAGGCATCTGTTAAATAAACAAGCATCAAACCCGAAGGCCATCTCAACCCTTAGTTGAGAAGAACATCTGACCTCGCTGTCAAACATCTATTAAACTAACAGGTATCGAACCCGAAGGCCGGCTCACCTCGAATTTGAGAGGAACATCTGACCTCCCCATCAGGCATTAGTTAAACAAACAGGCATCGAACCCGAAGGCCGGCACAACACGAAGTTGAGAAGAACATCTGACCTCGCCGTCAGGCAACTGTTAAACAAACAGGCATCGAACCCGAAGGCCGGCTCAACACGAAGTTGAGAGGAACATCTGACCTCGCCGTTAGGAATCTATTAAACAAACAGGCATCGAACCCAAAGTACGGCTCAACATGAAGTTGAGAGGAACATTTGACTTCACTGTTAAGCATCTGTTAAACAAACAGGCATCAAATCTGAAGGCCGGTTCAACCCGAAGTTGAGAATAACATCTGACCTCACCATCAGGCATCTGTTAAATAAACAGGCATCAAACCCGAAGGGCGGCTCAACCTAAAGTTGATAGGAACATTAGACCTCGCTGTCAGGCATCTCTTAAACAAACCGGCATCGAACCTGAAGGTCAGCTCAACCCGAAGTTTAGAAAAACATTTGACCTTGTCGTTAGGCATCAGTTAAACAGACATGCATCGAACCCGAAGGTCGTCTCAATCCTTAATTGACAAGAACATCTGACCTCGCCGTCAAACATCTGTTACACAAACAGGCATCGAACCCGAAGGCCGGCTCAACTTGAAGTTGAGAGGAACATCTGACCTCCCCATTAGGCATTAGTTAAACAAACAGGAGTCGAACCCGAAGGCCGGCTCAACCCGAAGTTGAGAAGAGCATCTGACATAGACGTCAGGCATCTGTTAAACAAACAGGCATCAATCCCAAAAGCCGGCTCAACCCGAAGTTGAGAAGAACATCTAACCTCACCGTTAGGCATCTGTTAAACAAACAGGCATCGAACCGGAAGGGAGGCTCAACCTGAAGTTGATAAGAACATTAGACTTCTCTGCTAGGCATCTGTTAAACAAACAGGCATTGAACCCGAAGGCCGGCTCAACCCCAAGCTGAGAAGAACATTTGACCTCGCCGTTAGGCATCTGTTAAACAAACAGGCATCGAACCCGAAGGCCGTCTCAATCCTTAAATGAGAAGAACATTTGACCTCGCCGTCGAACAACTGTTAAGCAAACAGGCATCGAACCCGAAGGCCGGCTCAACTTGAAGTTGAGAGGAACATCTGACCTCCCCATCAGGTATTAGCTAAACAAACAGGCATCGAACCCAAAGGCCGGCTCAACCCGAAGTTGAGCTCGCTGTCAGGCATATGTTAAACAAACAGGCATCGAATTTGATGGCCGACACAACCTGAAGTTGAGAAGAACATCCGACCTCGCTTCCAAGCATTAGTTAAACAAACAGGAATCGAACCCGAACGCTGGCTCAACCCGAAGTTGAGAAGAACATCTGACCTAGCCGCCAGACATCTGTTAAACAAACAAGCATCGAACCCAAAGGCCGGCTCAACCCGAAGTTGAGAAGAACATCTGACCTCTCCGTCAGGCATCTGTTAAACAAAAAGTTATGGAACCCGAAGGCCGACTTAACCCGAAGCTGAGAAGAACATCTTACCTCGCTGTCAGGTATCTGTTAAACAAACAGGCATCAAACCCGAAGGCCGTATCAGCCCTTAGTTGAGAAGAACATCTGACCTCACCGTCAAACATCTATTAAACAAACAGGTATCGAACCCGAAGGTTGGCTCACCTAGAAGTTGAGAGGAACATCTGACCTCCCCATCAGGCATTAGTTAAACAAACAGGCATCGAACCCGAAGGCCGGTACAACACAAAGTTGAGAAGAACATTTGACCTCACCGTCAGGCATCTGTTAAATAAACAGGCATCGAACCCGAAGGCAGGCACAACAAGAAGTTAAGAAGAACATCTGACCTCACCGTCAGGCATCTGTTAAACAAACAGGCATTGAATCCGAAGGCCGGCTCAACACGAAGTTGAGAGGAACATCTGACCTCGCCGTTAGGCATCTGTTAAAATAACAGGCATCAAACCCGAAGGTGGGTTAAACATGAAGTTGAGAGTAACATTTGACTTCACTGTCAAGCATCTGTTAAACAAATAGGCATCAAATCCGAAGGCCAGCTCAACACGAAGTTGAGAGGAACATCTGACCTCGCCGTCAAGCATCTCTTAAACAAACAGGCATCGAACCTGAAGGTCGGCTCAACATGAAGTTGAGAGGAACATTTGACTTCACTGTCAAGCATTTGTTAAACAAACAGGTATCAAATACAAAGGTCGGCTCAACCCGAAGTTGAGAAGAACATCTGACCTCATCGTCAGGCATCTGTTATACAAACAAGCATCGAACCCGAAGGCCGGCTCAACCCAAAGTTGAGAAGAACATCTGACCTCGCCATCAGGCATCTGTTAAACAATTAGGCATCAAACCCGAAGGCTGTCTCAACCCTTAGTTGAGAAGAACATCTGACCTCGCCGTTAAAAATCTATTAAACAAATAGGTATCAAACCCGAAGGCCGGCTCACCTCGAAGTTGAGAGGAACATTCGACCTCCCCATCAGGCATTAGTTAAACAAACAGGCATCGAACCCGAAGGCCAGCACAACACGAATTTGAGAAGAACATCTGACCTCGCCGTCAGGCATCTGTTAAACAAACAGGCATCGAACCCGAAGGCCGGCTCCACACGAAGTTGAGAGGAACATCTGACCTCGCCTTCAGTCGTCTGTTAAACAAACAAGCATCGAACCCGAAGGTCGGCTCAACATGAAGTTTAGAGGAACATTTGACTTCACTGTCAAGCATCTGCTAAACAAACAGGCATCAAATCCGAAGGCCGACTCAACCCGAAGTTGAGAAGAACATTTGACCTCACCGTCAAGCATTTGTTAAACAAACAAGCATCGAACCCGAAGGCCGGCTCAACCCGAAGTTGATAAGAACATCTGACCTCGCCGTCAGGCATCTGTTAAGCAAACATGCATCGAACCCGAAGGCCGGCTCAACACGAAGTTGAGAGGAACATCTGACCTCGCTGTCAGGCATCTGTTAAACAAACAGGCATCGAACCCGAAGGTCGGCTCAACACGAAGTTGAGAGGAATATTTGACTTCACTGTCAAGCATCTGTTAAACAAACAGGCATCAAATCCGAAGGCCGGCTCAACCCGAAGTTGAGAAGAACATCTGACCTCACTGTCAGACATCTGTTAAACAAACAAGCATCGAACCCGAAGGGCGGCTCAACTTGAAGTTGATAAGAACATTAGACCTCTCTGCTAGGCATCTGTTAAACAAACAGGCATCGAACCCGAAGGCCGGCTCAACCCGAAGTTGAAAAGAACATCTGACCTCCCCGTCGGGCATTAGTTAAACAAACAGGCATCGTACCCGAAGGCCGGCTTAACACGAAGTTGAGAGGAACATCTGACCTCGTTGTCAGGCAACTGTTAAACAAACAGGCATCGAACCCAAAGGTCGGCTCAACATGAAGTTGAGAGGAACATTTGACTTCACTGTCAAGCATCTGTTAAACAAACAGGTATCAAATACGAAGGCCGGCTCAACCCAAAGTTGAGAAGAACATCTGACCTCACCGTCAGGCATCTGTTAAACAATTAGGCATCAAAACCGAAGGTCGTCTCAACTCTTTGATGAGAAGAACATCTGACCTCGCCGTTAAACATCTATTAAACAAATAGGTATCGAACTTGAAGGCCGGCTCACCTCGAAGTTCAGAGGAACATTCGACCTCCCCATCAGGCATTAGTTAAACAAATAGACATCGAACCCGAAGGCCGGCAAAACACGAAGTTGAAAAGAACATCTGACCTCGCCGTCAGGCATCTGTTAAACAAACAGGCATCGAACTCGAAGGCCGGCTCAACACAAAGTTGAGAGGAACATCTGACCTCGCCTTCATTCGTCTGTTAAACAAACAAGCATCGAACCCGATGGTCGGCTCAACATGAAGTTTAGAGGAACATTTGACTTCACTGTCAAGCGTCTGTTAAACAAACAGGCATCAAATCCGAAGGCCGGCTCAACCCGAAGTTGAGAAGAACATCTGACCTCACCGTCAGGCATCTGATAAATAAACAAGCATCGAACCTGAAGGGCGGCTCAACCCGAAGTTGATAAGAACATTAGACTTCGCTGTCAGGCATCCGTTAAACAAATAGGCATCTAACCTGAAGGTCGGCTCAACACGAAGTTGAGAGGAACATCTGACCTCGCCGTCAAGCATCTCTTAAACAAACAGGCATCGAACCTGAAGGTCGGCTCAACATGAAATTGAGAGGAACATTTGACTTCACTATCAAGCATCTGTTAAACAAACACGCATCAAATCCGAAGGCCGGATCAACCCGAAGTTGAGAAGAACATCTGACCTCACCGTCAGGCATCTGTTAAACAAACAAGCATCGAACCCGAAGGCCGGCTCAACCCGAAGTTGAGATGAACATCTGACTTCACCGTCATACATCTGTTAAAGACACAGGAATCAAACCCGAAGGCCGTCTCAACCCTTAGTTGAGAAGAACATCTGACCTCGCTGTCAAACATCTATTAAACAAATAGGTATCGAACCCGAAGGCCGGCCCACCTCGAAGTTGAGAGGAACATCTGACCTCCCCATCAGGCATTAGTTAAACAAACAGGCATCGAACCCGAAGGCCGGCTCAACCCGAAGTTGAGAAGAACATCTGACCTCACTGTCAGGCATCTGTTAAACAAACAGGCATCGAACCCGAAGGGCGGCTCAACCCGAAGTTGATAAGAACATTAGATCTCGCTGTCAGGCATCTCTTAAACAAACAGGCATCGAACCCGAAGGTCGGCTCAACACGAAGTTAAGAGGAACATCTGACCTCACTGTCAAGCATCTCTTAGACAAACAGGCATCGAACCTGAAGGTCGCCTCAACATGAAGTTGAGAGGAACATTTGACTTCACTGTCAAGCATCTGTTAAACAAACAGGCAGCAAATCCGAAGACCGGCTCAACCCGAAGTTGAGAAGAACATCTGACATCACCGTCAGGCATCTGTTACACAAATAAGCATCGAACCCGAAGGGCGGCTCAACTTGAAGTTGATAAGAAAATTAGACCTCTCTGTCAGGCATCTGTTAAACAAACAGGCATCGAACCCGAAGGCCGGCTCAACCCGAAGTTGAGAGGAACATCGGACCTCACTGTCAGGAATCTGTTAAACAAACAGGCATCGAACCCGAAGATCGGCTCAACATAAAGTTGAGAGGAACATTTGACTTCACTGTCAAGCACTGTTAAACAAACAGGCATCAAATCCAAAGGCCGGCTCAATCCGTAGTTAAGAAGAACATCTGAACTCACTGTCAAGCATCTGTTAAACAAACAGGCATCGAACCCGAAGGGCGGCTCAACCTGAAGTTGATAAGAACATTAGACCTCACTGTCAGGCATCTCTTAAACAAACATGCATCGAACCCGAAGGCCAGCTCAAGACGAAGATGAGAGGAACATCTGACCTCGCTGTCAGGCATCTGTTAAACAAACAGGCATCGAACTCGAAGGTCGGCTCAACACGAAGTTGAGAGGAATATTTGACTTCACTGTCAAGCATCTGTTAAACAAACAGGCATCAAATCCGAAGGCCGGATCAACCCGAAGTTGAGAAGAACATCTGACCTCACTGTCAGACATCTGTTAAACAAACAACCATCGAACCCGAAGGGCGGCTCAACTTGAAGTTGATAAGAACATTAGACATCTCTGCTAGGCATCTGTTAAACAAACAGGCATCGAACCCGAAGGCCGGCTCACCTCGAAGTTCAGAGGAACATTCGACCTCCCCATCAGGCATTAGTTAAACAAACAGGCATCGAACCCGAAGGCCGACACAATACGAAGTTGAGAAGAACATCTGACCTCGCCGTCAGGCATCTGTTAAACAAACAGGCATCGAACTCGAAGGCCGACTCAACACGAAGTTGAGAGGAACATCTGACCTTGCCTTCATTCGTCTGTTAAATAAACAAGCATCGAACCCGAAGGTCGGCTCAACATGAAGTTTAGAGGAACATTTGACTTCACTGTCAAGCGTCTGTTAAACAAACAGGCATCAAATCCGAAGGTCGGCTCAACCCGAAGTTGAAAAGAACATCTGACCTCCCCGTCAGGCATTATTTAAACAGATAGGCCTCGAACCCGAAGGCCGGCTCAACACAAAGTTGAGAGGAACATCTGACCTCGCTGTCAGGCAACTGTTAAACAAACAGGCATCGAACCCGAAGGTCGGCTCAACATGAAGTTGAGAGGAACATTTGACTTCACTGTCAAGCATCTGTTAAATAAACAGGTATCAAATACGAAGGTCGGCTCAACCCGAAGTTGAGAAGAACATCTGACCTCACCGTCAGGCATCTGTTAAACAATTAGGCATCAAAACCGAAGGCCGTCTCAACCCTTAGATGAGAAGAACATCTGACCTCGCCGTTAAACATCTAATAAACAAATAGGTATCGAACCCGAAGGCCGGCTCACCTCGAAGTTCAGAGGAACATTCGACCTCCCCATCAGGCATTAGTTAAACAAACATGCATCGAACCCAAAGGCCGGTACAACACGAAGTTGAGAAGAACATTTGACCTCGCCGTCAGGCATCTGTTAAACAAACAGGCATCGAACTCGAAGGCTGGCTCAACACGAAGTTGAGAGGAACATCTGACCTCGCCTTCATTCGTCTGTTAAACAAACAAGCATCGAACCCGAAGGTCGGCTTACCATGAAGTTTAGGGGAACATTTGACTTCACTGTCAAGCGTCTGTTAAACAAACAGGCATCAAACCCGAAGGCCGGCTCAACCCGAAATTGATAAGAACATTAGACCTCGCTGTCAGGCATCCGTTAAACAAACAGGCATCGAACCTGAAGGTCGGCTCAACACGAAGTTGAGAGGAACATCTGACCTCGCCGTCAAGCATCTCTTAAACAAACAGGCATCGAACCTGAAGGTCGGCTCAACATGAAATTGAGAGGAACATTTGACTTCACTGTCTAGCATCTGTTAAACAAACACGCATAAAATCCGAAGGCCGGCTCAACCCGAAGTTGAGAAGAATCTCTGACCTCACCGTCAGGCATCTGTTAAACAAACAAGCATCGAACCCGAAGGCCGACTCAACCCGAAGTTGAGAAAAACATCTGACTTCGCCGTCAAACATCTGCTAAAGAAACAGGAATCAAACCCGAAGGCCGTCTCAACCCTTAGTTGAGAAGAACATCTGACCTCGCTGTCAAACATCTATTAAACAAATAGGTATCGAACCCGAAGGCCGGCCCAACTCGAAGTTGAGAGGAACATCTGACCTCCCTATCAGGCATTAGTTAAACAAACAGGCATCGAACCCGAAGGCCGGCTCAACCCGAAGTTGAGAAGAACATCTGACCTCACTGTCAGGCATCTGTTAAACAAACAGGCATCGAACCCGAAGGTCGGCTCAACACGAAGTTGAGAAGAACATCTGACATCATCGTAAGGCATCTGTTAAACAAATAAGCATCAAACCCGAAGGGCGGCTCAACTTGAAGTTGATAAGAAAATTAGACCTCTCTGTCAGGAATCTGTTAAACAAATATGCATCGAACCCGAAGGCCGGCTCAACACGAAGATGAGAGGAACATCTGACCTCGCTGTCAGTCATCTGTTAAACAAACAGGCATCAAACCCGAAGGTCGGCTCAACATGAAGTTGAGAGGAATATTTGACTTCACTGTCAAGCATCTGTTAAACAAACAGGCATCAAATCCGAAGGCCGGCTCAACCCGAAGTTGAGAAGAACATCTGACCTCACTGTCAGACATCTGTTAAACAAACAAGCATCGAACCCGAAGGGCGGTTCAACTTGAAGTTGATAAGAACATTAGACCTCTCTGCTAGGCATCTGTTAAACAAACAGGCATCGAACCCGAAGGCCGGATCAACCCTAAGTTGAAAAGAACATCTGACCTCCCCGTCGGGCATTAGTTAAACAAACAGGCATCGAACCCGAAGGCCGGCTCAACACGAAGTTGAGAGGAACATCTGACCTCGCAGTCAGGCAACTGTTAAACAAGCAGGCATCGAACCCGAAGGTCGGCTCAACATGAAGTTGAGAGGAACATTTGACTTCACTGTCAAGCATCTGTTAAACAAACAGGTATCAAATACGAAGGCCGGCTCAACCCGAAGTTGAGAAGAACATCTGACCTCACCGTCAGGCATCTGTTAAACAATTAGGCATCAAAACCGAAGGCCGTCTCAACCCTTAGATGAGAAGAACATCTGACCTCGCCGTTAAACATCTATTAAACAAATAGGCATCGAACCCGAAGGCCGGATCACCTCGAAGTTCAGAGGAACATTCGACCTCCCCATCAGGCATTAGTTAAACAAACAGGCATCGAACCCGAAGGCCGGCACAACACAAAGTTGAAAAGAACATTTGACCTTGCCGTCAGGCATCTGTTAAACAAACAGGCATCGAACTCGAAGGCCGGCTCAAAACGAAGTTGAGAGGAACATCTGACCTCGCCTTCATTCGTCTGTTAAACAAACAAGCATTGAACCCGAAGGTCGGCTTAACATGAAGTTTAGAGGAACATTTGACTTCACTGTCAAGCGTCTGTTAAACAAACAGGCATCAAATCCGAAGGCCGGCTCAACCCGAAGTTGAGAAGAACATCTGACCTCACCGTCAGGCATCTGTTAAATAAACAAGCGTCGAACCCGAAGGGCGGCTCAACCCGAAGTTGATAAGAACATTAGACCTCGCTGTCAGGCATCTGTTAAACAAACAGGCATCGAACCAGAAGGTCGGCTCAACACGAAATTGAGAGGAACATATGACCTCGCCGTCAAGCATCTCTTAAACAAACAGGCATCGAACCTGAAGGTCGGCTCAACATGAAATTGAGAGGAACATTTGACTTCACTGTCAAGCATCTGTTAAACAAACACGCATAAAATCCGAAGGCCGGCTCAACCCGAAGTTGAGAAGAACATCTGACTTCGCCGTCATACAACTGTTAAAGAAACATGAATAAAACCCGAAGGCCGTCTCAACCCGAAGTTGAGATGAACATCTGACTTCGCTGTCAAACATCTGTTAAAGAAACAGGAATCAAACCCGAAGGCCGTCTCAACCCTTAGTTGAGAAGAACATCTGACCTCGCTGTCAAACATCTATTAAACAAATAGGTATCGAACCCGAAGGCCGGCCCACCTCGAAGTTGAGAGGAACATCTGACCTCCCCATCAGGCATTAGTTAAACAAACAGGCATCGAACCCGAAGGCCGGCTCAACCCGAAGTTGAGAAGAACATCTGACCTCACTGTCAGGCATCTGTTAAACAAACAGGCATCGAACCCGAAGGGCGGCTCAACCCGAAGTTGATAAGAACATTAGATCTCGCTGTCAGGCATCTCTTAAACAAACAGGCATCGAACCCGAAGGCCGGCTCAACACGAAGTTAAGAGGAACATCTGACCTCACCGTCAAGCATCTCTTAGACAAACAGGCATCGAACCTGAAGGTCGCCTCAACATGAAGTTGAGAGGAACATTTGACTTCACTGTCAAGCATCTGTTAAACAAACAGGCAGCAAATCCGAAGGCCGGCTCAACCCGAAGTTGAGAAGAACATCTGACATCACCGTCAGGCATCTGTTAAACAAATAAGCATCGAACCCGAAGGGCGGCTCAAGTTGAAGTTGATAAGAAAATTAGACCTCTCTGTCAGGCATCTGTTAAACAAACAGGCATCGAACCCGAAGGCCGGCTCAACCCGAAGTTAAGAGGAACATCGGACCTCACTGTCAGGCATCTGTTAAACAAACAGGCATCGAACCCGAAGGTCGGCTCAACATAAAGTTGAGAGGAACATTTGACTTCACTGTCAAGCACTGTTAAACAAACAGGCATCAAATCCAAAGGCCGGCTCAATCCGTAGTTAAGAAGAACATCTGAACTCACTGTCAAGCATCTGTTAAACAAACAGGCATCGAACCCGAAGGGCGGCTCAACCCAAAGTTGATAAGAACATTAGACCTCACTGTCAGGCATCTCTTAAACAAACATGCATCGAACCCGAAGGCCAGCTCAAGACGAAGATGATAGGAACATCTGACCTCGCTGTCAGGCATCTGTTAAACAAACAGGCATCGAACTCGAAGGTCGGCTCAACACGAAGTTGAGAGGAATATTTGACTTCACTGTCAAGCATCTGTTAAACAAACAGGCATCAAATCCGAAGGCCGGCTCAACCCGAAGTTGAGAAGAACATCTGACCTCACTGTCAGACATCTGTTACAAACAACCATCGAACCCGAAGGGCGGCTCAACTTGAAGTTGATAAGGACATTAGACATCTCTGCTAGGCATCTGTTAAACAAACAGGCATCGAACCCGAAGGTCGGCTCAACACGAAGTTAAGAGGAACATCTGACCTCACCGTCAAGCATCTCTTAGACAAACAGGCATCAAACCTGAAGGTCGCCTCAACATGAAGTTGAGAGGAACATTTGACTTCACTGTCAAGCATCTGTTAAACAAACAGGCAGCAAATCCGAAGGCCGGCTCAACCCGAAGTTGAGAAGAACATCTGACATCACCGTCAGGCATCTGTTAAACAAATAAGCATCGAACCCGAAGGGCGGCTCAACTTGAAGTTGATAAGAAAATTAGACCTCTCTGTCAGGCATCTGTTAAACAAACAGGCATCGAACCCGAAGGCCGGCTCAACCCGAAGTTGAGAGGAACAACGGACCTCACTGTCAGGCATCTGTTAAACAAACAGGCATCGAACCCGAAGGTCGGCTCAACATAAAGTTGAGAGCAACATTTGACTTCACTATCAAGCACTGTTAAACAAACAGGCATCAAATCCAAAGGCCGGCTCAATCCGTAGTTAAGAAGAACATCTGAACTCACTGTCAAGCATCTGTTAAACAAACAAGCATCGAACCCGAAGGGCGACTCAACCCAAAGTTGATAAGAACATTAGACCTCACTGTCAGGCATCTCTTAAACAAACATGCATCGAACCCGAAGGCCAGCTCAAGACGAAGATGAGAGGAACATCTGACCTCGCTGTCAGGCATCTGTTAAACAAACAGGCATCGAACTCGAAGGTCGGCTCAACACAAAGTTGAGAGGAATATTTGACTTCACTGTCAAGCATCTGTTAAACAAAGAGGCATCAAATCCGAAGGCCGGCTCAACCCGAACTTGAGAAGAACATCTGACCTCACTGTCAGACATCTGTTAAACAAACAACCATCGAACCCGAAGGGCGGCTCAACTTGAAGTTGATAAGAACCTTAGACATCTCTGCTAGGCATCTGTTAAACAAACAGGCATCGAACCCGAAGGCCGGCTCACCTCGAAGTTCAGAGGAATATTCGACCTCCCCATCAGGCATTAGTTAAACAAACAGGCATCGAACCCGAAGGCCGACACAACACGAAGTTGAGAAGAACATCTGACCTCGCCGTCAGGCATCTGTTAAACAAACAGGCATCGAACTCGAAGGCCAGCTCAACACGAAGTTGAGAGGAACATCTGACCTCGCCTTCATTCGTCTATTAAACAAACAAGCATCGAACCCGAAGGTCGGCTCAACATGAAGTTTAGAGGAACATTTGACTTCACTGTCAAGCGTCTGTTAAACAAACAGGCATCAAATCGGAAGGCCGGATCAACCCGAAGTTGAAAAGAACATCTGACCTCCCCGTCGGGCATTAGTTAAACAGATAGGCATCGAACCGGAAGGCCAGCCCAACACAAAGTTGAGAGGAACATCTGACCTCGCTGTCAGGCAACTGTTAAACAAACAGGCATCGAACCCGAAGGTCGGCTCAACATGAAGTTGAGAGGAACATTTGACTTCACTGTCAAGCATCTGTTAAACAAACGGGTATCAAATACGAAGGCCGGCTCAACCCGAAGTTGAGAAGAACATCTGACCTCACCGTCATGCATCTGTTAAACAATTAGGCATCAAAACCGAAGGCCGTCTCAACCCTTAGATGAGAAGAACATCTGACCTCGCCGTTAAACATCTATTAAATAAATAGGTATCGAACCCGAAGGCCGGCTCACCTCGAAGTTCAGAGGAACATTCGACCTCCCCATCAGGAATTAGTTAAACAAACAGGCATCGAACCCGAAGGCCGGTACAACACGAAGTTGAGAAGAACATCTGACCTCGCTGTCAGGCATCTGTTAAACAAACAGGCATCGAACTCGAAGGCCGGCTCAACACGAAGTTGAGAGGAACATCTGACCTCGCCTTCATTCGTCTGTTAAACAAACAAGCATTGAACCCGAAGGTCGGCTCAACATGAAGTTTAGAGGAACATTTGACTTCACTGTCAAGCGTCTGTTATACAAACAGGCATCAAACCCGAAGGCCGGCTCAACCCGAAATTGATAAGAACATTAGACCTCGCTGTCAGGCATCCGTTAAACAAACATGCATTGAACCTGAAGGTCGGCTCAACACGAAGTTGAGAGGAACATCTGACCTCGCTGTCAAGCATCTCTTAAACAAACAGGCATCGAACCTGAAGGTCGGCTCAACATGAAATTGAGAGGAACATTTGACTTCACTGTCAAGCATCTGTTAAACAAACACGCATCAAATCCGAAGGCCGGCTCAACCCGAAGTTGAGAAGAATCTCTGACCTCATCGTCAGGCATCTGTTAAACAAACAAGCATCGAACCCGAAGGCCGGTTCAACCCGAAGTTGAGAAGAACATCTGACTTCGCCGTCAAACATCTGCTAAAGAAACAGGAATCAAACCCGAAGGCCGTCTCAATCCTTAGTTGAGAAGAACATCTGACCTCGCTGTCAAACATCTATTAAACAAATAGGTATCGAACCCGAAGGCCGGCCCACCTCGAAGTTGAGAGGAACATCTGACCTCCCCATCAGGAATTAGTTAAACAAACAGGCATCGAACCCGAAGGCCGGCTCAATCCGAAGTTGAGAAGAACATCTGACCTCACTATCAGGCATCTGTTAAACAAACAGGCATCGAACCCGAAGGTCGGCTCAACACGAAGTTGAGAGGAACATCTGACCTCGCCGTCCAACATCTCTTAAACAAATAGGCATATAACCTGAAGGTCGCCTCAACATGAAGTTGAGAGGAACATTTGACTCCACTGTCAAGCATCTGTTAAACAAACAGGTAGCAAATCCGAAGGCCGGCTCAACCCGAAGTTGAGAAGAACATCTGACATCATCGTCAGGCATCTGTTAAACAAATAAGCATCAAACCCGAAGGGCGGCTCAACTTGAAGTTGATAAGAAAATTAGACCTCTCTGTCAGGCATCTGTTAAACAAATATGCATCGAACCCGAAGGCCGGCTCAACACGAAGATGAGAGGAACATCTGACCTCGCTGTCAGGCATCTGTTAAACAAACAGGCATCGAACCCGAAGGTCGGCTCAACACGAAGTTGAGAGGAATATTTGACTTCACTGTCAAGCATCTGTTAAACAAACAGGCATCAAATCCGAAGGCCGGCTCAACCCGAAGTTGAGAAGAACATCTGACCTCACTGTCAGACATCTGTTAAACAAACAAGCATCGAACCCGAAGGGCGGTTCAATTTGAAGTTGATAAGAACATTAGACCTCTCTGCTAGGCATCTGTTAAACAAACAGGCATCGAACCCGAAGGCCGGCTCAACACGAAGTTGAGAGGAACATCTGACCTCGCTGTCAGGCAACTGTTAAACAAACAGGCATCGAACCCGAAGGTCGGCTCAAGATGAAGTTGAGAGGAACATTTGACTTCACTGTCAAGCATCTGTTAAACAAACAGGTATCAAATACGAAGGCCGGCTCAACCCAAAGTTGAGAAGAACATCTGACCTCACCGTCAGGCATCTGTTAAACAATTAGGCATCAAAACCGAAGGTCGTCTCAACCCTTTGATGAGAAGAACATCTGACCTCGCCGTTAAACATCTATTAAACAAATAGGCATCAAACCCGAAGGCCGGCTCACCTCGAAGTTCAGAGGAACATTCGACCTCCCCATCAGGCATTAGTTAAACAAACAGGCATCGAACCCGAAGGCCGGCACAACACAAAGTTGAAAAGAACATCTGACCTCGCTGTCAGGCATCTGTTAAACAAACAGGCATCGAACTCGAAGGCCGGCTCAAAACGAAGTTGAGAGGAACATCTGACCTCGCCTTCATTCGTCTGTTAAACAAACAAGCATTGAACCCGAAGGTCGGCTCAACATGAAGTTTAGAGGAACATTTGACTTCACTGTCAAGCGTCTGTTAAACAAATAGGCATCAAATCCGAAGGCCGGCTCAACCCGAAGTTGAGAAGAACATCTGACCTCACCATCAGGCATCTGTTAAATAAACAAGCATCGAACCCGAAGGGCGGCTCAACCGGAAGTTGATAAGAACATTAGACCTCGCTGTCAGGCATCCGTTAAACAAACAGGCATCGAACCTGAAGGTCGGCTCAACATGAAATTGAGAGGAACATTTGACTTCACTGTCAAGCATCTGTTAAACAAACACGCATAAAATCCGAAGGCCGGCTCAACCCGAAGTTGAGAAGAACATCTGACCTCGCTGTCAAACATCTATTAAACAAATAGGTATCGAACCCGAAAGCCGGCCCACCTCGAAGTTGAGAGGAACATCTGACCTCCCCATCAGGCATTAATTAAACAAACAGGCATCGAACCCGAAGGTCGGCTCAACCCGAAATTGAGAAGAACATCTGACCTCACTGTCAGGCATCGAACCCGAAGGGCGGCTCAACCTGAAGTTGATAAGAACATTAGATCTCGCTGTCAGGCATCTCTTAAACAAACAGGCATCGAACCCGAAGGTCGGCTCAACACGAAGTTGAGAGGAACATCTGACCTCGCCGTCAAGCATCTCTTAAACAAACAAGCATCGAACCTGAAGGTCGCCTCAACATGAAGTTGAGAGGAACATTTGACTTCACTGTCAAGCATCTGTTAAACAAACAGGCAGCAAATCTGAAGGTCGGCTCAACCCGAAGTTGAGAAGAACATCTGGCATCACCGTCAGGCATCTGTTAAACAAATAAGCATCGAACCCGAAGGGCGGCTCAACTTGAAGTTGATAAGAACATTAGACCTCTCTGTCAGGCATCTGTTAAACAAACAGGCATCGAACCCGAAGGCCGGCTCAACCCTAAGTTGAAAAGAACATCTGACCTCCCCGTCGGGCATTAGTTAAACAAACATGCATCGAACCCGAAGGCCGGCACAACACAAAGTTGAAAAGAACATCTGACCTCGCCGTCAGGCATCTGTTAAACAAACAGGCATCGAACTCGAAGGCCGGCTCAAAACAAAGTTGAGAGGAACATCTGACCTCGCCTTCATTCGTCTGTTAAACAAACAAGCATTGAACCCGAAGGTCGGCTCAACATGAAGTTTAGAGGAACATTTGACTTCACTGTCAAGCGTCTGTTAAACAAATAGGCATCAAATCCGAAGGCCGGCTCAACCCGAAGTTGAGAAGAACATCTGACCTCACCGGTAGGCATCTGTTAAATAAACAAGCATCGAACCCGAAGGGCGGCTCAACCCGAAGTTGATAAGAACATTAGACCTTGCTGTCAGGAATCCGTTAAACAAACAAGCATCGAACCTGAAGGTCGGCTCAACACGAAGTTAAGAGGAACATCTGACCTCGCCGTCAAGCATCTCTTAAACAAACAGGCATCGAACCTGAAGGTCGGCTCAACATGAAATTGAGAGGAACATTTGACTTCACTGTCAAGCATCTGTTAAACAAACACGCATAAAATCCGAAGGCCGGCTCAACCCGAAGTTGAGAAGAACATCTGACCTCACCGTCAGGCATCTGTTAAACAAACAAGCATCGAACCCGAAGGCCGGCTCAACCCGAAGTTGAGAAGAACATCTGACTTCACCGTCATACAACTGTTAAAGAAACAGGAATCAAACCCGAAGGTCGTCTCAACCCTTAGTTGAGAAGAACATCTGACCTCGCTGTCAAACATCTATTAAACAAATAGGTATCGAACCCGAAGGCCGGCCCACCTCGAAGTTGAGAGGAACATCTGACCTCCCCATCAGGCATTAGTTAAACAAACAGGCATCGAACCCGAATGTCGGCTCAACCCGAAGTTGAGAAGAACATCTGACCTCATTGTCAGGCATCTGTTAAACAAACAGGCATCGAACACGAAGGGCTGCTCAACCCGAAGTTGATAAGAACATTAGATCTCGCTGTCAGGCATCTCTTAAACAAACAGGCATCGAACCCGAAGGTCGGCACAACACGAAGTTGAGAGGAACATCTGACCTCACCGTCAAGCATCTCTCAAACAAACAGGCATCGAACCTGAAGGTCGCCTCAACATGAAGTTGAGAGGAACATTTGACTTCACTTTCAAGCATCTGTTAAACAAACAGGCAGCAAATTTGAAGGCCGGCTCAACCCGAAGTTGAGAAGAACATCTGCCTTCACCGTTAGGCATCTGTTAAACAAATAAGCATCGAACCCGAAGGGCGGCTCAACTTGAAGTTGATAAGAAAATTAGACCTCTCTGTCAGGAATCTATTAAACAAACAAGCATCGAACCCGAAGGCCGGCTCAACCCGAAGTTGAGAGGAACATCGGACCTCGCTGTCAGGCATCTGTTAAACAAACAGGCATCGAACCCGAAGGTCGGCTCAACATAAAGTTGAGAGGAACATTTGACTTCACTATCAGGCATCTGTTAAGGAAACAGGCATCAAATCCAAAGGCCGGCTCAATCCGAAGTTAAGAACAACATCTGACCTCACTGTCAGGCATCTGTTAAACAAACAGGCATCGAACCCGAAGGGCGGCTCAACCCGAAGTTGATAAGAAAATTAGACCTCACTGTCAGGCATCTCTTAAGCAAACATGCATCGAACCCGAAGGCCGGCTCAACACGAAGATGAGAGGAACATCTGACCTCGCCGTCAAGCATCTCTTAAACAAACAGGCATCGAACCTGAAGGTCGGGACAACATGAAATTGAGAGGAACATTTGACTTCACTATCAAGCATCTGTTAAACAAACAGGTATCAAATCTGAAGGCCGGCTCAACCCGAAGTTGAGAAGAACATCTGACCTCACTGTCAGGTATCTTTTAAACAAACAAGCATCGAACCCGAAGGCCGGCTCAACCCGAAGTTGAGAAGAACATATGACCTCGCCGTCAGGCATCTGTTAAACAAACAGGCATCAAACCCGAAGGCCGTCTCAACCCTTAGTTGAGAAGAACATCTGACCTCGCCGTCAAACATCTATTAAACAAATAGGTATCGAACCCGAAGGCCGGCTCACCTCGAAGTTGAGAGGAACATTTGACCTCCCCATCAGGCATTAGTTAAATAAACAGGCATCGAACCCGAAGGCCTGCTCAACACGAAGTTGAGAGGAACATCTGACCTCGCTGTCAAGCATCTCTTAAACAAACAGGCATCGAACATGAAGGTCGGCTCAACATGAAATTGAGAGGAACATTTGACTTCACTGTCAACCATTTGTTAAACAAACAGACATCAAATCCGAAGGTCGGCTCAACTCAAAGTTGAGAAGAACATCTGACCTTACCGTCAGACATCTGTTAAACCAACAAGCATCCAACCCGAAGGCCGGCTTAACCCGAAGTTGAGAAGAACATCTGACTTCGCCGTCATGCATTTGTAAAAGAAACAGGAATCAAACCCGAAGGCCGTCTCAACCCTTAGTTGAGAAGAACATCTGACCTCGCTGTCAAACATCTATTAAACAAATAGGTATCGAACCCGAAGGCCGGCCCACCTCGAAGTTGAGAGGAACATCTGACCTCCCCATCAGGCATTAGTTAAACAAACAGGCATCGAACCTGAAGGTCGGCTCAACCCGAAGTTGAGAAGAACATTTGACCTCACTGTCAGGCATCGAACCCGAAGGGCGGCTAAACCCGAAGTTGATAAGAACATTAGATCTCGCTGTCAGGCATCTCTTAAACAAACAGGCATCGAACCCGAAGGTCGGCTCAACACAAAGTTGAGAGGAACATCTGACCTCGCCGTCAAGCATCTCTTAAACAAACAGGCATCGAACCTGAAGGTCGCCTCAACATGAAGTTGAGAGGAACATTTGACTTCACTGTCAAGCATCTGTTAAACAAACAGGCAGCAAATCTGAAGGCCGGCTCAACCCGAAGTTGGTTAGAACATCTGGCATCACCGTCAGACATCTGTTAAACAAATAAGCATCGAACCCGAAGGGCGGCTCAACTTGAAGTTGATAAGAAAATTAGACCTCTCTGTCAGGCATCTGTTAAACAAACAGGCATCGAACCCGAATGCCGGCTCAACCCGAAGTTGAGAGGAACATCGGACCTCGCTGTCAGGCATCTGTTAAACAAACAGGCATCGAACCTGAAGGTCGGCTCAACATAAATTTGAGAGGAACATTTGACTTCACTGTCAGACATCTGTTAAACAAACAGGCATCAAATCCAAAGGCCGACTCAATCCGAAGTTAAGAACAACATCTGACTTCACTGTCAGGAATCTGTTAAATAAACAGGCATCGAACCCGAAGGGCGACTCAACCCGAAGTTGATAAGAAAATTAGACCTCACTGTCAGGCATCTCTTAAGCAAACATGCATCGAACCCGAAGGCCGGCTCAACACGAAGATGAGAGGAACATCTGACCTCGCCGTCAAGCATCTCTTAAACAAACAGGAATCGAACCTGAAGGTCGGGACAACATGAAATTGAGAGGAACATTTGACTTCACTATCAAGCATCTGTTAAACAAACAGGTATAAAATCTGAAGGCCGGCTCAACCCGAAGTTGAGAAGAACATCTGACCTCACTGTCAGGCATCTTTTAAACAAACAAGCATCGAACCCGAAGGCCGGCTCAACCCGAAGTTGAGAAGAACATCTGACCTCGCCGTCAGGCATCTGTTAAACAAACAGGCATCAAACCCGAAGGCCGTCTCAACCCTTAGTTGAGAATAACATCTGACCTCGCCGTCAAACATCTATTAAACAAATAGGTATCGAACCCGAAGGCAGGCTCACCTCGAAGTTGAGAGGAACATTTGACCTCCCCATCAGGCATTAGTTAAACAAACAGGCATCAAACCCGAAGGCCTGCTCAACACGAAGTTGAGAGGAACATCTGACCTCGCTGTCAAGCATCTCTTAAACAAACAGGCATCGAACATGAAGGTCGGCTCAACATGAAATTGAGAGGAACATTTGACTTCACTGTCAACCATCTGTTAAACAAACCGACATCAAATCCGAAGGTCGGCTCAACTCGAAGTTGAGAAGAACATCTGACCTTACCGTCAGGAATCTGTTAAACAAACAAGCATCGAACCCGAAGGCCGGCTTAACCCGAAGTTGAGAAGAACATCTGACTTCGCCGTCATGCATTTGTTAAAGAAACAGGAATCAAACCCGAAGGCCGTCTCCACCCTTAGTTGAGAAGAACATCTGACCTCGCTGTCAAACATCTATTAAACAAATAGGTATCGAACCTGAAGGCCGGCCCACCTCGAAGTTGAGAGGAACATCTGACCTCCCCATCAGGCATTAGTTAAACAAACAGGCATCGAACCCGAAGGTCGGCTCAACCCGAAGTTGAGAAGAACATCTGACCTCACTGTCAGGCATCTGTTAAACAAACAGGCATCAAACCCGAAGGTAGGCTCAACCCGAAGTTGATAAGAACATTAGATCTCGCTGTCAGGCATCTCTTAAACAAACAGGCATCGAACCCGAAGGTCGGCTCAACACGAAGTTGAGAGGAACATCTGACCTCGCCGTCAAGCATCTCTTAAACAAACAGGCATCGAACCTGAAGGTCGCCTCAACATGAAGTTGAGAGGAACATTTGACTTCGCTGTCAAGCATCTGTTAAACAAACAGGCAGCAAATCCGAAGGCCGGCTCAACCCGAAGTTGAGAAGAACATCTGACATCACCATCAGGCATCTTTTAAACAAACAAGCATCGAACCCGAAGGGCGGCTCAACTTGAAGTTGATAAGAAAATAAGACCTCTCTGTCAGGCATCTTTTAAACAAACAGGCAGCGAACTCGAAGGCCGGCTCAACCCGAAGTTGAGAAGAACATCTGACCTCGCCGTCATGCATCTGTTAAAAAAACAGGCATCGACCCTGAAGGACGGCTCAACACGAAGTTGATCAGAACATAGACCTCGTTGTCAGGCATCTGTTAAACAAATATGCTTCGAACACGAAGTCCCGCTCAACACGAAGTTGAGAGAAACATCTGACCTCGCTGTCAGGCATCTGTTCAACAAACAGGCATCGAATCCAAAGGCCGACTCAACCTGAAAGTGAGAGGAACATCTGAACTCGTCGTCAAGCATATGTTAAACAAACAGGCATTGAACCCGATGGCCGGCTCAACCATAAAGTTGAAAAGAACATCTGACCTTGCTGTCAAGAATCTGTTAAACAAATAGGCATCGAACCCGAAGGTCGACTGAACACGAAGTTGAGAGGAACATCTGACCTCGCAATCAGGCATCTGTTAAAGAAACAGGCGTCGAACCCGAATATCGTCTCAACACGAAGTTGACAAGAACATTAGACCTCGCCGTCAGGTATCTGTTAAACAAACAGGCATCGAACCCGATAGGCGGCTCAACACAAAGTTGAGAGTTACATTTGACCTCGCTGTCAAGCATCTGTTAAAGAAACAGGCATCGAATCTGAAGGTCGGCTCAACCCAAAGTTGAGAAGAATATCTGACCGCGTTGTCAGGCATTTGTTAAACAAATAGGCATTGAACACGAAGGCCGGCTCAACCTGAATTTGAGAAGAACATCTTACCTCACCGTCAGGTATCTGTTAAACAAACAGGCATCAAACCCGAAGGCCTGTTCAACACGAAGTTGAGAACTACATCTGACCTTGCCGTCAGACATCTGTTAAACAAAAAGGCATCGAACCCGGAGGCCGGCTCAACAAGAAGTTTAGAAGAACATCTGACTTCGCCATCAGGCATCTGTTAAATAAACAGGCATCGAACCCGAAGTCCGGCACAACACCAAGTTGAGATGAACATTTGACCTCGCCGTTAGGAATCTGTTAAACAGACAACCGTCAAACCCTAAGGCCGGCTCAAGACGAAGTTGAGAGGAACATCTGACCTCGCCGTCAGGCATCTGTTAAACAACCAGGCATCGAACCCGAATGCCGGCTCAACACGAAGTTGAGAGGAACATCTGACCTCACTAACAAGCATCTGTTAAAAAAACAGGAATCGAATCTGAAGGTCGGCTCAACCCGAAGTTGAGAAGAACATCTAACCTCGCTTTAAGGCATCTGTTAAACAAACAGGCATCGAACCCGAAGGCCGACTCAAAACGAAGTTGAGAAAAACATCTAACCTCGCTGTGAGGCATCTTTTAAACAAACAGGCATGGAACCCGAAGGCCGTCTCAACCCGTAGTTGAGAAAAACATCGGACCTCGCTGTCAGACATCTATTAAACAAACAGGCATCGAACCCGAAGGCCATCTCAAAATGAAGTTGAGAGGAACATTTGACCTCGCCGTGAGGCATCTGTTAAACAAATAGACATCAAACCCGAAGGGCGGCTCAACCCGAAGTTGACAAGAACATTAGACCTCGTCGTCAGGCATCTGTTAAACAAACAGGCATTGAACCCGATGGCCGGCTCAACACAAAGCTGAGAGTTACATTTGACTTCGCTTTTAAGCTTCTGTTAAAGAAACAGGCATCGAATCCGAATGCCGGCTCAACCTGAAGTTGAGAAGAATATCTGACCGCACCGTCAGACATTTGTTAAACAAATAGGCATTGAACACGAAGGCCGGCTCAACTTGAATTTGAGAAGAACATCTTACCTCACCGTCAGATATCTGTTAAACAAACAGGCATCAAACCCAAGGCCCGTTCAACACGAAGTTGAGAAGTACATCTGACCTCGCTGTCAAGCATCTGTTAAACAAAAAGGCATCGAACCCGGAGGCCGGATTAACAAGAAGTTTAAAAGAACATCTGACCTCGACATCAGGCATCTGTTAAATAAACAGGCATCGAACCTGAAGGCCGGCACAACACCAAGTTGAGAGGAACATCTGACCTCGCCGTTAGGAATCTGTTAAACAAACAACCATCAAACCCTAAGGCCGGCTCAAGATGAAGTTGAGAGGAACATCTAACCTCGCCGTCAGGCATCTCTTAAAAAACCAGGCATCGAACCCGAATGCCGGCTCAACACGAAGTTGAGAGGAACATCTGACCTCACTGACAAGCGTCTGTTAAATAAATAGGAATTGAATCCGAAGGCCGGCTCAACCCGAAGTTGAGAAGAACATCTAACCTCTCTTTAAGGCATCTGTTAAACAAACAGGCATCGAACCCGAAGGCCGGCTCAAAACGAAGTTGAGAAAAACATCTAACCTCGCTATGAGGCATATGTTAAACAAACAGGCATCGAACCCAAAGGCCGATCAACCCGTAGTTGAGAAACACATCAGACCTCGCTGTGAGGCATCTGTTAAACAAACAGGCATCGATCCCGAATGGCGGCTCAACCCGAAGTTGACAAGAACATTAGACCTTACCGTCAGGCATCTGTTAAACAAACAGGCATCGAACCCGATGGCCGGCTCAACACAAAGTTGAGAGTTACATTTGACCTTGCTGTCAAGCATCTGTTAAAGAAACAGGCATCAAATCTAAAGGCCGGCTCAACCCAAAGTTGAGAAGAATATTTGACCGTGCTGTCAGGCATTTGTTAAACAAATAGGCATTGAACACGAAGGTCGGCTCAACCTGAATTTGAGAAGAAAATCTTACCTCACCTTCAGGTATCCGTTAAACAAACAGGCATCAAACCCGAAGGCCTGTTCAACACGAAGTTGAGAAGTACATCTGACCTTGCCGTAAGGCATCTGTTAAAGAAAAAGGCATCAAACCCAGAGGGCGGCTCAACAAGAAGTTTAGAAGAACATCTGACCTCGCCATCAGTCATCTGTGAAATAAACAGGGATCGAACCCGAAGGCCGGAATAACACCAAGTTGAGAGGAACATCTGACCTTACTGTTAGGCATCTGTTAAACAAACAAGCATCGAACCCTAAGGCCGGCTCAACACGAAGTTGAGAGGAACATCTGACCTTACTGACAAGCATCTGTAAAACAAACAGGAATCGAATCCGAAGGCCGGCTCAACCTGAAGTTGCGAAGAACATCTGACCTCGCTTTAAGGCATCTATTAAACAAACAGGCATCGAACCCGAAGGCCGGATCAACAGGATGTTGAGAAGAACATCTGACCTCGCCGTCAGGTATCTATTAAATAAATGGGCATCAAACCCGAAGGCCGGCTCAACACAAAGTTGAGAAGAACATCTGACATCATCGTGAGGCATCTGTTAAACAAACAGGCATCGAATCCGAAGGGCGGCTAAACACGAAGTTGATAAGAACATTAGACCTCGCCGCCAAGCATCTCTTAAAAAAACCGGCATCGAACCAGATTGCCGGCTCAACACGAAGTTGAGAGGAACATTTGACCTTGCCGTCATGTATCTGTTCAACAGACATGCATTGAACCCAAAGGGCAGTTCAACCAGTAGTTGAGAAGAACATCTGACTTCGGTGTCAGGCATATTTTAAACAAACAGGCATCGAACCCGAAGGCCGACTCAACCCGAAGTTGAGAATAACATCTAACCTTGGCGTCACGCATCTATTAACCAAACAGGAATCGAACCCGAAGGTAGTCTCAACCCTTAGTTGACAAGAACATCTGACCTCACCGTCAAGCATTTGTTAAACAAACACGCATCGAGCCCAAAGGCCGACTCAACTTGAAGTTGAGAAGAACATCTGACCTTGCCATCAGACAGCTGTTAAACAAACAGGCATCGGACCCGAAGGCCGGCACAACATGAAGTTGAGAGGAACATCTGACCTCGCTGTTAGGCATCTGTTAAAAAAATAAGCATCGAACCCTAAGGCCGGCTCAACACGAAGTTGAGAGGAACATCTGACCTCGCCGTCAGGCATCTGTTAAAAAACCAGGCATCGAACCCGAATGTCGTCACAACACGAAGTTGATAGGAACATCTGACCTCACTGACAAGCGTCTGTTAAACAAACAAGAATCGAATCCGAAGGCCGGCTCAACCCGAAGTTGAGAAGAACATCTAACCTCGCTTTAAGGCATCTGTTAAACAAACAGGCATCGAACCCGAAGGCCGCCTCAAAACGAAGTTGAGAAAAACATCTAACCTCGCTGTGAGGCATCTGTTAAACAGACAGGCATCGAACCCAAAGTCCATCTCAACCCGTAGTTGAGAAACACATCAGACCTTGCCGTCAGGCATCTGTTAAACAAACAGGCATCGAACCCGAAAACCGTCTCAACACGAAGTTGAGAGGAACATTTGACCTCGCCGTGAGGCATCTGTTAAACAAACAGGCATCGAACCCGAAAGGCGGCTCAACCCGAAGTTGACAAGAACATTAGACCTCACCGTCAGGAATCTGTTAAACAAACAGGCATCGAACCCGAAGGCCGCCTCAAAACGAAGTTGAGAAAAACATCTAACCTCGCTGTGAGGCATCTGTTAAACAGACAGGCATCGAACCCAAAGTCCATCTCAACCCGTAGTTGAGAAACACATCAGACCTTGCCGTCAGGCATCTGTTAAACAAACAGGCATCGAACCCGAAAACCGTCTCAACACGAAGTTGAGAGGAACATTTGACCTCGCCGTGAGGCATCTGTTAAACAAACAGGCATCGAACCCGAAAGGCGGCTCAACCCGAAGTTGACAAGAACATTAGACCTCACCGTCAGGAATCTGTTAAACAAACAGGCATCGAACCCGATGGCCGGCTCAACACAAAGTTGAGAGTTACATTTGAACTTGCTGTCAAGCATCTGTTAAAGAAACAGGCATCGAATCTGAAGGCTGGCTTAACCCGAAGTTTAGAAGAATATCTGACCACGCTGTCAGGCATTTGTTAAACAAATAGGCATTGAACACGAAGGTCGGCTCAACCTGAATTTGAGAAGGACATCTTACCTCACCTTCAGGTATCTGTTAAACAAACAGACATCAAACCCGAAGGCCTGTTCAACACGAAGTTGAGAAGTACATATGACCTCGCCGTCAAGCATCTGTTAAAGAAAAAGGCATCGAACCCGGAGGCCGGCTCAACAAGAAGTTTAGAAGAACATCTGACCTCGCCATCAAGCATATGTTAAATAAACAGGCATCGAACCCGAAGGCCGACATAACACCAAGTTGAGAGGAACGTCTGACCTCACTGTTAGGCATCTGTTAAACAAACAAGCATCGAACCCTAAGGTCGGCTAAACACGAAGTTGAAAGGAACATCTGACCTTACTGACAAGCATCTGTAAAACAAACAGGAATCGAATCCGAAGGCCGGCTCAACCTGAAGTTGAGAAGAACATCTGACCTCGCTTTAAGGCATCTGTTAAACAAATAGGCATCGAACTCGAAGGCCGGATCAACCGGATGTTGAGAAGAACATCTGACCTCGCCGTCAGGTATCTATTAAATAAATAGGCATCGAACCCGAAGGCCTGCTCAACACAAAGTTGAGAAGAACATCTAACATCATCGTGACGCATCTGTTAAACAAACAGGCATCGAACCCGAAGGGCGGATAAACACGAAGTTGATAAGAACATTAGACCTCGCCGTCAGGTATTTCTTAAAAAAACCGGCATCGAACCAGATGGACGGCTCAACACGAAGTTGAGAGGAACATTTGACCTTGCCGTCCTGCATCTGTTCAACAGACATGCATTAAACCCAAAGGGCGGCTCAACCAGTAGTTTAGAAGAACATCTGACTTCGGTGTCAGGCATATTTTAAACAAATAGGCATCGAAACCGAAGGCCGACTCAACTCGAAGTGTAGAAGAACATCTGACCTTGGCGTCACGCATCTATTAAACAAACAGGAATCGAACCCGAAGGCAGTCTCAACCCTTAGTTGACAAGAACATCTGACCTCGGTGTCAAGCATATGTTAAACAAACAGGCATCGAGCCCAAAGGCCGACTCAACTTGAAGTTGAGAAGAATATCTGACCTTGCCATCAGGCATCTGTTAAACAAACAAGCATCGGACCCGAAGGCCGGTACAACACGAAGTTGAGAGGAACATCTGACCTCGCCGTTAGGCATCTGTTAAACAAATAAGCATCGAACCCTAAGGCCGGCTCAACACGAAGTTGAGAGGAACATCTGACCTCGCTGTCAGGCATCTGTTAAAAAACCAGGCATCGAACCCGAATGCCAGCTCAACACGAAGTTGAGAGGAACATCTGACCTCACTGACAAGCAACTGTTAAACAAACAGGCATCGAATCCGAAGGTCGGCTCTACCCAAAGTTGAGAAGAACATCTGACCCTGCTTTAAGTCATCTGTTAAACAAACAGGCATCGAACCCGAAGGCCGGCTCAATCGTAAGTTGAGAAGAACATCTGACCTCGCCGTCAGGTATCTATTAAACAAACAAGCATCGAACCCGAAGGTCGGCTCAACACGACGTTGAGAATAACATCTGACATCACCGTGAGGCATCTGTTAAACAAACAGGCATCGAACTCGAAGTTGATAAGAACATTAGACCTCGCCGTCAAGCATCTATGAAACAAACAGGCATCGAACCCGAAGGCCGGCTCAACACGAAGTTGAGAGGAACATTTGACCTTGCCGTCATGCATCTGATTAACAGACAGACATTGAACCCGAAGGCGGCTCAACCAGTAGTTGAGAAGAACATCTGACCTCGGTGTCAAGCATATGTTAAACAAACAGGCATCGAACCCGAAGGCCGGCTCAACCCGAAGTTGAGAAGAACATCTGACCTTGCCGTCAGGCATCTGTTAAACAAACAGGAGACGAACCCGAAGGCGGTCTCAACCCTTAGTTGACAAGAACATCTGACATCCATGTCAAGCATCTAATAAACAAACAGGCATCGAACCCAAAGGCCGGCTTAACATGAAGTTGAGAGGAACATCTGACCTCGCCATCAGGTATCTGTTAAACAAACAGGCATCAAACTTGAAGGACGGCTCAACACGAAGTTGCGAGGAACATTTGACTTCGCTATCTAGCATCTGTGAAACAAACAGGCATCGAACCCGAAGGCCGGCTCAAAACGAAGTTGAGAGGAACATCTGACCTCGCTGCCAGGCATCTGTTAAACAAACACACATAAAACCCGAAGGACGGTTCAAACCGATGTTAAGAAGACAATCTGACACGCCGCCAGGCATCTGTTAAAAAAACAGGCATCAAACCCGAAGGCCGGCTCAACACGAAGTTGAGAGGAACAACTGACCTCGCTGTTAGGCATCTGTTAAACAAACATGCATCGAACTCGAAGTCCGGCTCAACCTGAAGTTGAGAAGAACATCTGACCTCACATTCAGGCATCTGTTAATCAAACAGGCATCGAACTTGAAGGCCGGCTCAACCCGAAGTCTAGAAGAACATCTGACCTCGCCGTCAGGCATCTGTTAAACAAACAGGCATCGAACGTGAAGGCCAGCTCAACACAAAATTGATAAGACCATTTGACCTCGCCATCAGGCATCTGGTAAACAAATAGGCTTCGAACACGACGTCCCGCTCAACACGAACTTGAGAGCAACATCTGACCTCGCTGTCAGGTATATGCTAAACAAACAGGCATCCAACCCGAAGGCCGGCTCAACACGAAGTTGAGAGGAATATCTTACCGCGCCGTCAAGCATATGTTAAACAAACAAGCATCGAACCCGAAGGCCGGCTCAACCAAACATTGAGAAGAACATCTGACCATGCTGTCAAGCATCTGTTAAACAAACAGGCATCGAACCCGAAGACCGGCTCAACCCAAAGTTGAGAAGAACATTTGACCTTGCCATCAGGCATCTGTTAAACAAACAGGCATCGAACCCGAAGGGCGGCTCAACCCAAAGTTGAGAAGAACAAATGACCTCGCCGTCAGGAATTTGTTAAATAAACATGCATCAAACTCGAAGGCTTGCTCACCCCGAAGTTGAGAAGAACATCTAACCTCCCCATCAAGCATCTATTAAACAAACAGGCATCAAACCCGAAGGCCATCTCAAACTGTAGTTGAGAAAAACATCTGACCTCGCCGTCAGGTATCTGTTAAACAAACAGGCATCGAACCCGAAGGCCGGCTTAACATGAAGTTGAGAGGAACATTTGACCTCGCCGTAAGGCATCTGTTAAACAAACAGGCATCGAACCCGAAGGGCGGCTCAACCCGAAGTTGACAAGAACATTTGACCTCACCTTCAGGCATCTATTAAACAAACAGGCATCGAACCCGATGGACGGCTCAACACAAAGTTGAGAGTTACATTTGACCTTGCTGTCAAGCATCTGTTAAAGAAACAGGCATCGAATCCGAAGGCTGGCTTAACCCGAAGTTTAGAAGAATATCTGACCACGCTGTCAGGCATTTGTTAAACAAATAGGCATTGAACACGAAGGTCGGCTCAACCTGAACTTGAGAAGGACATCTTACCTCACCTTCAGGTATCTGTTAAACAAACAGACATCAAACCCGAAGGCCTGTTCAACACGAAGTTGAGAAGTACATATGACCTCGCCGTCAAGCATCTGTTAAAGAAAAAGGCATCGAACCCGGAGGCCGGCTCAACAAGAAGTTTAGAAGAACATCTGACCTCGCCATCAAGCATATGTTAAATAAACAGGCATCGAACCCGAAGGCCGACATAACACCAAGTTGAGAGGAACGTCTGACCTCACTGTTAGGCATCTGTTAAACAAACAAGCATCGAACCCTAAGGTCGGCTAAACACGAAGTTGAAAGGAACATCTGACCTTACTGACAAGCATCTGTAAAACAAACAGGAATCGAATCCGAAGGCCGGCTCAACCTGAAGTTGAGAAGAACATCTGACCTCGCTTTAAGGCATCTGTTAAACAAACAGGCATCGAACTCGAAGGCCGGATCAACCGGATGTTGAGAAGAACATCTGACCTCGCCGTCAGGTATCTATTAAATAAATAGGCATCGAACCCGAAGGCCGGCTCAACACAAAGTTGAGAAGAACATCTAACATCATCGTGACGCATCTGTTAAACAAACAGGCATCGAACCCGAAGGGCGGATAAACACGAAGTTGATAAGAACATTAGACCTCGCCGTCAGGTATCTCTTAAAAAACCGGCATCGAACCAGATGGACGGCTCAACACGAAGTTGAGAGGAACATTTGACCTTGCCGTCCTGCATCTGTTCAACAGACATGCATTAAACCCAAAGGGCGGCTCAACCAGTAGTTTAGAAGAACATCTGACTTCGGTGTCAGGCATATTTTAAACAAATAGGCATCGAACCCGAAGGCCGACTCAACTCGAAGTGTAGAAGAACATCTGACCTTGGCGTCACGCATCTATTAAACAAACAGGAATCGAACCCGAAGGCAGTCTCAACCCTTAGTTGACAAGAACATCTGACCTCACCGTCAAGCATCTGTTAAACAAACACGCATCGAGCCCAAAGGCCGACTCAACTTGAAGTTGAGAAGAACATCTGACCTTGCCATCAGGCATCTGTTAAACAAACAAGCATCGGACCCGAAGGCCGGTACAACACGAAGTTGAGAGGAACATCTGACCTCGCCGTTAGGCATCTGTTAAACAAATAAGCATCGAACCCTAAGGCCGGCTCAACACGAAGTTGAGAGGAACATCTGACCTCGCTGTCAGGCATCTGTTAAAAAACCAGGCATCGAACCCGAATGCCAGCTCAACACGAAGTTGAGAGGAACATCTGACCTCACTGACAAGCAACTGTTAAACAAACAGGCATCGAATCCGAAGGTCGGCTCTACCCAAAGTTGAGAAGAACATCTGACCCTGCTTTAAGTCATCTGTTAAACAAACAGGCATCGAACCCGAAGGCCGGCTCAATCGTAAGTTGAGAAGAACATCTGACCTCGCCGTCAGGTATCTATTAAACAAACAAGCATCGAACCCGAAGGTCGGCTCAACACGACGTTGAGAATAACATCTGACATCCCCGTGAGGCATCTGTTAAACAAACAGGCATCGAACTCGAAGTTGATAAGAACATTAGACCTCGCCGTCAAGCATCTATTAAACAAACAGGCATCGAACCCGAAGGCCGGCTCAACACGAAGTTGAGAGGAACATTTGACCTTGCCGTCATGCATCTGATTAACAGACAAACATTGAACCCGAAGGCGGCTCAACCAGTAGTTGAGAAGAACATCTGACCTCGGTGTCAAGCATATGTTAAACAAACAGGCATCGAACCCGAAGGCCGGCTCAACCCGAAGTTGAGAAGAACATCTGACCTTGCCTTCAGGCATCTGTTAAACAAACAGGAGACGAACCCGAAGGCGGTCTCAACCCTTAGTTGACAAGAACATCTGACATCCATGTCAAGCATCTAATAAACAAACAGGCATCGAACCCAAAGGCCGGCTTAACATGAAGTTGAGAGCAACATCTGACCTCGCCATCAGGTATCTGTTAAACAAACAGGCATCAAACTCGAAGGACGGCTCAACACGAAGTTGCGAGGAACATTTGACTTCGCTATCTAGCATCTGTGAAACAAACAGGCATCGAACCCGAAGGCCGGCTCAAAACGAAGTTGAGAGGAACATATGACCTCGCTGCCAGGCATCTATTAAACAAACACACATAGAACCCGAAGGACGGTTCAAACCGATGTTAAGAAGACAGTCTGACACGCCGCCAGGCATCTGTTAAAAAAATAGGCATCAAACCCGAAGGCCGGCTCAACACGAAGTTGAGAGGAACAACTGACCTCGCTGTTAGGCATCTGTTAAACAAACATGCATCGAACTCGAAGTCCGGCTCAACCTGAAGTTGAGAAGAACATCTGACCTCACATTCAGGCATCTGTTAATCAAACAGGCATCGAACTTGAAGGTCGGCTCAACCCGAAGTCTAGAAGAACATCTGACCTCGCCGTCAGGCATCTGTTAAACAAACAGGCATCGAACGTGAAGGCCAGCTCAACACAAAATTGATAAGACCATTAGACCTCGCCATCAGGCATCTGGTAAACAAATAGGCTTCGAACACGAAGTCCCGCTCAACACGAACTTGAGAGCAACATCTGACCTCGCTGTCAGGTATATGCTAAACAAACAGGCATCCAACCCGAAGGCCGGCTCAACACGAAGTTGAGAGGAATATCTTACCGCGCCGTCAAGCATATGTTAAATAAACAAGCATCGAACCCGAAGGCCGGCTCAACCAAACATTGAGAAGAACATCTGACCATGCTGTCAAGCATCTGTTAAACAAACAGGCATCGAACCCGAAGACCGGCTCAACCCAAAGTTGAGAAGAACATTTGACCTTGCCATCAGGCATCTGTTAAACAAACAGGCATCGAACCCGAAGGGCGGCTCAACCCAAAGTTGAGAAGAACAAATGACCTCGCCGTCAGGAATTTGTTAAATAAACATGCATCAAACTCGAAGGCTTGCTCACCCCGAAGTTGAGAAGAACATCTAACCTCCCCATCAAGCATCTACTAAACAAACAGGCATCAAACCCGAAGGCCATCTCAAACTGTAGTTGAGAAAAACATCTGACCTCGCCGTCAGGCATCTGTTAAACAAATAGGCATCGAACCCGAAGGCCGGCTTAACATGAAGTTGAGAGGAACATTTGACCTCGCCGTAAGGCATCTGTTAAACAAACAGGCATCGAACCCGAAGGGCGGCTCAACCCGAAGTTGACAAGAACATTTGACCTCACCTTCAGGCATCTATTAAAGAAACAGGAATCGAACCCGATGGCCGACTCAACACGAAGTTGAGAAGAACATTTGACCTCGCCGTCAGACATTTGTTAAACAAACAGGCATCAAACCCGAAGGTCGGCTCAACCTGAATTTGAGAAGAACATCTTACCTCGCCGTCAGGTATCTGTTAAACAAACAGGCATCGAACCCGAAGGCCGGTTCAACACGAAGTTGAGAAGTACATCTGACTTCGCCGTCAGGCATCTAATAAACAAATAGGCATCGAACCCGGATGCCGGCTCAACACGAAGTTGAGAAGAACATCTGACCTCCCCATCAGGCATCTGTTAAATAAACAGGCATCGAACCCGAAGGTCGGCACAAAACGAAGTTGAGAGGAAGATCTGACCTCCCTGTCAGGCATCGAACCCGAAGGCTGGCTCAACACGAAGTTGAGAGGAACATATGACCTCGCTGTCAAGCATATGTTAAACAAACGAACATCGAACCCGAAGGCCGACTGAACCAAAAGATAAGAAGAACATCTGACCTCACTGTCAAGCATCTGTTAAACAAACAGGCATCGAACCTGAAGGCCGGCTCAACCCAAATTTAAGAAGAACATCTGACCTCGCCGTCAAGCATCTGTTAAAGAAACAGGGATCGAACCCGAAGGCCGGCTCAATCAGAAGTTTGGAAGAATATCTGACCTCTCCGTTAGGTATCTATTAAACAAACAGGCATTGAACCCGAAGGCCGGCTCAACACAAAGTTGAGAAGAACATCTGACTTCGCCGTGAGGCATCTGTTAAACACACAGGCATCGAACTGGAAGGGCGGCTAAACCCGAAGTTGATAAGAACATTAGACCTCGCCGTCAGGCATCTATTAAACAAACAGGCATCGAACCCGAAGGTCGGCTCAACACGAAGTTGAGAGGAACATTTGACCTTGCTGTCATTCATCTGTTAAACAAACACGCATCGAACCCGAAGGGCGACTCAAACCGATGTTAAGAAGACCATCTGAGGTCGCCATCAGGCATCTGTTAAACAAACACGCATCGAGCCCAAATGCCGACTGAACTTGAAGTTGAGAAGAACATCTGACCTTGCCATCAGGCATCTGTTAAACAAACAGGCATCGGACCCGAAGGCCGGTACAACACGAAGTTGAGAGGAACATCTGACCTCGCCGTTAGGCATCTGTTAAGCAAATAAGCATCGAACCCTAAGGCCGGCTCAACACGAAGTTGAGAGGAACATCTGACCTCGCTGTCAGGCATCTGTTAAAAAACCAGGCATCGAACCCGAATGCCAGCTCAACACGAAGTTGAGAGGAACATCTGACCTCACTGACAAGCAACTGTTAAACAAACAGGCATCGAATCCGAAGGTCGGCTCTACCCAAAGTTGAGAAGAGCATCTGACCCTGCTTTAAGTCATCTGTTAAACAAACAGGCATCGAGCCCGAAGGCCGGCTCAATCGTAAGTTGAGAAGAACATCTGACCTCGCCGTCAGGTACCTATTAAACAAACAAGCATCGAACTCGAAGGTCGGCTCAACACGACGTTGAGAATAACATCTGACATCGCCGTGAGGCATCTGTTAAACAAACAGGCATCGAACTCGAAGTTGATAAGAACATTAGACCTCGCCGTCAAGCATCTATTAAGCAAACAGGCATCGAACCCGAAGGTCGGCTCAACACGAAGTTGAGAGGAACATTTGACCTTGCCGTCATGCATCTGATTAACAGACAGACATTGAACCCGAAGGCGGCTCAACCAGTAGTTGAGAAGAACATCTGACCTCGGTGTCAAGCATATGTTAAACAAATAGGCATCGAACCCGAAGGCCGGCTCAACCCGAAGTTGAGAAGAACATCTGACCTTGCCGTCAGGCATCTGTTAAACAAACAGGAGACGAACCCGAAGGCGGTCTCAACCCTTAGTTGACAAGAACATTTGACCTCCATGTCAAGCATCTAATAAACAAACAGGCATCGAACCCAAAGGCTGGCTTAACATGAAGTTGTGAGGAATATCTGACCTCGCCATCAGGTATCTATTAAACAAACAGGCATCAAACTCGAAGGACGACTCAACACGAAGTTGCGAGGAACATTTGACTTCGCTATCTAGCATCTGTGAAACAAACAGGCATCGAACCCGAAGGCCGGCTCAAAACGAAGTTGAGAGGAACATCTGATCTCGCTGCCAGGCATCTGTTAAACAAACACACATAGAACCCGAAGGACGGTTCAAACCGATGTTAAGAAGACAATCTGACACGCCGCCAGGCATCTGTTAAAAAAACAGGCATCAAACCCGAAGGCCGGCTCAACACGAAGTTGAGAGGAACAACTGACCTCGCTGTTAGGCATCTGTTAAACAAACATGCATCGAACTCGAAGTCCGGCTCAACCTGAAGTTGAGAAGAACATCTGACCTCACATTCAGGCATCTGTTAATCAAACAGGCATCGAACTTGAAGGTCGGCTCAGCCCGAAGTCTAGAAGAACATCTGACCTCGCCGTCAGGCATCTATTAAGAAGCAACTGTGAGGCAAAGGGATTGTCTTGGTAAAGGTGTTTGGGAGGATCAACTAGAATTAGTCAGATTTGCGAGATTGGGAGGCGAGAATCATATTCCAAGTTGTTTGAGTCGGATGATATTTTCGAGGACGAAAATTTCTAAAGTGGGGGAGAGTTGTAACGCCCCGATTTTGATTATCGCATTTTGTGGAGCATTTTATTGGATTTGAGTAATACTTGTGTTATTCGTGGAATTAATTTGTAAATATGGTATGTTCTGATATTTTACCGTTTCGGAGAATTTTCGAGTAAAATTTAGAATGGAGGGCATTTTGGTCATTTGACAACTAATGAATGAGAAAAAGAAATATAAAGGATAGAAATAGAAAGAAAAGGAAAAAGAGTGGTAAGGGAAAGAAAAAGGAAAGAAAAAGAGAAAGAAGGAAAAGGAGGAGAAAAGAGAAGAAGAAGAAGAAGAAAAGTGTGGAAATCATCAAGAGCAGCCCAAAGCTTCGATTGAATCAAGGTAAGGGTGTGAAACTCCATCATCTCTTTAATGTATATGATTGTATGTGTATGTGTGTGGATTTTGTAGAGTTTCTACTCTTTTTCCACTTAGGTTAGAAGTTGGTGTTGTGAGTAGAATGAGGTTTTAATCGGTTAGAACTCGGATTAGACGATGTAGTTTAGTCGGGTGATGGTTGGGCTGTGCTACTGTGACTGGTTTGGATTTAATCGGTTGGTTGTGTGGAGTTTAGGCTTTGAGACAGCCATGGAAGTTCTGTCTTCGCAGGCTCGCCAGGCGAATGGCAGCGAAGCTTCGCCAGGCGAAGTCCAGCGAGCTGTAGCGAAGCAAGTCAGAAGCTAATACCCTGTATTCGCTGGCAAGTTCGCCAGGCGAGGTGAGTTGGAGAAGGTTCGCCAGGCGAGTGGGTAGCGAGCCTCAGCGAGTAATTCCAGAATTACTCCCAGTGGACTTCGCTGGGGAGTTCGCCAGGCGAAGGCCAGCGAGCATTCGCTGCGTGGCTTCGCCAGGCGAAGGTTGGCGAACCTGGCAGTGTTATTTTGTTTTGCTGTTTGTTCAATGCATGATGTTTGGTCGATTCAATTATGATTAATGCCTATATGAATGATCGATGTGTGAACTATTTTGACATGTCGTGTTGTGGGTGGCCGAAAGGCGTGAATCCTAGATTGTGGAGCCGATTGTGAATCTTAATCGTTTGATAATGTTGTGCGTTTGCTCGAATTAGATAGAAATGCATTGATGGATTAATAGGTATGTAAACCTTGTGTGAAATGGTGTATAATATGAATGCATAATGAATATATGTGATGTATGTGATAAATGCAATGAGTATGTTTGTGAACATAGTATGCATTTTTGTGTTGATTGATCCCTCGGAGGATTTGCAGAACCTCGTATGATGGTTATATTAGATTCCTTGGAGAATCGGTTGCATTGTGTGATTCCTTGGAGAATCGGTTGCATTGTGTGATTCCTCGGAGAATCGGTCATAACATGTAATCCCGTGGAGGATTGGCTAGAGTATTTGATTCCGTGGAGAATCTGCTGAGTACTTGATCCCGTGGAGGATCTGCTGAATATTCGATTCCGTGGAGAATCTGATGAATATTTGATTCCGTGGAGAATCTGCTGAGTACTTGATCCCGTGGAGGATCTGCTGAATACTCGATTCCTTAGCGAATCTGTTGAAATGAGTCGGTACCGCATTTGCATCTGCATGGAGTCGTGAGTCGGTCTCTATGAGTTGCATTTATCATTATTGTCGTGGAGCATGGAAAATAAACATAATATGTGTATGTTTATGTGGGCTGATATGAATTATGATGAATGGCATGGTTGAATATGCTAAATGATATATGTATATGTGTGGCTATATGTATATGTTGACGTTTATGTGAATCGGGGTTGAAATAAACATATTGTATGCATTGCTTGATAAATGTTATAATGCAGTGTTGTTTATGTGCAATTGTAAGTGAAGAATGCATGAAAATATATTATGTATATATATGTGCATTGCTTAGTGATTCATGTTGATGATATTGAAATAATGAATGCGTGTAAGGCTCATGTATACTGGGGTGGAATGACAAGATGTCGTTCCCAGCAGAGTGATCACCGGGGTAGAATGACTATGTGTTGTTCCTGGTGGGGTATGAGTAATATACCCACAATCCCGAACGGGGAATTGGTGGAATTGATGGGCTTTACGTGAGCCATATGGCATAGATAGGATTGTTGATTAGAGTTGTGCTTACGTGTATGTACATGACTTGCATAATTGGAAATGTTGTATGAAAGTATGCTATGTGCATGACTATAATGTTTTGGATAAGTTATGACCATGTAATTGATGTATACAACGTGCTTATGTGTATGAAAATGTGGAATAATAAGAACCATGGATATGTGCATGATAACATGTTCGATAGTTAATCATGTTCGTTATATAAATATATAAATGGGGAAGCATGTGAGAAGTGATTATGTAAAGTGGTGAGAAATGTGGCATTTATGTATTTTATGAATGTTTATGCACATAATTATATGCATTGATTTTATGATAATATTTCTCACCCTTCTGCTGGAATGATGTCCTATATGACATCGTGCAGGTATCCAGAGTAGAGTTGCTTGTGGTGCGAGGTTGCCATCGGTCTAGCTGTTTAGTGATTTAATTAAGTTGGGTCGAGTCATGCTCTGGTCATGTAACACTGCGATCGCTTGGTTACATTTTATAGAAATGTGTTATGTTTTCATATTTATTGAAGCTATGAGAAATTGGCCTTAGTGCCCGATTATGGTTGAATCATGTGATCAAAACGAATATTCCTTTTATGAAAATATCTGTTTGAATTGAATCCGCTGTTTCATGCAAAGTGAAAAGAATTGTAAAACATGATCTTTTATTGTTGTGTTAATGAACATGGCAGGTGTTTTGAAATTTAAGTGTGACACCCTTGAATGAATGCATGTTAATCATACTCTGATTATTTTCATTAATTGCGGGGTTTAGAAAGGGGTGTTACATTAGTGGTATCAGAGCAGGTCGGTCCGTCTGGCCAAGTTGTGTTGATTGGTTGTTCCATTGTATGCGACATGTGTGTGAAAACACTGTCGATACATGTCCGTTGTTAACCTTGTCTGTAGAAGTGGGAATGATCGAAGTGGGGGAGGAGCTGGTGATTCTCCAGGATGCTGCAAGTGCAGAGTTGTAGCTCAGTGCGTGGTTTGAAACACTATTATAGTTTGGTAAAGACGGGTTTATACTCCACCATGATTTTCGGCTATCTATTGATAAATTGAGGAACTGATCACCCTTAATCTCTTGTTGATAGTAGTTGGGAAGTTGTGTTGGATGGAATAAACGTGTCTTGCGAGCTTAGGTGGTGTGTGTGGTGAATTGTTCAGAGTGAAGCCAAATTCTTAAGGAGTGTTCTGAGAAGTCGACGCAGGACAATGTTAGAGTGTTAAACTTTGATGAGGATTTTGAGCACTAATGAAAGTAAGGGGTTGGCAGTTTGCCGTTTTGTTATGAATGTCTGAAAGTTATCCTGACAAGATAAGTGATACAGAGCTAGGATGTGGAATAAAGTGGGGAATGACTTATTTGATGAGGACTGGTCTGATATTGAGAGCCCCATGTCATATGTGTGTTTGGATAGTCAAAGAATTAAATTGATTAAGTAGTTGAGACTCGCGTTTGGTGTGGGTGCTACGGCAACAGACTGTGAGGTCAAGTATATAAGAGTAGATGGTGACTTTTGGTAATTATCAAAAGGAATAAGATATGGGATACAAGATTGATATGGTTAGACCTTCAACAATTTCAAGAAGTTGAAGATGTATGGAATAACCTTCTAAGTGGAGGATGTTGTTTTCGTGATTTTGTAGTGACGGGAGAACCGTAATTCAGAATGACGCGAGGTTAGAAGCGTTGGGAATCATTGCAGTGCTCTATATGATGAGAAAGTAGTGACGTGGAATTAAGTTATTCGCTAATGGAATATGTTGGATGTTGTAGAGGGTGCAGTTCGTATTTCCGCCATGACTTACGAAGTGAATGTCTGTGTGACATAAGATTTTCCATACTCAGATGAGTGAGTCGGTGGTTGTGTAACCAACGATGTTTTGGTGTATTAGAAGATTATAGGGGGTCATGTGGTATATTGGGAATTTGAGTTATCAGTGTTAGAGAAGAAGCGGTGATGTACTACAGTGAAGAAAGTTTAAAGAGTTTTGGTGAAGCTGTCAACAGCTTGTGTGTTGGTTTTGCCGAGTCCGACAGAACTGTTCATTGTGTTTTGTGATGCTTTGGTGATATGATTGGGAAATATGTTTAATGCAACGTCGGCAAGTTTTGGATATGCTTTAAGGCAATTAAAAGTGCAAAGAGGTATTTTCTGACAAGTGACTTAGAGTTGGTGGTTGTTGTGTGTTTGTACCGTAGTTAGGGAGACCTCAATTGTTAGTTGAGATTTGAGATGGTTAACGATCTTGAGAGCTTAAGGTATTTATTTTGTTTGAGAAAATTGAATATGATGTAGAGGAAATGATAGAAACTTCGTTTGGAGTTGAGCCTTGCATGATGAGACTGATGATTAGTACTCTCGATGAGATTCAAAGAGGTTGAAATTCTAATTGGAGTTGATAGATTGATTGAGTTCAATGAGTTAAAGTCGACAAGCTGAATTTCGGATTTATGGGAATGATGACACGAGATGTTGCGGTAGAGTTTATGTGTTCATATTGTGTGGTTTGGATAAGAGTACTTTGGAAAGAGGGTATTGAGATAAATGGAATATCCATTCAACTACCATGAAGACGTAACTGAATTGGGAGAAGTTGTTTTGGTGGCCACAGATGGAGGGAGAAGTGGTCGCGGTCGTATAGGCGGATTAGACTTGTTGAACGTCGAAGTGTGAACATCGGGGACTGTTAGCCTGATGCAACTGTTGCGTATTTCGGAATAGTATGTGATACCGTCTAACATTGTGTCAGATAAGGTATCTGAATTCATCATTGAGATTTGGAAAAGTTTGCGGACGTTTTGGGTGCCGTACTGAAATTGAACCTTATCTAGCATCCGTAGGTGGATGGGCAGACACGGGAACTGTCTAGTACGTAGAGGACTTGTTGATAACTTGTGTGTCGGATCAAAATGAATCGGAATGAGATGTATGACTCTTTTGTGTTGATGTGTATCTGGCAAGAGTGTGGTAATCGGACATGAGATTGTGCGAGAGGCGACTGAAAAGATTGAAAGAAGCCCCCGGGAAGATGTGTTTTGGAGAGTTACGATGGTAATTGGTGTTGGTCGAGCTTGAGGTCTCGGAAGCACACTGTGTCTTATCGAATTTGTACCAGAGTGGTGCAGCGGGAGCGTGGAAAGATAGCATGTTAGATTGTTGTACCGTTGTCACCTTGGGAAAATTGCATGATGTGTTCATGAGTCTAAGCTGAGGAGTTGCATCGATCCAGATGGATGGTGTATGAGTGAGAAAGTATTTGACTGCTAAGGCATTGCTGGTTCAGAGTGGTGAACAAGAAGCAACTGTGAGGCAAAGGGATTGTCTTGGTAAAGTTGTTTGGGAGGATCAACTAGAAACAGTCAGATTTGCGAGATTGGGAGGCGAGAATCATATTCCAAGTTGTTTGAGTCGGATGATATTTTCGAGGACGAAAATTTCTAAAGTGGGGGAGAGTTGTAACGCCCCGATTTTGATTATCGCATTTTGTGGAGCATTTTATTGGATTTGAGTAATACTTGTGTTATTCGTGGAATTAATTTGTAAATATGGTATGTTCTGATATTTTACCGTTTCGGAGAATTTTCGAGTAAAATTTAGAATGGAGGGCATTTTGGTCATTTGACAACTAATGAATGAGAAAAAGAAATATAAAGGATAGAAATAGAAAGAAAAGGAAAAAGAGTGGTAAGGGAAAGAAAAAGGAAAGAAAAAGAGAAAGAAGGAAAAGGAGGAGAAAAGAGAAGAAGAAGAAGAAGAAAAGTGTGGAAATCATCAAGAGCAGCCCAAAGCTTCGATTGAATCAAGGTAAGGGTGTGAAACTCCATCATCTCTTTAATGTATATGATTGTATGTGTATGTGTGTGGATTTTGTAGAGTTTCTACTCTTTTTCCACTTAGGTTAGAAGTTGGTGTTGTGAGTAGAATGAGGTTTTAATCGGTTAGAACTCGGATTAGACGATGTAGTTTAGTCGGGTGATGGTTGGGCTGTGCTACTGTGACTGGTTTGGATTTAATCGGTTGGTTGTGTGGAGTTTAGGCTTTGAGACAGCCATGGAAGTTCTGTCTTCGCAGGCTCGCCAGGCGAATGGCAGCGAAGCTTCGCCAGGCGAAGTCCAGCGAGCTGTAGCGAACAGGCATCGAACCCGAAGGCTGGCTCAACCCGATGTTGAGAAGAAAAACTGAACTTGTTGTTAGGCATCAGTTAAACAAACAGGAATCGAACCCGAAGGCCAGCTGAACCCGAAGTTGGGATGAACATCTGACCTCCCCGCCAGGCATCTGTTAAACAAATAAGCATTGAACCTAAAGTCCGGCTCAACCTGATGTTGAAAAGAACATATGACCTCGTCGTGAGGCATCTGTTAAACAAACAGGCGTGGAACCCGAAGGTCGGCTCAACCTGAAGTTGAGAAGAACATTTGACCTCATCGTCAGTCATCTGTTAAACAAACAGGCGTGGAATCTGAAGACCGACTCAACTTGAAGTTGAGAAGAACATCTGACCTCGATGTCAGTTATCTGTTAAACAAAAAGGCATCGAGCCCGAAGGCCGGCTCAAGACGAAGTTGAGAAGTACATCTGACCTCGCCGTCAGGTATCTATTAAACAAACTGGCATCAAACCCGAAGGCCGTCTCAACCCTTAGTTGAGAAGAACATCTGACCTCGCCGTCAAACATATGTTAAACAATCAATGTATCGAACCTGAAAGCCGAATCACCTTGAAGTTGAGAGGGACATCTGACCTCCCCATCAGGCATTAGTTAAACAAACATGCATCGAACCCGAATGCCGGTACAACACAAATTTGAGAAGAACATTTGACCTCGCCGTCAGGCATCTGTTAAACAAATAGGCATCGATCCCCGAAGGCCGGCTCAACACGAAATTGAGAGGAATATCTGACCTCGCCGTCAGGCATCTAATAAACAAACAGGCATCAAACCTTTAGGTCGGCTCAACATGAAGTTGAGAGGAACATTTGACTTCACCGTCAAGCATCTGTTAAACAAACAGGCATCAAATCCGAATGTCGACTCAACCCAAAGTCGAGAAGAACATCTGACCTCACCGTTAGGCATCGAACCCGAATGGTGGCTCAACCCGAAGTTGATAAGAAAATTAGACCTCGTCGTCAGGCATCTGTAAAATAAACAGGCATCGAACATGAATGTCGTCTCAATCCCTAATTGAGAAGAACATCTGACCTCACCGTCAAACATCTGTTAAAGAAACCGGCATCGAACCCGAAGGCCGGCTCAACTTGAAGTTTAGAGAAACCTCTGACCTCCCCATCAGGCATTAGTTAAAAAAACAGGCATCGAACCCGAAGGTCGGTACAACACGAAGTTGAGAAGAACATCTAACCTCACCGTCAGGCATCTGTTAAACCAAAAGGCATTAAACCCGAAGGCCGGCTAAACACGAAGTTGAGAGTAACATCTGACCTCGTCGTCAGGCATCTGTTAAACAAACAGGCATCGAACCCAAAGGACGGCTCAACCCGAAGTTGATAAGAACATTAGACCTCGTCGTCCGGCATCTCTTAACCAAATAGGCATCGACCCCGAAGGCCAGCCCAACACGAAGTTGAGTGGAACATCTGACCTCGCTGTAAGGAATATGTTAAACAAACAGGCATCGAACCTGAATGTCGCTCAACATGAAGTTGAGAGGAACATTTGACATCACTGTCAAGCATCTGTTAAACAAACAGGCATCGAACATGAATGTCGCTCAACCCGAAGTTGAGAAGAACATCTGACCTCACCGTCAGGCATCGAACCCGAAGGGCGGCTCAACCCAAAGTTGAGAAGAACATCTGACCTCGCCGTAAAGAATCTGTTAAACAAACATGCATTGAACCCGAAGGGCGGCTCAACTCGAAGTTGATAAGAACATTAGAACTCTCTGCTAGGGATCTGTTAAACAAACAGGTATCGAACCCGAAGGCCAGCTTAACCCGAAGTTGAGAAGAACATTTGAGCTCGCCTCAGTCATCTGTTAAACAAACAGGCATCGAACCCGAAGGCCGTCTCAATCCTTAGTTGAGAAAAACATCTGACCTCACCGTCAAACATCTGTTAAACAAAAAGGCATTGAACCCGAAGGCCGACTCAACTTGAAGTTGAGAGGTACATCTGACCTCCCCATCAGGCATTAGTTAAACAAACAGGCATCGAACTTGAAGGCCGGCACAACACGGAGTTGAGAAGAACATCTAAACTAGTTGTCAGGCATATGTTAAACAAACAGGCATCGAACTTGATGGCCGACTCAACCCGAAGTTTAGAAAAACATCTGACCTCGCTGTCAGGCTTTATTTAAACAAACAGAAATCGAACCCGAAGACCGGCTCAACCAAAAGTTGAGAAGAACATCTGACCTAGCCGCCAGGCATCTATTAAACAAACAGGCATCGAACCCAACGGCCGGCTCAACCCGAAGTTGAGAAGAACATCTGACCTCGCCGTCAGGCATTATTTAAATAAACAGGCATCAAACCCGAAGGCCGTCTCAACCCTTAGTTGAGAAGAACACCTGACCTCGCCGTTAAACATCTATTAAACAATCAGGTATCGAACCCGAAGGCCGGCTCACCTTGAAGTTGAGAGGAACATCTGACCTCCCCATCAGGCATTAGTTAAATAGACACGCATCGAAACCGAAGGCCGGCATAACACGAATTTGAGAAGAACATCTGACCTCGCCGTCAAGCATCTGTTAAACAAACAGACATCGAACCTGAAGGCCGGCTCAACACGAAGTTAAGAGGAACATCTGACCTCGCCGTCAGGCATCTGTTAAACAAACAGGCATCGAACCCGAAGGTCGGCTCAACATGAAGTTGAGAGGAACATTTTGAATTCACTATCAAACATCTTTTAAACAAACAGGCATCAAATCCGAAGGCCGGCTCAACCCGAAGTTGAGAAGAACATCTGACCTCAACGTCAGGCATCTGTTAAACAAACAGGCAACGAACCCGAAGGGCGGCTCAACCCGAAGTTGATAAGAACATTAGACCTCGCCGTCAGGCATCTGTTAAAAAAACAGGCATCGAACCCGAAGGCCGCCTCAACCCGAAGTTCAGAAGAACATTTGACCTCACCGTCAGACATCTATTAAATAAACAGGCATCAAACCCGAAGGCCGTCTCAACCTTAATTGAGAAGAACATCTGACCTCGCCGTCAAACATCTGTTAAACAAACAGGCCTCGAACCTGAAGGCCGGCTCAACTTGAAGTTCAGAGGGACATCTGATCTCCCCATCAGGCATTAGTTAAACAAACAGGCATCGAACCTGACGGCCGGCACAACACGAAGTGGAGAAGAACATCTGACCTCGCTGTAAGGAATATGTTAAACAAACAGGCATCAAACCTGAATGTCGCTCCACATGAAGTTGAGAGGAACATTTGACTTCACTGTCAAGCATCTGTTAAACAAACAGGCATCAAATTTGAAGACTGGCTCAACCCGAAGTTGAGAAGAACATCTGACCTCAACGTCAGGCATCGAACCCGAAGGGCGGCTCAACCCAAAGTTGATAAGAACATTAGACCTCGCCTTCAGACATCTCTTAAACAAACAGGCATCGAACCTGAAGGCCGACCCAGCACGAAATTGAGAAGAACATCTGACCTCGCCGTAAGGAATCTGTTAAACAAACATGCATTGAACCCGAAGAGCGGCTCAACCCGAAGTTGATAAGAACATTAGACCTCTCTGCTAGGGATCTGTTAAACAAACAAGCATCGAACCCGAAGGCCAGCACAACCCGAAATTGAGAAGAACATTTGACCTCGCCGTCAGTCATCTGTTAAACAAACAGGCATCGAACCCGAAGGCCGTCTCAATCCTTAATTGAGAAGAACATCTGACCTCGCTGTCAAACATCTGTTAAACAAAAAGGCATCGAAGCCGAAGGCCGACTCAATTTGAAGTTGAGAGGTACATCTGACCTCCCCATCAGGCATTAGTTAAACAAACAGGCATCGAACCTGAAGGCCGGCACAACACGGAGTTGAGAAGAACATCTGAACTAGCTGTCAGGCATATGTTAAACAAACAGGCATCGAACTTGATGGCCGACTCAACCCAAAGTTTAGAAGAACATCTGACCTCGCTATCAGGCTTTATTTAAACAAACAGGAATCGAACTTGAAGACCGACTCAACCCAAAGTTGAGAAGAACATCTGACCTAGCCGCCAGGTATCTGTTAAACAAACAGGCATCGAACCCAAAGGTCGGCTCAACCCGAAGTTGAGAAGAACATCTGACCTCGCCGACAAGCATCTGTTAAACAAAAATGTGTGGAACCCGAAGGCCGGCTCAACCCGAAGTTGAGAAGAATATCTAACCTCGCCATCAGGCATCTTTTAAATAAACAGGCATCAAACCCGAAGGCCGTCTCAACCCTTAATGGAGAAGAACACCTGACCTCGCCGTTAAACATCTATTAAACAATCAGGTATCGAACCTGAAGTCGGCTCACCTCGAAGTTGAAAGGAACATCTGACCTCCCCATCAGGCATTAGTTAAACAGACACGCATCGAACCCGAAGGCCGGTATACACGAAGTTGAAAAGAACATCTGACCTCGCCGTCAAGCATCAGTTAAACAAACAGGCATCGAACCCGAAGGCCGGCTCAACATGAAGTTAAGAGGAACATCTGACCTCGCTGTCAGGCATCTGTTAAACAAACAGGCATCGAACCCGAAGGTCGGCTCAACATGAAGTTGAGAGGAACATTTGACTTCACTTTCAAGCATCTGTTAAACAAACAGGCTTCAAATCCGAAGGTCGGCTCAACCCGAAGTTGAGAAGAACATCTAACCTCAACGTCAGGCATCTGTTAAACAAACAGGCAACGAACCCGAAGGGCGGCTCAACCCGAAGTTGATAAGAACATTAGACCTCGCCGTCAGGCATCTGTTAAAAAAACAGGCATCGAACCCGAAGGCCGCCTCAACCCGAAGTTCAGAAGAACATTTGACCTCGCCGTCAGGCATCTATTAAACAAACAGGCATCAAACTCGAAGGTCGTCTCAACCTTAATTGAGAAGAACATCTGACCTCGCCGTCAAACATCTGTTAAACAAACAGGCATCGAACCTGAAGGCCGGCTCAACTTGAAGTTCAGAGGGACATCTGATCTCCCCATCAGGCATTAGTTAAACAAACAGGCATCGAACCTGACGGCCGGCACAACACGAAGTGGAGAAGAACATCTGACCTCGCTGTAAGGAATATGTTAAACAAACAGGCATCAAACCTGAATGTCGCTCCACATGAAGTTGAGAGGAACATTTGACTTCACTGTCAAGCATCTGTTAAACAAACAGGCATCAAATTTGAAGACTGGCTCAACCCGAAGTTGAGAAGAACATCTGACCTCAACGTCAGGCATCGAACCCGAAGGGCGGCTCAACCCAAAGTTGATAAGAACATTAGACCTCGCCGTCAGACATCTCTTAAACAAACAGGCATCGAACCTGAAGGCCGACCCAGCACGAAATTGAGAAGAACATCTGACCTCGCCGTAAGGAATCTGTTAAACAAACATGCATTGAACCCGAAGAGCGGCTCAACCCGAAGTTGATAAGAACATTAGACCTCTCTGCTAGGGATCTGTTAAACAAACAGGCATCGAACCCGAAGGCCAGCACAACCCGAAATTGAGAAGAACATTTGACCTCGCCGTCAGTCATCTGTTAAACAAACAGGCATCGAACCCGAAGGCCGTCTCAATCCTTAATTGAGAAGAACATCTGACCTCGCTGTCAAACATCTGTTAAACAAAAAGGCATCGAAGCCGAAGGCCGACTCAATTTGAAGTTGAGAGGTACATCTGACCTCCCCATCAGGCATTAGTTAAACAAACAGGCATCGTACCTGAAGGCCGGCACAACACGGAGTTGAGAAGAACATCTGAACTAGCTGTCAGCATATGTTAAACAAACAGGCATCGAACTTGATGGCCGACTCAACCCAAAGTTTAGAAGAACATCTGACCTCGCTATCAGGCTTTATTTAAACAAACAGGAATCGAACTTGAAGACCGACTCAACCCAAAGTTGAGAAGAACATCTGACCTAGCCGCCAGGTATCTGTTAAACAAACAGGCATCGAACCCAAAGGTCGGCTCAACCCGAAGTTGTGAAGAACATCTGACCTCGCCGACAAGCATCTGTTAAACAAAAATGTGTGGAACCCGAAGGCCGGCTCAACCCGAAGTTGAGAAGAATATCTAACCTCGCCATCAGGCATCTTTTAAATAAACAGGCATCAAACCCGAAGGCCGTCTCAACCCTTAATGGAGAAGAACACCTGACCTCGCCGTTAAACATCTATTAAACAATCAGGTATCGAACCTGAAGTCGGCTCACCTCGAAGTTGAAAGGAACATCTGACCTCCCCATCAGGCATTAGTTAAACAGACACGCATCGAACCCGAAGGCCGGTATACACGAAGTTGAAAAGAACATCTGACCTCGCCGTCAAGCATCAGTTAAACAAACAGGCATCGAACCCGAAGGCCGGCTCAACATGAAGTTAAGAGGAACATCTGACCTCGCTGTCAGGCATCTGTTAAACAAACAGGCATCGAACCCGAAGGTCGGCTCAACATGAAGTTGAGAGGAACATTTGACTTCACTTTCAAGCATCTGTTAAACAAACAGGCTTCAAATCCGAAGGTCGGCTCAACCCGAAGTTGAGAAGAACATCTAACCTCAACGTCAGGCATCTGTTAAACAAACAGGCAACGAACCCGAAGGGCGGCTCAACCCGAAGTTGATAAGAACATTAGACCTCGCCGTCAGGCATCTGTTAAAAAAACAGGCATCGAACCCGAAGGCCGCCTCAACCCGAAGTTCAGAAGAACATTTGACCTCGCCGTCAGGCATCTATTAAACAAACAGGCATCAAACTCGAAGGCCGTCTCAACCTTAATTGAGAAGAACATCTGACCTCGCCGTCAAACATCTGTTAAACAAACAGGCATCGAACCTGAAGGCCGGCTCAACTTGAAGTTGAGAGGAACATCTGACCTCCCCATCAGGCATTAGTTAAACAAACAGGTATCGAACCTGACGGCCGGCACAACACGAAGTTGAGAAGAACATCTGACCTCGCTGTCAGGCACATGTTAAACAAATAGGCATTGAATTTGATGGCCGACTCAACCCGAAGTTTAGAAGAACATCTGACCTCGCTGTCAGGCTTTAGTTAAACAAATATGAATCGAACCTGAAGACCGACTCAACCCGAAGTTGAGAAGAACATCTGAACTAGCCGCCAGGCATCTGTTAAACAAATAGGCATCGAACCCAAAGGCCGGCTCAACCCGAAGTTGAGAAGAACATCTGACCTCGCCGTCAAGCATCTGTTAAACAAAAAGGTGTGGAACCCGAATGCCGGCACAACCCAAAGTTGAGAAGAATATCTGACCTCGCCGTCAGGCATCTGTTAAATAATCAGGCACGAAGGCCGTCTCAACCCTTAGTTGAGAAGAACATCTGACCTCTCCGTCAAACATTTGTTAAACAATCAGGTATCGAACCCGAAGGCCGGCTCACCTTCAAGTTGAGAGGAACATCTGACCTCCCTATCAGGCATTAGTTAAACAAAAAGGCATCGAACCCGAAGGCCGGCATAACAAGAAGCTGAGAAGAACACCTGACCTCGCCGTCAAGCATCTGTTAAACAAACAGCATCGAACCCGAAGGCCGGCTCAACACGAATTTGAGAGGAACATCTGACCTCACCGTCAGGCATCTGTTAAACAAACAGGCATCGAACCCGAAGGTCGGCTCAACGTGAAGTTGAGAGGAACATTTAACTTCACTGTCAAGCATCTGTTAAACAAACAGGCATCAAATCCGAAGGCCGGCTCAACCCGAAGTTGAGAAGAACATCTGACCTCAACGTCAGGCATCTATTAAACAAACAGGCATCGAACCCGAATGGCTGCTCAACCCGAAGTTGCTAAGAACATTAGACCTCGCCGTCAGGCATCTCTTAAAAAAACAGGCATCGAACCCGAAGGCCGCCTCAACCCGAAGTTCAGAAGAACATTTGACCTCGCCGTCAGGCATCTATTAAACAAACAGGCATCGAACCCGAAGGCCGTCTCCAAGCTTAATTGAGAAGAACATCTGACCTCGCCGTCAAACATCAGTTAAACAAACAGGCATCGAACTCGAAGGCCGGCTCAACTTGAAGTTGAGAGGAACATCTGACCTCCCCATCAGGCATTAGTTAAACAAACAGGCATCGAACCTGCAGGCTGGCACAACACGAAGTTGAGAAGAACATCTGACCTCACTCTCAGGCTTATGTTAAACAAACAAGCATCGAATTTGATGGCCAACTCAACCTGAAGTTGAGAAGAATATCTGACCTCGCCGTCAGGCATCTGTTAAAAAACAGGCACGAAGGTCGTCTCAACCCTTAGTTGAGAAGAACATCTGACCTCGCTGTTAAACATCAGTTAAAAAATCAGGTATCTAACCCGAAAGCCGGCTCACCTTGAAGTTGAGAGGAACATCTGACCTCCCCATCAGGCATTACTTAAACAAACAGGCATCGAACCTGAAGGCCGGTACAACACGAAGTTGAGAAGAACATCTGACCTTGCCGTCAAGCATCTGTTAAACAAACAGGCATCGAACCCGAAGGCCGGCTCAACATGAAGTTGAGAGGAACATTTGACTTCACTGTCAAGCATCTGTTAAACAAACAGGCATCAAATCCGAATGCCGGCTCAACCCGTAGTTGAGAAGAACATCTGACCTCAACGTCAAGCATCTGTTAAACAAACAGGCATCAAACCCGAAGGGCGGCTCAACCCGAAGTTTATAAGAACATTTGACCTCGCCGTCAGGCATCTGTTAAAAAAACAGGCATCAAACCCGAAGGTCGCCTCAACCCGAAGTTTAGAAGAACATTTGACCTCGCCATCAGGCATTTACTAAACAAACAGGCATCGAACCCGAAGGTCGTCTCAAACCTTAATTGAGAAGAACATCTGACCTCGCCGTCAAACATCTGTTAAACAAATAGGCATCGAACCCAAAGGCCGGCTTAACTTAAAGGTTAGAGGAACATCTGACCTCCCCATCAGGCATTAGTTAAACAAACAGGCATCGGACCTGAATGCTGGCACAACACGAAGTTGAGAAGAACATCTGACCTCGCTGTCAGGCATATGTTAAACAAATAGGCATCGAATTTGATGGCCGACTCAACCTGAAGTTTAGAAGAACATCTGACCTTGCTGTCAGTCTTTAGTTAAACAAACAAGAATCGAACCCGAAGATCGGCTCAACCCGAAGTTGAGAAGAACATCTGACTTAGCCTCCAGGCATCTGTTAAACAAACAGGCATCTAACCCAAAGGCAGGCTCAACCCGAACTTGGGAAAAACATCTGACCTCTCTGTCAAGCATCTGTTAAACAAAAAGGTGTGGAACCCGAAGGTTGGCTCAACCTGAAGTTGCGAAGAATATCAGACCTCGCCATCAGGCATCTGTTAAATAAACAGGCATCAAACCCGAAGGCCGTCTCAACCCTTAGTTGAGAAGAACATCTGACCTCGCTGTCAAACATCTGTTAAATAATCGGGTATCGAACCCGAAGGCCAGCTCACCTTGAAGTTGAGAGGAACATCTGACCTGCCCATCAGGCATTAATTAAACAAACAGGCATCGAACCCGAAGGACGGCACAACAAGAAGTTGAGAGGAGCATCTGACGTCGCCGTCAGGCATCTGTTAAACAAACAGGCATCGAACCCGAAGGTCGGCTCAACATGAAGTTAAGAGGAACATCTGAACTAGCCGCCAGGCATCTGTTAAACAAACAGGCATTGAACCCAAAGGTCGGCTCAACCCGAAGTTGAGAAGAACATCTGACCTCGCCGTCAAGCATCTGTTAAACAAAAAGGTGTGGAACCCGAATGCCGGCTCAACCCGAAGTTGAGAAGAATATCTGACCTCGCCGTCAGGCATCTGTTAAATAATCAGGCACGAAGGCCGTCTCAACCCTAAGTTGAGAAGAACATCTGACCTCTCTGTCAAACATCTATTAAACAATCAGGTATCGAACCCGAAGGGCGGCTCACCTTCAAGTTGAGAGGAACATCTGACCTCCCCATCAGGCATTAGTTAAACAAAAAGGCATCGAACCCGAAGGCCGGCATAACACGAAGCTGAGAAGAACACCTGACCTCGCCGTCAAGCATCTGTTAAACAAACAGCATCGAACCCGAAGGCCGGCTCAACACGAAGTTGAGAGGAACATCTTACCTCACCGTCAGGCATCTGTTAAACAAACAGGCATCAAACCCGAAGGTCGGCTCAACATGAAGTTGAGAGGAACATTTGACTTCACTGTCAAGCATCTGTTAAACAAACAGGCATCACATCCGAAGGCCGGCTCAACCCGAAGTTGAGAAGAACATCTGACATCTACGTCAAGCATCTGTTAAACAAACAGGCATCGAACCCGAAGGGCTGCTCAACCAGAAGTTGATAAGAACATTAGACCTTGCCGTCAGGCATCTCTTAAAAAAACAGGCATCGAACCCGAAGGCCGCCTCAACCCGAAGTTCAGAAGAACATTTGACCTCGCCGTCAGGCATCTATTAAACAAACAGGCATCGAACCCGAAGGCCGTCTCCAAGCTTAATTGAGAAGAACATCTGACCTTGCCGTCAAACATCTGTTAAACAAACAGGCATCGAACCCGAAGGCCGGCTCAACTTGAAGTTGAGAGGAACATCTGACCTCCCCATCAGGCATTAGTTAAACAAACAGGCATCAAACCTGCAGGCCAGCACAACACGAAGTTGAGAAGAACATCTGACCTCACTCTCAGGCTTATGTTAAACAAACAGGCATCGAATTTGATGGCGAACTCAACCTGAAGTTGAGAAGAATATCTGACCTCGCTGTCAGGCATCTGTTAAAAAACAGGCACGAAGGCCGTCTCAACGCATAGTTGAGAAGAACATCTGACCTCGCCGTCAAACATCTGTTAAAAAATCAGGTATCTAACCCAAAAGCCGGCTCACCTTGAAGTTGAGAGGAACATCTGACCTCCCCATCAGGCATTAGTTAAACAAACAGGCATCGAACCTGAAGGCCGGTACAACACGAAGTTGAGAAGAACATCTGACCTTTCCGTCAAGCATCTGTTAAACAAGCATGGATCGAACCCGAAGGCCGACTCAACATGAAGTTGAGAGGAACATTTGACTTCACTGTCAAGCATCTGTTAAACAAACAGGCATCAAATCCGAATGCCGGCTCAACCCGAAGTTGAGAAGAACATCTGACCTCAACGTCAAGCATCTGTTAAACAAACAGGCATCAAACCCGAAGGGCGGCTCAACCCGAAGTTGATAAGAACATTTGACCTCGCCGTCAGGCATCTGTTAAAAAAATAGGCATCCAACTCGAAGGCCGCCTCAACCCGAAGTTCAGAAGAACATTTGACCTCGCCGTTAGGCATCTAGTAAACAAACAGGCATCAAACCCGAAGGCCGTCTCAAACCTTAATTGAGAAGAAGATATGACCTCACCGTCAAACATCTGTTAAACAAACAGGCATCGAACCCGAAGGCCGACTCAACTTGAAGTTGAGAGGAACATCTGACCTCACCGTCAGGCATTTGTTAAACAAACAGGCATCGAACTCGAAGGTCGGCTCAACATGAAGTTGAGAGGAACATTTTACTTCATTGTCAAGCATCTGTTAAACAAACAGGCATCAAATCCGAAGGCCGGCTCAACCCGAAGTTGAGAAAAACATCTGACCTCAATGTCAGGCATCTGTTAAACAAACAGGCATCGAACCCGAAGGGCTGCTCAACCCGAAATTGATAAGAACATTAGACCTCGCCGTCAGACATGTCTTAAAAAAACAGGCATCGAACCCGAAGGTCGCCTCAACCCAAAGTTCAGAAGAACATTTGACCTCGCCGTCAGGCATCTATTAAACAAACAGGAATCGAACCCGAAGGCCGTCTCCAAGCTTAATTGAGAAGAACATCTGACCTCGCCTTCAAACATATGTTAAACAAACAGGCATCGAACCCGAAGGCCGGCTCAACTTGAAGTTTAGAGGAACATCTGACCTCCCCATCAGGCATTAGTTAAACAAACAGGCATCGAACCTGCAGGCCGGCACAACACGAAGTTGAGAAGAACATCTGACCTCACTCTCAGGCTTATGTTAAACAAACAGGCATCGAATTTGATGGGCAACTCAACCTAAAGTTGAGAAGAATATCTGACCTTGCTGTCAGGCATCTGTTAAAAAACAGGCACGAAGACCGTCTCAACCCTTAGTTGAGAAGAACATCTGACCTCGCCGCCAAACATCTGTTAAAAAATCAGGTATCTAACCCGAAAGCCGGCTCACCTTGAAGTTGAGAGGAACATCTGACCTCCCCATCAGGCATTAGTTAAACAAACAGGCATTGAACCTGAAGGCCGGTACAACACGAAGTTAAGAAGAACATCTGACCTTTCCGTCAAGCATCTGTTAAACAAACAGGCATCGAACCCGAAGGCCGGCTCAACATGAAGTTGAGAGGAACATTTGACTTCACTGTCAAGCATCTGTTAAACAAACAGGAATCAAATCCGAATGCCGGCTCAACCCGAAGTTGAGAAGAACATCTGACCTCAATGTCAAGCATCTGTTAAACAAACAGGCATCAAACCCGAAGGGCGGCTCAACCCGAAGTTGATAAGAACATTTGACCTCGCCGTCAGGCATCTGTTAAAAAAATAGGCATCCAACCCGATGGCCGCCTCAACCCGAAGTTCGGAAAGAACATTTGACCTCGCCGTTAGGCATCTAGTAAACAAACAGGCATCGAACCCGAAGGCCGTCTCAAACCTTAATTGAGAAGAACATCTGACCTCACCGTCAAACATCTGTTAAACAAACAGGCATCGAACCCGAAGGCCGACTCAACTTGAAGTTGAGAGGAACATCTGACCTCCCAAGCAGGCTTTAGTTAAACAAACAGGCAACGAACCTGAAGGCCGGCACAACACGAAGTTGAGAAGAACATCTGATATCGCTGTCAGGCATATGTTAAACAAACAGGCATAGAATTTGATGGCCAACTCAACGAGAAATTTAGAAGAACATTTGACCTCGCTGTCAGACTTTAGTTAAACAAACAGGAATCGAACCCGAAGACCGGCTCAACCCGAAGTTGAGAAGAACATCTGACCTAGCCGCGGGGCATCTGTTAAATAAACATGCATCGAACTCAAAGGCCGGCTCAACCCGAAGATGAGAAGAACATCTGACCTCACTATCAAGCATCTGTTAAACAAAAAGGTGTGGAACCCGAAGGCCGGCTCAACCCGAAGTTGAGAAGAATATCTGACCTCGCCGTCAGGCATCTGTTAAATAAACAGGCACGAACGCCGTCTCAACCCTTAGTTGAGAAGAACATCTGACTTCGCCGTCAAACATCTGTTAAACAATCAGGTATCTAACCCGAAGGCTGGCTCACCTTGAAGTTGAGAGGAACATCTGACCTCCCCATCAGGCATTAGTTAAACAAACAGGTATCGAAACCGAAGGTCGGTGCAATACGAAGTTGAGAAGAACATCTGACCTCGCTGTCACGCATTTGTTAAACAAACAGGCATCGAACCTGAAGGTCGGCACAACACGAAGTTGAGAGGAGCATCTGACGTCGCCGTCAGGCATCTGTGAAACAAACAGGCATCGAACCCGAAGGTCGGCTCAACACGAAGTTGAGAGGAACATTTGACTTCACTATCAAGCATCTGTTAAACAAACAAGCATCAAATCCGAAGGCCGGCTCAACCTGAAGTTGAGAAGAACATCTGACCTCAATGTCAGGCATGTGTTAAACAAACAGGCATCGAACCCCAAGGGCGGCTCAACCCGAAGTTGATAAGACATTAGACCTCGCCGTCAAGCATCTGTTAAAAAAACAGGCATCGAACCCGAAGGCCGCCTCAACCCGAAGTTCAGAAGAACATTTGACCTCGCCGTCAGGCATCTACTAAACAAACAGGCATCGAACCTGAAGGTCGTCTCAAACCTTAATTGAGAAGAACATCTGACCTCTCCGTCAAACATCTGTTAAACAAATAGGCATCGAACCCGAAGGCCGACTCAACTTAAAGTTGAGAGGAACATCTGACCTCCCCATCAGGCATTAGTTAAACAAACAGGCATCGGACCTGAATGCCGGCACAACACGAAGTTGAGAAGAACATCTGACCTCGCTGTCAGGCATATGTTAAACAAACAGGCATCGAATTTGATGGCCGACTCAACCTGAAGTTTAGAAGAACATCTGACCTTGCTGTCAGTCTTTAGTTAAACAAACAAGAATCGAACCCGAAGACCGGCTCAACCTAAAGTTGAGAAGAACATCTGACCTAGCCTCCAGGCGTCTGTTAAACAAACAGGCATCGAACCCAAAGGCAGGCTCAACCCAAACTTGGGAAGAACATCTCACCTCTTCGTCAAGCATCTGTTAAACAAAAAGGTGTGAAACCCGAAGGTCGGCTTAACCCGAAGTTGCGAAGAATATCTGACCTCGCCGTCAGGCATCTTTTAAATAAACAGGCATCAAACCCGAAGGCCGTCTCAACCCTTAGTTGAGAAGAACATCTGACATCGCCGTCAAACATCTGTTAAATAATCGGGTATCGAACCCGAAGGCCGGCTCACCTTGAAGTTGAGAGGAACATCTGACCTGCCCATCAGGCATTAATTAAACAAACAGGCATCGAACCCGAAGGCCGGTACAACAAGAAGTTGAGAGGAGCATCTGACGTCGCCGTCAGGCATCTGTTAAACAAACAGGCATCGAACCCGAAGGTCGTCTCAACATGAAGTTGGGAGGAACATTTGACTTCACTATCAAGCATCTGTTAAACAAACAAGCATCAAATCCGAAGGCCGACTCAACCTGAAGTTGAGAAGAACATCTGACCTCAATGCCAGGCATGTGTTAAACAAACAGGCATCGAACCCCAAGGGCGGCTCAACCCGAAGTTGATAAGACATTAGACCTCGCCGTCAAGCATCTGTTAAAAAAACAGGCATCGAACCCGAAGGCCGCCTCAACCCGAAGTTCAGAAGAACATTTGACCTCACCGTCAGGCATCTACTAAACAAACAGGCATCGAACCCGAAGGTCGTCTCAAACCTTATTTGAGAAGAACATCTGACCTCGCCGTCAAACATCTGTTAAACAAATAGGCATCGAACCCGAAGGCCGGCTCAACTTAAAGTTGAGAGGAACATCTGACCTCCGCATCAGGCATTAGTTAAACAAACAGGCATTGAACCTGAATGTCGGCACAACACGAAGTTGAGAAGAACATCTGACCTTGCTGTCAGGCATATGTTAAACAAACAGGCATCAAATTTGATGGCCGAATCAACCCGAAGTTTAGAAGAACATCTGACCTTGCTGTCAGTCTTTAGTTAAACAAACAAGAATCGAACCCGAAGACTGGCTCAACCTGAAGTTGTGAAGAACATCTGACCTAGCCTCCAGGCATCTGTTAAACAAACAGGCATCGAACCCAAAGGTCGGCTCAACCCGAACTTGGGAAGAACATCTGACCTCTCTGTCAAGCATCTGTTAAACAAAAAGGTGTGGAACCCAAAGGTCGGCTCAACCCGAAGTTGCGAAGAATATTTGACCTTGCTGTCAGGCGTCTGTTAAATAAACAGCCATCAAACCCGAAGGCCGTGTCAACCCTTAGTTGAGAAGAACATCTGACCTCGTCGTCAAACATCTGTTAAATAATCGGGTATCGAACCCGAAGGCTGGCTCACCTTGAAGTTGAGAGGAACATCTGACCTCCCCATCAGGCATTAATTAAACAAACAGGCATCGAACCCGAAGGCCGACATAACACGAAGTAGAGAAGAACATTTGACATCGCCGTCAGGCATCTGTTAAATTAACACGCATCGAACCCGAAGGCCGGCTCAACACGAAGTTTATAGGAACATCTGACCTCGCTGTCAGGCATCTGTTAAACAAACAGGCATCGAACCCGAAGGTCGGCTCAACATGAAGTTGAGAGGAACATTTGACTTCACTGTCAAGCATCTGTTAAACAAACAGTCATCAAATCCAAAGGCCAGCTCAACCCGAAGTTGAGAAGAACATCTGGCCTAAACGTCAGGCATCTGTTAAACAAACAGGCATCGAACCCGAAGGGCGGCTCAACCCGAAGTTGATAAGAACATTAGACCTCACTGTCAGGCATCTGTTAAAAAAACAGGAATTGAACCTGAAGGCCGCCTCAACCCGAAGTTCAGAAGAACATTTGACCTCGCCGTCAGGCATTTATTAAACAAACAGGCATCGAACCCGAAGGCCGTCTCAAACATTAATTGAGAAGAACATATGACCTCGCCGTCAAACATCTGTTAAAAAAATAGGCATCGAACCCGAAGGTCGGGTCAAGTTGAAGTTGAGAGGAACATTAGACCTCCCCATCAGGCATTAGTTAAACAAACAGGCATCGAACCTGAAGGCCGGCACAACACGAAGTTGAGAAGAACATCTGACCTTGCTGCCAGGCATATGTTAAACAAACAGGCATCGAATTTGATGGCAGACTCAACCCGAAGTTTAGAAGAACATCTGACCTCGCTGTCAGGCTTTAGTTAAACAAACAGGAATCGAACCCGAAGACCGGCTCAACCCGAAGTTGAGAAGAACATCTGACCTCGCCGTCAAGCATCTGTTAAACAAACAGACATCGAACCCGAAGGCCGGCTCAACCCGAAGTTGAGAAGAATATTTGACCTCACCGTTAGGCATCTGTTAAATAAACAGGCATCAAACCCGAATGCCGTCTCAACGCTTAGTTGAGAAGAACATCTGACCTCGCCGTCAAACATCTGTTAAATAATCAGGTATCGAACCCGAAGGCCGGCTAACCTTGAAGTTGAGAGGAACATCTGACCTCCCCATCAGGCATTAGTTAAACAAACACGCATCGAACCCGAAGGCCGGAACAACACGAAGTTGAGAAGAACATCTGACCTCGCCGTCAGGCATCTGTTAAACAAACAGGCATCAAACCTGAAGGTTGGCTCAACACGAAGTTGAGAGGAACATCTGACCTCGCCGTCAGGCATCTGTTAAACAAACAGGCATCGAACCCGAAGGTCGGCTCAACATGAAGTTGAGAGGAACATTTTAACTTCACTATCAAGCATCTTTTAAACAAACAGGCTTCAAATTCGAAGGCTGGCTCAACCCGAAGTTGAGAAGAACATCTGACCTCAACGTCAAGCATCTGTTAAACAAACAGGCATGGAACCCGAAGGGCGGCTCAACCCCAAGTTGATAAGAACATTAGACCTCGCCGTCAGGCATCTGTTAAAGAAACAGGATTCGAACCCGAAGGCCACCTCAACCCGAAGTTTAAAAGAACATTTGACCTGGCCGTCAGGCATCTATTAAACAAACAGGCATTGAACCCGCAGTCCGTCTCAAACCTTTGTTGAGAAGAACATCTGACCTCGTCGTCAAACATCTGTTAAACAAACAGGCATCGAACCCGAAGGCCGGCTCAACCCGAAGTTGAGAAGAATATTTGACCTCACCGTTAGGCATCTGTTAAATAAACAGGCATCAAACACGAAGGTCGTCTCAACGCTTAGTTGAGAAGAACATTTGACCTCGCCGTCAAACATCTGTTAAATAATCAGGTATAGAACCCGAAGGCCGGCTAACCTTGAAGTTGAGAGGAACATCGGACCTCCCCATCAGGCATTAGTTAAACAAACACGCATCGAACCCGAAGGCCGGAACAACACAAAGTTGAGAAGAACATCTGACCTCGCCGTCAGGCATCTGTTAAACAAACAGGCATCGAACCTGAAGGCCGGCTCAACACGAAGTTAAGAGGAACATCTGACCTCGCCGTCAGGCATCTGTTAAACAAACAGGCATCGAACCCGAAGGTCGGCTCAACATGAAGTTGAGAGGAACATTAGACTTTATTGTCAAGCATCTTTTAAACAAACATGCATCAAATCCGAATGCCGGCTCAACCCGAAGTTGAGAAGAACACCTGACCTCAACGTCAGGCATCTGTTAAACAAACAGGCATGGAACCCGAAGGGCGGCTCAACCCCAAGTTGATAAGAACATTAGACCTCGCCGTCAGGCATCTGTTAAAGAAACAAGATTCGAACCTGAAGGCCGCCTCAACCCGAAGTTCAGAAGAACATTTGACCTCGCCGTCAGGCATCTATTAAACAAACAGGCATTGAACCCGAAGGCCGTCTCAAACCTTAATTGAGGAGAAAATCTGACCTCACAGTCAAACATCTGTTAAACAAACAGGCATCGAACCCGAAGGCCGGCTCAACTTGAAGTTGAGAGGAACATCGGACCTCCCCATCAGGCATTAGTTAAACAAACAGGCATTGAACCTGAAGGCCGGCACAACACGTAGTTGAGAAGAATATCTGACCTCGCTGTCAGGCATATGTTAAACAAATAGGCATCGAATTTGATGGCCGACTCAACCCGAAGTTTAGAAGAACATCTGACCTTGCTGTCAGGCTTTACTTAAAAAAATAGGAATCGAACCCGAAGACTGGTTCAACCCGAAGTTGAGAAGAACATCTGACCTAGCCGCCCGACATCTGTTAAACAAACAGACATCGAACCCAAAGGCCGGCTCAACCCGAAGTTGAGAAGAACATCTGACCTCGCCGTCAATCATCTGTTAAACAAAAAGGTGTGCAACCCGAAAGCCGGCTCAACTCGAAGTTGAGAAGAATATCTGACCTCGCCGTCAGGCATCTGTTAAATAAACAGGCATCAAACCCGAAGGCCGTCTCAACCCTTAGTTGAGAAAAACATCTGACCTCGCCGTCAAACATCTGTTAAACAATTAGGTATCGAACCCGAAGGCCGGCTCACCTTGAAGATGAGAGGAACATATGACCTCCCCATCAGGCATTAGTTAAACAAACAGGCATCGAACCCGAAGGCCGGAACAACACAAAGTTGAGAAGAACATCTGACCTCGCCGTCAGGCATTTGTTAAACAAACAGGCATCAAACCTGAAGGCCGGCTCAACACGAAGTTGAGAGGAACATCTGACCTCGCCGTCAGGCATCTGTTAAACAAACAGGCATCGAACCCGAAGGTCGGCTCAACATGAAGTTGAGAGGAACATTAGACTTCACTGTCAAGCATCTTTTAAAGAAACAAGCATCAAATCCGAAGGCCGACTCAACCTGAAGTTGAGAAGAACATCTGACCTCAACGTCAGACATCTGTTAAACAAACAGGCATGGAACCCGAAGGGCGGCTCAACCCCAAGTTGATAAGAACATTAGACCTCGCCGTCAGGCATTTGTTAAAGAAACAGGATTCGAACCCGAAGGCCCCCTCAACCCGAAGTTCAGAAGAACATTTGACCTCGCCGTCAGGCATCTATTAAACAAACAGGCATTGAACCCGAATGCCGTCTCAAACCTTAATTGAGGAGAATATCTGACCTCGCCGTCAAACATCTGTTAAATAAACAGGCATCAAACCCGAAGGCCGGCTCAAGTTGAAGTTGAGAGGAAAATCTGACTTCCCCATCAGGTATTAGTTAAACAAACATGCATCGAACCAGAAGGCCGGCACAACACGAAGTTAAGAAGAACAACTGACCTTGTTGTCAGGCATATGTTAAACAAACAGGCATCGAATTTGATGGGCGACTCAACCCGAAGTTTTGAAGAACATTTGACCTCGCTGTCAGGCTTTAGTTAAACAAACAGGAATCGAACCCGAAGACCAGCTCAACCCGAAGTTGAGAAGAACATCTGACCTAGCCGCCAAGCATATGTTAAACAAAGAGGCATTGAACCCAAAGGTCGGCTCAACCTGAAGTTGAGAAGAACATCTGACCTCGCCGTCAAGCATCTATTAAACAAAAAGGTGTGGAACCCGAAGGCCGGCTCAACCCGAAGTTGAGAAGAATACCTGACCTCGCCGTCAGGCATCTGTTAAATAAACAGGCATCAAACCCGAAGGCCGTCTCAACCCTTAGTTGAGAAGAACATTTGACCTCGCCGTCAAACATCTGTTAAACAATCAGGTATCAAACCCGAAGGCCGTCTCACCTTGAAGTTGAGAGCAACATCTGACCTCCCCATCAGGAATTAGTTAAACAAACAGGCATCGAACCCGAAGGTCGGCACAACACAAAGTTAAGAAGAACATCTGACATCGCCGTCAGGCATCTGTTAAACAAACAGGCATCGAACCCGAAGGCCGGCTCAACCCGAAGTTGAGAAGAATATTTGACCTCACCGTTAGGCATCTGTTAAATAAACAGGCATCAAACCCGAATGCCGTCTCAACGCTTAGTTGAGAAGAACATCTGACCTCGCCGTCAAACATCTGTTAAATAATCAGGTATCGAACCCGAAGGCCGGCTAACCTTGAAGTTGAGAGGAACATCTGACCTCCCCATCAGGCATTAGTTAAACAAACACGCATCGAACCCGAAGGCCGGAACAACACGAAGTTGAGAAGAACATCTGACCTCGCCGTCAGGCATCTGTTAAACAAACAGGCATCAAACCTGAAGGTTGGCTCAACACGAAGTTGAGAGGAACATCTGACCTCGCCGTCAGGCATCTGTTAAACAAACAGGCATCGAACCCGAAGGTCGGCTCAACATGAAGTTGAGAGGAACATTTTAACTTCACTATCAAGCATCTTTTAAACAAACAGGCTTCAAATTCGAAGGCTGGCTCAACCCGAAGTTGAGAAGAACATCTGACCTCAACGTCAAGCATCTGTTAAACAAACAGGCATGGAACCCGAAGGGCGGCTCAACCCCAAGTTGATAAGAACATTAGACCTCGCCGTCAGGCATCTGTTAAAGAAACAGGATTCGAACCCGAAGGCCACCTCAACCCGAAGTTTAAAAGAACATTTGACCTGGCCGTCAGGCATCTATTAAACAAACAGGCATTGAACCCGCAGTCCGTCTCAAACCTTTGTTGAGAAGAACATCTGACCTCGTCGTCAAACATCTGTTAAACAAACAGGCATCGAACCCGAAGGCCGGCTCAACCCGAAGTTGAGAAGAATATTTGACCTCACCGTTAGGCATCTGTTAAATAAACAGGCATCAAACACGAAGGTCGTCTCAACGCTTAGTTGAGAAGAACATTTGACCTCGCCGTCAAACATCTGTTAAATAATCAGGTATAGAACCCGAAGGCCGGCTAACCTTGAAGTTGAGAGGAACATCGGACCTCCCCATCAGGCATTAGTTAAACAAACACGCATCGAACCCGAAGGCCGGAACAACACAAAGTTGAGAAGAACATCTGACCTCGCCGTCAGGCATCTGTTAAACAAACAGGCATCGAACCTGAAGGCCGGCTCAACACGAAGTTAAGAGGAACATCTGACCTCGCCGTCAGGCATCTGTTAAACAAACAGGCATCGAACCCGAAGGTCGGCTCAACATGAAGTTGAGAGGAACATTAGACTTTATTGTCAAGCATCTTTTAAACAAACATGCATCAAATCCGAATGCCGGCTCAACCCGAAGTTGAGAAGAACACCTGACCTCAACGTCAGGCATCTGTTAAACAAACAGGCATGGAACCCGAAGGGCGGCTCAACCCCAAGTTGATAAGAACATTAGACCTCGCCGTCAGGCATCTGTTAAAGAAACAAGATTCGAACCTGAAGGCCGCCTCAACCCGAAGTTCAGAAGAACATTTGACCTCGCCGTCAGGCATCTATTAAACAAACAGGCATTGAACCCGAAGGCCGTCTCAAACCTTAATTGAGGAGAAAATCTGACCTCACAGTCAAACATCTGTTAAACAAACAGGCATCGAACCCGAAGGCCGGCTCAACTTGAAGTTGAGAGGAACATCGGACCTCCCCATCAGGCATTAGTTAAACAAACAGGCATTGAACCTGAAGGCCGGCACAACACGTAGTTGAGAAGAATATCTGACCTCGCTGTCAGGCATATGTTAAACAAATAGGCATCGAATTTGATGGCCGACTCAACCCGAAGTTTAGAAGAACATCTGACCTTGCTGTCAGGCTTTACTTAAAAAAATAGGAATCGAACCCGAAGACTGGTTCAACCCGAAGTTGAGAAGAACATCTGACCTAGCCGCCCGACATCTGTTAAACAAACAGACATCGAACCCAAAGGCCGGCTCAACCCGAAGTTGAGAAGAACATCTGACCTCGCCGTCAATCATCTGTTAAACAAAAAGGTGTGCAACCCGAAAGCCGGCTCAACTCGAAGTTGAGAAGAATATCTGACCTCGCCGTCAGGCATCTGTTAAATAAACAGGCATCAAACCCGAAGGCCGTCTCAACCCTTAGTTGAGAAAAACATCTGACCTCGCCGTCAAACATCTGTTAAACAATTAGGTATCGAACCCGAAGGCCGGCTCACCTTGAAGATGAGAGGAACATATGACCTCCCCATCAGGCATTAGTTAAACAAACAGGCATCGAACCCGAAGGCCGGAACAACACAAAGTTGAGAAGAACATCTGACCTCGCCGTCAGGCATTTGTTAAACAAACAGGCATCAAACCTGAAGGCCGGCTCAACACGAAGTTGAGAGGAACATCTGACCTCGCCGTCAGGCATCTGTTAAACAAACAGGCATCGAACCCGAAGGTCGGCTCAACATGAAGTTGAGAGGAACATTAGACTTCACTGTCAAGCATCTTTTAAAGAAACAAGCATCAAATCCGAAGGCCGACTCAACCTGAAGTTGAGAAGAACATCTGACCTCAACGTCAGACATCTGTTAAACAAACAGGCATGGAACCCGAAGGGCGGCTCAACCCCAAGTTGATAAGAACATTAGACCTCGCCGTCAGGCATTTGTTAAAGAAACAGGATTCGAACCCGAAGGCCCCCTCAACCCGAAGTTCAGAAGAACATTTGACCTCGCCGTCAGGCATCTATTAAACAAACAGGCATTGAACCCGAATGCCGTCTCAAACCTTAATTGAGGAGAATATCTGACCTCGCCGTCAAACATCTGTTAAATAAACAGGCATCAAACCCGAAGGCCGGCTCAAGTTGAAGTTGAGAGGAAAATCTGACTTCCCCATCAGGTATTAGTTAAACAAACATGCATCGAACCAGAAGGCCGGCAAAACACGAAGTTAAGAAGAACAACTGACCTTGTTGTCAGGCATATGTTAAACAAACAGGCATCGAATTTGATGGGCGACTCAACCCGAAGTTTTGAAGAACATTTGACCTCGCTGTCAGGCTTTAGTTAAACAAACAGGAATCGAACCCGAAGACCAGCTCAACCCGAAGTTGAGAAGAACATCTGACCTAGCCGCCAAGCATATGTTAAACAAAGAGGCATTGAACCCAAAGGTCGGCTCAACCTGAAGTTGAGAAGAACATCTGACCTCGCCGTCAAGCATCTATTAAACAAAAAGGTGTGGAACCCGAAGGCCGGCTCAACCCGAAGTTGAGAAGAATACCTGACCTCGCCGTCAGGCATCTGTTAAATAAACAGGCATCAAACCCGAAGGCCGTCTCAACCCTTAGTTGAGAAGAACATTTGACCTCGCCGTCAAACATCTGTTAAACAATCAGGTATCAAACCCGAAGGCCGTCTCACCTTGAAGTTGAGAGCAACATCTGACCTCCCCATCAGGAATTAGTTAAACAAACAGGCATCGAACCCGAAGGTCGGCACAACACAAAGTTAAGAAGAACATCTGACATCGCCGTCAGGCATCTGTTAAATAAACAGGCATCGAACCCGAAGGCCGGCTCAACACGAAGTTGAGAGGAACATCTGAACTCGCCGTCAGGCATCTGTTAAACAAACAGGCATCGAACCCGAAGGTCGGCTCAACATGAAGTTGAGAGGAACATTTTACTTCACTGTCAAGCATCTTTTAAACAGACAGGCATCAAATCCGAAGGTCGGCGCAACCCGAAGTTGAGAAGAACATCTGACCTCAACGTCAAGCATCTGTTAAACAAACCGGCATCGAACCCGAAGGGCGGCTCAACCCAAAGTTGATAAGAACATTAGACCTCGCCGTCAGGCATCTATTAAACAAACAGGCATTGAACTCGAAGGCCGCCTCAACCCGAAATTCAGAAGAACATTTGACCTCACCGTCAGGCATCTATTAAACAAACAGGCATTGAACTCGAAGGCCGTCTCAAACCTTAATTGAGAAGAACATATGACCTCGCCGTCAAACATCTGTTAAAAAATAGGCATCGAACCCGAAGGCCGGCTCAACTTGAAGTTGAGAGGAACATCTGACCTCCCCATCAAGCATTAGTTAAACAATCAGGTATCGAACCTAAAGGCCGGCACAACACGTAGTTGAGAAGAATATCTGACCTCGCTATCAGACATATGTTAAACGAATAGGCATCGAATTTGATGGCCGACTCAACCCGAAGTTTAGAAGAAAATCTGACCTTGCTGTCAGGCCTTACTTAAACAAACAGGAATCAAACCCGAAGACTGGCTCAACCCGAAGTTGAGAAGAACATCTGACCTAGCCACCAGGCATCTGTTAAACAAACAAACATCGAACCCAAAGGCCGGCTCAACCCGAAGTTGAGAAGAACATCTGACCTCGCCGTCAAGCATCTGTTAAACAAAAAGGTGTGGAACCCGAAGGCCGGCTCAACCCGAAGTTGAGAAGAATATCTGACCTCGCCGTCAGGCATCTGTTAAATAAACAGGCATCAAACCCGAAGGCCGTATCAACCCTTAGTTGAGAAGAACATCTGACCTCGCCGTCAAACATCTGTTACACTATCAGGTATCGAACCCGAAGGCCGGCTCACCTTGAAGTTGAGAGGAACATCTGACCTCCCCTTCAGGCATTAGTTAAACAAACAGGCATCGAACCCGAAGGCCAGCACAACACAAAGTTGAGAAGAACATCTGACCTCGCCGTCAGGCATCTGTTAAACAAACAGGCATCGAACCCGAAGGCCGGCACAACACGAAGTTGAGAGGAACATCTGACCTCGCCATCAGGCATCTGTTAAACAAACAAGCATCTGTTAAACAAACAGGCATCAAAGCCGAAGGCCGGCTCAACCCGAAGTTGGGAAGAACATCTAACCTCGCTGTCAGGCATATGTTAAACAAACAGGCATCGAATTTGATGGACGACTCAACCTGAAGTTGAGAAGAACATCCGACCTCCCTGCCAGGCATTAGTTAAACAAACAAGAATCGAACCCGAAGGCCGGCTCATCCCGAAGTTGAGAAGAACATATGACCTAGCTTCCAGGCATCTGCTAAACAAACAGGCATCGAACCTAGAGGTCGGCTCAACCCGAAATTGAGAAGAACATCTGACCTCGCCGTCAGGCATCTGTTAAACAAAAAGTTATGGAACCCGAAGGCCGGCTCAACGCGAAGTTGAGAAGAACATCTGACCTTGGCGTCAGGCATCTGTTAAACAAACAGGCGTCAAACCCGAAGGCTGTCTCAACCTTTAGTTGAGAAGAATATCTGACCTCGCCTTCAGGCATCTGTTAAACAAACAGGCATCGAACCCGTAGGTCAGCACAACATGAAGTTGAGAGGAGCATTTAACTTCACTGTCAAGCATCTGTTAAACAAACAGGCATCAAATCCGAAGGCCGGCTCAACCCGAAGTTGAGAAGAACATCTAACCTCCCCGCCAGGCATCTGGTAAACAAACAGGCATCGAACCCAAAGGGTGGCTCAACCCGAAGTTGATAATAACATTATACCTCGCCGTCAGGCATCTGTTAAACAAACAGGCATCGAACCAGAAGGCCGGCCCAACACGAAGTTGAGAGGAACATATGACCTCGCCGTAAGGCATCTGTTAAACAAATAGGCATCGAACCTGAATGTCGGCTCAACATGAAGTTGAGAGGAACATTTGACTTCACTGTCAAGCATCTGTTAAACAAACAGGCATCAAATCCGAAGGTCGGCTCAACCCGAAGTTGAGAAGAACATCTGACCTCACCGTTAGGCCTCTGTTAAACAAACAGGCATCGAACCCGAAGGGCGGCTCAACCCGAAGTTGATAAGAACATTAGACCTCTTTTCTAGGCATCTATTAAACAAACAGGCATCGAGCCCGAAGGCCGGCTCAAGTTGAAGTTGAGAGGAACATCTGACCTCCCTATCAGGTATTAGTTAAACAAACATGCATCGAACCTGAAGGCCGACATAACACGAAGTTAAGAAGAACATCTGACCTTGCTGTCAGACATATGTTAAACAAACAGGCATCGAATTTGATGGCCGACTCAACCCGAAGTTTAGAAGAACATCTGACCTCGCTGTCAGGATTTAGTTAAACAAACAGGAATCGAACCCGAAGACCAGCTCAACCCGAAGTTGAGAAGAACATCTGACCTAGCCGCCAAGCATCTGTTAAACAAAGAGGCATCGAACCCAAAGGCCGGCTCAACGTGAAGTTGAGAAGAACATCTGACCTCGCCGTCAAGCATCTGTTAAACAAAAAGATGTGGAACCCGAAGGCCGGCTCAACCCGAAGTTGAGAAGAATATCTGACCTCGCCGTCAGGCATCTGTTAAATAAACAGGTATCAAACCCGAAGGCCGTCTCAACCCTTAGTTGAGAAGATCATTTGACCTCGTCGTCAAACATCTGTTAAACAATTAGGTATCGAACCCGAAGGCCGGCTCACCTTGAAGTTGAGAGGAACATCTGACCTCCCCATCAGGCATTAGTTAAACAAACAGGCATCGAACCCGAAGGCCGGCACAACACAAAGTTGAGAAGAACATCTGACCTCGCCGTCTGGCATCTGTTAAATAAACAGGAATCGAACCCGAAGGCCGGCTCAACACGAAGTTGAGAGGAACATCTGACCTCGCTGTCAGGCATCTGTTAAACAAACAGGCATCGAACCCGAAGGTCGGCTCAACATGAAGTTGAGAGGAACATTTGACTTCACAGTCAAGAATCTGTTAAACAAACAGGCATCAAATCCAAAGGCCGGCTCAACCCGAAGTTGAGAAGAACATCTGGCCTCAACGCCAAGCATCTGTTAAACAAACAGGCATCGAAACCGAAGGGCGGCTCAACCCGAAGTTGATAAGAACATTAGACCTCACCGTCAGGCATCTATTAAAAAAACAGGCATCGAACCCGAAGGCCGCCTCAACCCGAAGTTCAGAAGAACATTTGACCTCGCTGTCAGGCATTTATTAAACAAACACGCATCGAACCCGATGTCCGTCTCAAACATTAATTGAGAAGAACATATGAACTCGCCGTCAAACATCTGTTAAAAAACAGGCATCGAACCCGAAGGCCGGCTCAAGTTGAAGTTGAGAGGAACATATGACCTCCTCATCAGGCTTTAGTTAAACAAACAGGCATCGAATCTGAAGGTTGGCACAACACGAAGTTGAGAAGAACATCTGACCTTGCTGTCAGGCATATGTTAAACAAACAGGCATCGAATTTGATGGCTGACTTAACCCGAAGTTTAGAAGAACATCTGACCTCGCTGTCAGGCTTTAGTTAAACAAACAGGAATCGAACCCGAAGACCGGCTCAACCCAAAGTTGAGAAGAACATCTGACCTCGCCGTCAAGCATCTGTTAAACAAAAAGGTGTGGAACCCGAAGGCCGGCTCAACCCGAAGTTGAGAAGAATATCTGACCTCACCGTTAGAAATCTGTTAAATAAACAGGCATCAAACCCGAAGGCCGTCTCAACCCTTAGTTTAGAAGAACATCTGACCTCGCTGTAAAACATCTGTTAAACAATCAGGTATCGAACCCGAAGGCCGGCTCACCTTGAAGTTGAGAGGAACATATGACCTCCCCATCAGGCATTAGTTAAACAAACAGGCATCGAACCCGAAGGCTGGAACAACACGAAGTTGAGAAGAACATCTGACCTCGCCGTCAGGCATCTGTTAAACAAACAGGCATCGAACCTGAAGGCCGGCACAACATGAAGTTAAGAAGAACATCTGACCTTGCTGTCAGGCATATCTTAAACAAACACGCATCGAATTGGATGCCCGACTCAACCCGAAGTTTAGAAGAACATCTGTCCTCGCTGTCAGGCTTTAGTTAAACAAACAGGAATCGAACCCGAAGACCAGCTCAACCCGAAGTTGAGAAGAACATCTGACCTAGCCGCCAAGCATCTGTTAAACAAAGAGGCATCGAACCCAAAGGTCGGCTCAACCCGATGTTGAGAAGAACATCTGATCTCGCCGTCAAGCATCTGTTAAACAAAAAGGTGTGGAACCCAAAGGCCGGCTCAACCCAAAGTTGAGGAGAACATCTGACCTCAACGTCAGGCATCTTTTAAACAAACAGGCATCAAACCCGAAGGGCGGCTCAACCCAAAGTTGATAAGAACATTAGACCTCACCGTCAGGCATCTGTTAAACAAACAGGCATTGAACACGAAGGCCGCCTCAACCCGAAATTCAGAAGAACATTTGACCTCGCCGTCAGGCATTTATTTAACAAACAGGCATCGAACCCGAAGGCCGTCTCAAACCTTAATTGATAAGAACATATGACCTCGCCGTCAAACATCTGTTAAACAAACAGGCATCAAACCCGAAGGCCGGCTCAATTTGAAGTTGAGAGGAACATCTGACCTCCCCATCAGGTATTAGTTAAACAATCAGGTATCGAACCTGAAGGCCGGCACAACACGTAGTTGAGAAGAATATCTGACCTCGCTGTCAGGCATATGTTAAACGAATAGGCATCGAATTTGATGGCTGACTCAACCCGAAGTTTAGAAGAACATTTGACCTTGCTGTCAGGCCTTACTTAAACAAACAGGAATCAAACCCGAAGACTGGCTCAACCCGAAGTTGAGAAGAACATCTGACCTCACGGTCAGGCATTTGTTAAATAAACAGGCATCAAACCCGAAGGCCGTCTCAACCCTTAGTTGAGAAGAACATCTGACCTCGCCGTCAAACATCTGTTAACCTATAAGGTATCGAACCCGAAGGCCGGCTCACCTTGAAGTTGAGAGGAACATCTGACCTCCCCATCAGGCATTAGTTAAACAAACTGGCATCGAACCCGAAGGCCGGGACAACACGAAGTTGAGAAGAACATCTGACCTCGCTGTCAGGCATCTGTTAAACAAACAGGCATCGAACCCGAAGGTCGGTACAACATGAAGTTGAGAGGAACATCTGACCTCGCCGTCAGGCATCTGTTAAACAAACAGGCATCGAACCCGAAGGTCGACTCAACATGAAGTTGAGAGGAACATTTGACTTCACTGTCAAGCATCTGTTAAACAAACATGCATCAAATCCAAAGGCCGGCTCAACCCGAAGTTTGGAAGAACATCTAACCTCACTGTCAGGCATATGTTAAACAAACAGACATCGAATTTGATGGACGACTCAACCTGAAGTTGAGAAGAACATCCGACCTCCCTGCCAGGCATTAGTTAAACAAACAAGAATCGAACCCGAAGGTCGGCTCATCCCGAAGTTGAGAAGAACATCTGACCTAGCTGCCAGGCATCTACTAAACAAACAGGCATCGAACCTAGAGGTCGGCTCAACCCGAAGTTGGGAAGAACATCTGACCTCGCTGTCAGGCATCTGTTAAACAAAAAGTTATGGAACCCAAAGGTCGGCTCAACGCGAAGTTGAGAAGAACATCTGACCTTGGCATCAGGCATCTGTTAAACAAACAGGCGTCAAACCCGAAGGTCAGCACAACATGAAGTTGAGAGGAGCATTTTACTTCACTGTCAAGCATCTGTTAAACAAACAGGCACCAAATCCGAAGGCCGGCTCAACCCGAAGTTGAGAAGAACATCTAACCTCCCCGTCAGGCATCTGGTAAACAAACAGGCATCGAACCCAAAGGGTGGCTCAACCCGAAGTTGATAATAACATTAGACCTCGCCGTCAGGCATCTGTTCAACAAACAGGCATCGAACAAAAAGGCCGGCCCAACACGAAGTTGAGAGGAACATATGACCTCGCCGTAAGGCATCTGTTAAACAAACAGGCATCGAACCTGAAAGTCGGCTCAACATGAAGTTGAGAGGAACATTTGACTTCACTGTCAAGCAACTGTTAAACAAATAGGCATCAAATCCGAAGGTCGGCTCAACCCGAAGTTGAGAAGAACATCTGACCTCACTGTTAGGCATCTGTTAAACAAACATGCATCGAACCCGAAGGGCGGCTCAACCTGAAGTTGATAAGAACATTAGACCTCTTTGCTAGGCATCTATTAAAGAAACAGGCATCGAACCCGAAGGCCGGTTCAACCCGAAGTTGAGAAGAACATTTGACCTCGCCGTCAGGCATCTGTTAAACAAACAGACATCAAACCCGAAGGCCGTCTCAATCCTTAATTGAGAAGAACATCTGACCTCGCCGTCAAACATCTGTTAAACAAACAGGCATCAAACCCGAAGGCCGGCTCATCTTGAAGTTGAGAGGAACATCTGAACTCCCCATCAGGCATTAGTTAAACAAACAGGCATCGAACCCGAAGGCCGGCACAACACGAAGTTGAGAAGAACATCTAACCTTGCTGTCAGGCATATGTTAAGCAAATAGGCATCGAATTTGATGGACGACTCAACTTGAAGTTGAGAAGAACATCCGACCTCACTGCCAGGCATTAGTTAAACAAACAAGAATCAAACCCGAAGGCCGGCTCATCCCGAAGTTGAGATGAACGTCTGACCTAGCTGCCAGGCATCTGCTAAACAAACAGGCATCGAACTTAAAGGTCGGCACAACCCGAAGTTGAGAAGAACACCTGACCTCCCCGTCAGGCATCTGTTAAAAAAAAAGTTATGGAACCCGAAGGTCGGCTCAATGGGAAGTTGAGAAGAAAATCTGACCTCGCCGTCAGGCATCTGTTAAACAAACAGGCGTCAAACCCGAAGGCCGTCTCAACCCTTAGTTGAGAAGAACATCTGACCTCGCCGTCAAACATCTGTTAAACAAACAGGCATCAAATCTGAAGGTCGTCTCAACCCGAAGTTTAGAAGAACATCTGACCTCACCGTCAGGCATCTGTTAAACAAACAGGTATCGAACCCGAAGGGCGGCTCGACCCGAAGTTGATGAGAACATTAGACCTTGCTGTCAGGCATCTCTTAAACAAACATGCATCGAACCCGAAGGTCGGATCAACACGAAGCTGAGAGGAACATCTGACCTCGCCGTCAAGCATCTGTGAACCAAACAGGCATTGGACCCGAAGGCCGGCTCAACACGAAGTTGAGAGGAACATCTGACCTCGCCGTCAGGCATCTGTTAAACAAACTGGAATCGTACCCGTAGGTCGGCTCAACATGAAGTTGAGAAGAACATTTGACTTCACTTTCAAGCATCTGTTAAATAAACAGGAATCAAATCCGAAGGTCGGCTCAACCCAAAGTTGAGAAGAACATCTGACCTCACCATCAGGCATCTGTTAAACAAACAGGCATCAAACCCGAAGGGAGGCTCAACCCGAAGTTGATAAGAACATTAGACCTTGTTGTCAGGGATCTCTTAAACAAACAGGCATCGAACCCGAAGGCCGGCTCAACACGAAGTTGAGAGGAACATCTGACCTCGCCGTCAAGCATCTCTTAAACAAACAGGCATCGTACCTGAAGGTCGGCTATACATAAAGTTGAGAGGAACATTTGACTTCACTGTCAAGCATCTGTTAAACAAACGGGCATCAAATCCGAAGGCCGGCTCAACCCGAAGTTGAGAATAACATCTGACCTCATTGTCAGGCATCTGTTAAACAAACAAGCATCGAACCCGAAGGCCGGGTCAACCCGAATTTGAGAAGAACATTTGACCTCGCCGTCAGGCATCTGTTAAACAAACAGGCATGAAACCCAAAGGTCGTCTCAACCCTTAGTTGAGAAGAACATCTGACCTCGCCGTGAAACATCAATTAAAAAAATAGGTATCGAACCCGAAGGCCGGCTCACCTCGAAGTTGAGAGGAACATTTGACCTTCCCATCAGGCATTAGTTAATCCAATAGGCGTCGATCCCGAAGGCCAGGACAACACGAAGTTGAGAAGAACATATGACCTCCCCATCAGGTATCTGTTAAACAAACAGGCATCGAACCCGAAGGCCGGTTCAACACGAAGTTGAGAGGAACATCTGACCTCGCCGTCAGGCATCTGTTAAACAAACCGGCATCGAACCCGAAGGTCGGCTCAACATGATGATAAGAGGAACATTTGAATTCACTGTCAAGCATCTGTTAAACAAACAGGCATCAAATCTGAAGGCCGGCTCAACCCGAAGTTGAGAAGAACATCTGACCTCACCGTCAAGCATCTGTTAAACAAACAGGCATCGAACCCGAAGGGAGGCTCAACCCGAAGTTGATAAGAAAATTAGACCTCGCTGTCAGGCATCTCTTAAAGAAATAGGCATCGAACTCGAAGGTCGGCTCAACACGAAGTTGAGTGGAACATCTGACCTCGTCATCAAACATCTGTTAAACAAACAGACATCAAATCCGAAGGCCGGCTCAACTCGTAGTTGAGAAAAACATCTGACCTCACTGTCAGGCATTTGTTAAACAAACAAGCATCTAACCCGAAGGGCGGCTCAAGCTGAAGTTGATAAGAACATTAGACCTCTCTGCCAGGCATCTGTTAAACAAACAGGCGTCGAACACGAAGGCCGGCTCAACCCGAAGTTGAGAAGAACATCTGACCTCGCCATCAGGCATCTGTTAAACACACAGGCATCGAACCCGTAGGCCGGCTCAACACAAAGTTGAGAGGAACATGTGACCTTGCCGTCAGGCATTTGTTAAACAAACAGGCTTCGAACCCGAAGGTCGCTCAACATGAAGTTGAGAGGAACATTTGACTTCACTATCAAGTATCTGTTAAACAAACAGGCATCAAATCCGATGGTCGGCTCAACCCGATGTTGAGAAGAACATCTGACCTCACCGTCAGGCATCTGTTAAACCAACAGGCATCGAACCCGAAGGGCGGCTTAACACGAAGTTAATTAGAACATTAGACCTCGCTGTTAGGCATCTGTTAAACATACAGGCATCGAACCCGAAGGCCGGCCCAACACGAAGTTGAGAGGAACATCTGACCTCGCTGTAAGGCATCTGTTAAACAAATAGGCATCGAAACTGAATGTCGGCTCAATATTAAGTTGAGAGGAACATTTGACTTCACTGTCAAGCATTTGTTAAACAAACATGCATCAAATTCGAAGGCCGCCTGAACCCGAAGTTGATAAGAACATTAGACCTCGCCATCAGGCATCTGTTAAACAAACAGGCATCGAACCCGAAGGCCGGCCCAACACGAAGTTGAGAGGAACATCTGACCTAGTTGTAAGGCATCTGTTAAACAAAAAGGCATCGAACCTGAATGTCGGCTCAACATGAAGTTGAGAGGAACATTTGACTTCATTGTTAAGCATCTGTTAAACAAACAGTAATCAAATCCGAAGGCCGGCTCAACCCGAAGTTGAGAAGAACATCTGACCTCACCGTTAGGCATCTGTTAAACAAACAAGCATCGAACCCGAAGGGCGGCTCAACGCGAAGTTGATAAGAAAATTAGACCTCTCTTCTAGGCATCTGTTAAACAAACAGGCATCGAACCCGAAGGCCGGCTCAACCCGAAGTTGAGAAGAACATTTGACCTTGCCGTCAAGCATCGGTTAAACAAACAGGCATCGAATTTGATGGCCGACTCAACCTAAAGTTGAGAAGAACATCCGACCTCCCTGCCAGGCATTAGTTAAACAAACAGGAATCGAACCAGGAGGCCGGCTCAACCCGAAGTTGAGAAGAACATCTGACCCCACCGTCAGGCATCTGTTAAACAAACAGGCATCGAACCCGAAGGGAGGCTCAACCCGAAGTTGATAAGAAAATTAGACCTCGCTGTCAGGCATCTCTTAAACAAATAGGCATCTAACTCGAAGGTCGGTTCAACACGAAGTTGAGAGGAACATCTGACCTCACCGTCAAGCATCTCCTAAACAAACAGGTATTGAACCTGAAGGTAGGCTCAACATGAAGTTGAGAGGAACATTTGACTTCACTGTCAAGCATCTGTTAAACAAACAGGCATCAAATCCGAAGGTCGGCTCAACTCGAAGTTGAGAAGAACATCTGACCTCACTGTCAGGCATCTGTTAAACAAACAAGCATCGAACCCGAAGGGCGGCTCAAGCTGAAGTTGATAAGAACATTAGACCTCTCTGCCAGGCATCTGTTAAACAAACAGGCATCGAACCCGAAGGTAGGCTCAACCCGAAGTTGAGAAGAACATCTGACCTTGCCATCAAGCATCTGTTAAACACGCAAGCATCGAACCCGTAGGCCGGCTCAACACGAAGTTGAGAGGAACATCTGACGTCGCTGTCAGGCATCTGTTAAACAAACAGGCATCGAACCCGAAGGTCGCTCAACATGAAGTTGAGAGGAACATTTGACTTCACTGTCAAGCATCTGTTAAACAAACAGGCATCAAATCCGAAGGTCGGCTCAACCCGGAGTTGAGAAGAACATCTGACCTCACCGTTAGGCATCTATTAAACAAACAGGCATCGATCCCGAAGGGGGGCTTAACCCGAAGTTAATAAGAACATTAGACCCCGCTGTCAGGCATCTGTTAAACATACAGGCATCGAACCTGAAGGCCGACCCAACAAGAAGTTGAGAGGAACATCTGACCTCGCCGTAAGTCATCTGTTAAACAAATACGCATCAAACTGAATGTCGGTTCAACTTGAAGTTGAGAGGAACATTTGACTTCACCGTCAAGCATTTGTTAAACAAACAGGCATCAAATACGAAGGCCGGCTCAACCCGAAGTTGATAAGAAGATTAGACCTCGCCATCAGGCATCTGTTTAATAAGCATGCATCGAACCCGAAGGCCCGCCCAACACGAAGTTGAGAGGAACATCTGACCTCAATGTAAGGCATCTGTTAAGCAAATAGGCATCGAACCTGAATGTCGGCTCAACATGAAGTTGAGAGGAACATTTAACTTCATTGTCAAGCATCTATTAAACAAACAAGACTGAAATCTGAAGGCCGGCTCAACCCGAAGTTGAGAAGAACATCTGACCTCACCGTTAGGCATCTTTTATACAAACAGGCATCGAACCCGAAGGGCGGCTCAACGCGAAGTTGATAAGAAAATTAGACCTCTCTGCTAGACATCTGTTAAACAAACAGGCATCGAACCCGAAGGTCGGCACAACCCGAAGTTGAGAAGAACATTTGACCTTGCCGTCAGGCATCTGTTAAACAAACAGGCATCGAATTTGATGGCCGACTCAACCTGAAGTTGAGAAGAACATCCGACCTCCCTGCCAGGCATTAGTTAAAAAAACAGGAATCGAACCCGAAGGCCGGCTCAACCCGAAGTTGAGAAGAACATTTGACCTAGCCGCCAGGCATATGCTAAACAAACAGGCATCGAACCCAAAGGTCGGCTCAACCCGAAGTTGAAAAGAACATCTGACTTCGCTGTCAGGCATCTGTTAAACAAAAAGTTATGGAACCTGAAGATCGGCTCAACCCGAAGTTGAGAAGAACATCTGACCTCGCGGTCAGGCATCTGTTAAACAAACAGGCATCAAACCCGAAAGTAGCCTCAACCCTTAGTTGAGAATAACATCTGACCTCGCCGTCAAACATATAATAAACAAACAGGCATCGAACCCGAAGGCCGGCTTACCTCGAAGTTGAGAGGAACATCTGACCTTCCCATCAGGAATTAGTTAAACAAACAGGCATCGAACCCGAAGGCCGACACAACAAGAAGTTTAGAAGAACATCTGACCTCGCCGTCAGGCATCTGTTAAACAAACAGGCATCGAACCCAAAGGCCGGCTCAACACGAAGTTGAGAGGAACATCTGACCTCGCTGTTAGGAATCTGTTAAACAAACAGGCATTGAACCCATAGGTCGGCTCAACATGAAGTTGAGAAGAACATTTGACTTCACTGTCAAGCATCTGTTAAACAAACAGGCATCAAATCCGAAGGCCAACTCAACCCGAAGTTGAGAAGAACATCTGACCTAACCGTCAAGCATCTGTTAAACAAACAGGCATCGAACCCGAAGGGCGGCTCAACCCGAAGTTGATAAGAACATTAGACCTCGCTGTCATGCATCTCTTAAACAAACAGGCATCGAACCCGAAGGCCGGCTCAATACGAAGTTGAGAGGAACATCTGACCTCACCGTCAAGCATCTCTTAAACAAACATGCATCGTACCTGAAGGTCGGCTTGTTGCACCCCAAAATTTGCTCAACCTTTTCTTACCTGGTTTATGTTTCATTGCATTATCATTTGTATAGTTATATCATTTGCATATCATGGTACCATTCATATAGCAGGGGATCAAGTGTGATTCTTCTCAAGAGAAGCCTAGCAAGAGGTCTCATTAAAGATTGGGGATTGGTCAAAGTCATCAGAAGGTGGATTGAGTGCCTAAGGGTTTAGATGTTTGAGTGTGAATCTTCTCCTAACTTGAGGATCAACTGAAGACCATCAAAGGGTTGTGAAGTGTTGAATGTTAGAAGAGGATGTGTATAGATCTCATAGGATTCCAAGAGGGCCATGGGAGAGTTTAATCAAGTCATTTTGTCAAATGCAAGAGCCACAGTTGAGGTGCAAGCAATTAGGGTTTCATCTAGATCAATCCTAGGTCAACTGTGCAATTGAAGAGTATCAAAGCCTACTTTTAGGTCATGGAGTTCATGAAATGATATGTTGAGACATTTGTGGTGTTGTTCCAAGATCAAGTCAAGAAGAATCAAGAGTGTGGGAAGTTGCTAAATTAGGGTTTCAGTGCAAAATTCCCTGTTTAGTGCCTAACTTCAAGTCCACATAAGTCAAAATGAAAGTTTCAAATGGATCTTTGGCCAACATGAAACTTGTATATCATCTCAATACCTTTAATTTTAGTACTAGAAGTCTTCCATTAGATTTATAGAACTCAAGTTATGGCTCAGACAAGTTACAAGTCCTCAGATGCCACTGAAATTTGTCTGTGAAAATCATATGATTTCAAAGCTATTTTTGACCTAGAAGGAGGTTTCACTTGAACTTTTGGCCAACATGAAAGTTGTTCCTCATGATCTTAGATTTCTAAATTGTACTAAAAGTCTTCCATCCGATTTGTAGAACTCAAGTTATGAGGTTTACAAGTCAGGGGTATTTTGGGAAACTGAGATTATAGGCCATTTTCAATCATAGGTCAAAATCTCCAACTTGCACTCTTCAAATGGAGATTTGTTCAACATGGAACTTGCTCAAAACATGATTTTAAGTGCAACAAAGTGATCATTTGGGATTGGTTTGGCTTGTAGCAAAAATTCACTTAAAATGGCCTAAAAAAGGGAATTTTTCAAATGGATTAAGGAGGGAAAATTGACTTTTTGAGTTAGAGGACCAAAACATGTCATGTGAGTACATTTTTTGAATGGAAATCACATTCTAAGCACATTGGCATTGGCAGAATTTTGAGCATAGGCCAAGTTTTGGGAGTTGTCATTTAGATTACTTCACCATGAAGTTACATAATCAAAAATAGCCATTGGATCAGATACAAGGATCAAATCCCAGCCATTCACACTCCACATGCTGCTATTAGTTGAATTGAACCATTTTGGAGCCAAAACATTGCCATTTTCGTGTACACTCAGGAGCAAAAAGTGGTGAAATTTTGAAAATTCATTTTGGGCCTAGAGTCAAGGATTGGGCTTTCTCTTGATCAATATCCATTGTATATAACATTTCTAACCTTCACAAATCATCAGTTTTCGAAATTGGAGCAGAATTGATCAAGAACAAACTTGAAAAAGTGAAGAAAACTCAAAAAGTGAATTCTCAGATCTAGATCGTTTCAAGCCAAATTGTGAGTTGAGAAAGCTTTATTGAAGATCATTGAACGATTATGGAGAGTTTTGTGAAGCTTCATCAAGGATTAAAGGCTCAGTGGAAGTTCTCAACTAGGTACTTGAATTTCAACATATCTCTCTTAATACTTGATGATTCTTTTCCATTTTTGTTTCTTTGCACTCCTTGAAGCATGTAGATCATTTCTGGATGATAATTGTTAATGTTTATGACGTTCGAAATTTGGAGCTCCAAACTTGTGAGATTTTGTATGGACTGTTATTGCATGATTTTGCTTAGTTTTTGCTTGATCTATAACCTCCATGACATAAGGTTGAGTTTAGAATTAATTTGGAGAGGTTTTGATGAACTTAAGTTTTTGGTACCAAACTTTATTTGCTTCGTTTTTCTATCATGTTGCATTATTAATAATTTTGGTTGATATATTTGGAATCCTTGCGAGATGTAGATGAATTTTGACGTAAAAAACTCTAAAAACGGTTGAGTTTTGCATTTTATGTGTGTTGTTGTGCAGTTTGTGGTGACCGGAATGCTTGGTAGGGGTGACCGGAGTGTTGCTCCGGCGGTGGAAATTCTGGTTGGAGAAGAAGGAGGGTAGCCGTCCGATTTGAGAGAGATAGGAGACCGAGTCTTCCCATCATGGGTGCGAGGAGGCGCCACGCGTCCTAAGGCCAAAACGGCGTCGTTTGGCATATGGGAGGGGACTGGGCGCGCGCGGGTTCGATCCCGCTGGTGTGCATTTTGTTTCTTTTTTCTTTCATTTTCGTTTGATTTTTTTTTATTTTTGTTTTGTGGGCCTAGCGCTTTGCTTTTTGCACCTCCTGGGAGGCCCAGTCTGCCATTTGCACTGCATTTTATTGCTGTCTACACCATTTATTTTCTGTTTTAAGTTTAGTTGGTTTTATTTTCTGTTTTGGTGTTGTTCCATTTTAAATCATTTAAAATAGCTCTAATAATCATAAAAATACACAAAAATAATTTTTAAAAACTTTAAGATGTCTAGTTTTTTCTGGATTTTTTTTTTCGTTTCATTTTCTATTTTAAAACAAATTAAATGTTGGAGTTGTTTTGTTTGATTTAAATTGCAGTTCTGTTCTTTCTTGATTTTATTTCCATGTTTAAACTTCTTATTTTTGCATGATTTTTTTGAGCATGGTGTTAATATGTTAATTGATCTTTGGATATTTTTTTCTTAATTTTTAAGTGCTGTTTTCGTGTGATTTGAATTGACCTTTGTTCCCTCTCCATTGCTGCCTTTGTTTGGGACACTCTTGGTGTTTGCCCTTTGTTGGGGCACTTCCCTTTTGATTCTTAATCTCCCCTTTTGACCCCTGGTCGCTGATACCTTAGGGGTCCTTTGAGATTTTATTTGGCATTTTTAGATGCATTTTCATATTTTTCATGTATTTTGCAAGTTGCTTGTGTTTGTGTTGTTCTCTCTTGAGTGCCTTTGCTTGTTTGGCTTGGTTGGTGACTTTGGAGCTTGCTTGGCTTGGAATCCTTTTTGGGAGGTCTTTTGGACTTGGTGTAGCTATTGTGGCTTGAATATTGGAGCTGGGAGTTAAAGTTTCCTTTTCTTTTAGGAGTTGTTTTAGGAGCTTAGGAAATTAGGGCTTTAGGAAGAGCCATTAGAGCTAGTTTTGATTCTTTCATCAAACATAGAATGCATTGTGTGCTTCTATTCCATCCAATGATGTAAATTCCTCCTAGGGAAACTCCATCTCTCCTTTGGAGGGATGTGTGGTATGCCCATAGTTGAGTAGAACTTTGAGGATACATTTCCATTTTAATGTTGGTATTTGATGATTTCCTTTGGTTTTCATCTGGTTCTCAACATTACAACCTTGATCTTGATGATTAATCCTTGGCTTGGAGGTGCTTGCTAGAGCTTGAAGATGAAGTTTGATGAAGCTTGAAGATAGAAGCTTGCTTGAGGATGAAGTCTTGCTGTCAACTTTGCTGTCTTTTCAACTGTGCTATTTAGAGCTTGTTGTTGCTGTCTGTTGTAGGAGTTTGTTGCTGCTACTTGGGTTGCCTCCTCTGTATCTTTTGTTTTTCTTTGTATTGTCTGTTTGCTTGTGCTGATTATCTCTAGGTTTGAGGTGGAGCTTGTCTCCTCTTGCCTGTTGTTTTCTCCCTTGCCTCGCTGGTACTGTTGCATAGCATGCATTTTACTGTTTACTGTTTACTGTTTGCTTCTTTTGCTGTTTCCCCTAGGATCTCTGATTTCCTCTGTGCAAGAGGGAATTATGACACACATTAGGTTTTGACCCATGCATGATAACTGTAGGTAGATACCCCTTTCAACCATAGTTTTAGGGTGTCTCTCTTTTCTCATCTCAAAACAATTCAAAAACACAGTAATAAGGTTAATTGAAGTCGTGCGTTACGAGCCTTAAGCTATCTGGGAAAAGGTTGGTGGAGGGTCTCTCTCCAGTAATCTGGATGTTAGTGTAGTACTCTTTGGGTGACATACGAAGCGTTCACTCCTGGGTCATAGTTGTCGCTACCGCGAAAGTAAGGTGCATGCAAAACAGAAGAGTCACCACCTTTCGTTATTTATCCCTCAGAGCGGGAAAGGAAACGATCGGAAAAACCTGACGAAAAGGGTATAAGACGAGGTCATCGCAACCATTGTCTGGGTTCGGGAGTCGGTTACGCAAGGGGAAGGTATTAGCACCCCTCACGTCCATCGTACTCGATGGGATCCATGCTTGTTGTGTTTATCTGACGGGTTGGTTTTATCTATCTACCTATCAAGGATGGCTTAAAAGGAAAAGAAAATGACTCGGCAAAGCGTCGCGCTTTATGCCTACGTATTCTCATCAGAGAATGAGAAATCAGAGTCAACGTAGTTCGCCTAACTACAGGTTACAGGGAAGGTGGGTCGCCAATACGTCAGTATTGTGCACGTACTCTCAACAGGTATGAGAGATCAGAGCTTACGTAGTTCGGGATAATATGGATTACGGGAATTTAGATTCATCTGTTTTATCGAGTAGGGTTAACAAATAGTTCCAGCAGTTTGGCGTACGCAGCTCGACCTTTGGAGACTTAGGCGTTACCGTTTACGGTAGAACTGGGAGTTAACGACACTCTTTTCTTCAGAAAAGCTTCCTTTGAATTATGGGCCCACGGGGCAAAAAGGTTTGAAGTTTGTTTTCTGTCTTTTACGGAAGAATTGTTTTTTATGAATGTTTGCAACTAATATCGCACTAGAGACTATGATCTGAGAGTGAATGCATCGCATGTCACCCAAAGGGTGCCATACTAAACATCCAAGCTGTCGGAAAGAACTCTCCGACAACCCTTTCTCAGATAGCTTAAGGCTCGTAACGTACGACGTCAGTTAACCTTTATAACTGTGTTTTAATTTGTTTTGAGATGAGAAGAGAGAACAAATAGGCTCAACTAAAGGGAGACTATCAAGTCCTAATGTTGTCATGCCAAGGATTCATCCTATGGTGGAGGTTTGAAACAGGGAACTCCTAGAAGTTATCATGCATAGGTTTCAACCTAAAGTTCTAATCATCACTTCCTTATCAAAGGAAGTGAGATTCCTAAGGGATCATGTCAATGATAAACAAAAACAGATAAAGCATCAACATAAACAGTAAACAGTAAACGACTGTAAAATGCATGCAATGATAGTGAGGGAGGAAATGTGTGTGGGGGCATCAGCCTCCACAAGCTCATCTCGACCTCAAGCCAGATATGAATAACTGTAATCATACAGGAGAATAAAATAAAATGCCATCAAGAAAATCACAAACCACATAGGCAAGGGAGCAGAGCTCTACCGAATACCCGCAAGCAAAGCCATACAGTAACAATACAAGCAGAGGGAGAAACTCAACCTCTAGTGCAATCATGCTCCTAGTTTACATCAGTCTAAATATGAACTTATTCTAATGCATCAAGCAAATCAAACAAGCCACACCAATACAATTGCACAGAAAGCAAACAGACAGACAAGCAGCTCAACAGCTTCCACAGCTTCACAGCAAAGCAATCTTCTGACAGCAGTTCAATCCTCAGTCTTCAAATACTCTTCAAGGCTATCATCTCCAATAGCAAGTATCAACTTGCTTCTTCAAGCTTTCAATACATCAAGCATAAGTATCAACTTATTCTTTCTTCTTCCTCAAGCCTCAGCTCTTTCTTCCTTACAAGTATCACCTTGCTCTTCCTGATCTACAAGCTTCAGCTTCAATGGTAGTCTTCAAACACAGAGAAGTGTCAACTTCTAGCCTCCTCAACAAGGAACTCCATCCTCTAGCAAGGGAGAAAGATTCATTTGATAAGAGCAAAGTTTGGATGGTTGGTAGCAGAGTGAAGACCAAAGGTCACCACTAAGCATCCTATCATCAGAGAAAGGGACCCTCAAAGGTTCTACCAGCTTGTAAAGAGCCACACATCCTACCAAAGGAGGGATGAGGCCTTTACAAGGTGACCTTACATCATAGGGAAGAATGGAAGTGATCAACATCTTCCATGTTTATGAAGGAAGAGAATCTATCTAGAAGCTCTGCCTACAAACCCTAATCTTAACACCTAATCAACACTACACCAAAAGAAGGGAGATCTTCACATCCAAGCTTCTTCAAACACTCCATGGTAGCCCAAACTTGTCTTCAACATAATCCAAGATCAAGAGCGACAAAACCCTAATCTAAGGGAACTAAAGAAGTCATTCAAGTTGAATTAGTGCATTAGAATCATCTAAAGTTAGCACTTAAACTAAAATCAAACAAATATAGTAAAATACATTGTAAATTCCTACAAAAATTCCTAAGGGACCCTAATTCAATCATGAATCTCCCATACAAAAATCAGAGGTTGAATCATCCACCAAGTTCTAGATATAAAACCTAAATCATAAGGTACTAACCATAAACCCTAAAAAGGGAGCTCCTAAAGTTTCACCCCAAAACTACCACCTACATTCATCACAAAAATTTGAGAAACATCTAGAGGGAACATGCATATCTATGCTAGCTACACACAAAAAATCAAGGCAAGAATCATCATCACATGATCAAACCAAATTCAACAAAATAAAGCATCAACCATGATTATTTCAATATCAATTAAAATTCAACAAATGCAAATAAAATCAAAAATGCATGAAATATTAATATTTTTATTTAAAAAAAACTAGATTCAATCATGAATCAATGGAAAAAAGAATGGAATCATTTGAGTTATTTTTCAATTTTTTATGGATTATTCAATAACCTATGCAAAATGAAGAAATAAAAGAAAATCAATGAGAAATTAATAAGCGCGTGGTGTGAATAGCATATTTTCTCAGTTCATTATCCAGACTGGGCCAGAAGTGGGATGCTGATATCAATTAGTGACTTAAGCCCATGACTAACATTTAAGTTATACGGTGCGTTTTGGCTTTTACTCAGACTCTTCACAAAATATCCCTCACTCGTGGCCGTTAGATCCTCATCTGGTCAAAGGTCCACATCTAATCCAATGGCTATGAGGTTGTCTTCTTCCTTTTGAATTTCTGAACTTCCTCCACCTGCGCGCGCAAAGGTCACCGCCGGTGACTTCTCCGGTCAGCCTCATCCAACCCTAACTCTCTCCACAGGCCTCCATTCCAAATGGTTACTACACGAATCTTGTCCCAAATTTCACAAGGAATCTTCCTATACTACTCAATCATTCTAAAAGCTCAAGAATCCAAGAATAGCAATCTCAACCAAAAATTGCATAAACCCTAAATTGTCACTAATCTTCCAATTAATGATCCAGAAAGCTTCCTACACCAACCTACAATGATTCTAACCTAACAAATCCTATTGATTCTACTTAAATTAAGTCATGGAATGAGAATTACATACCTGGTAAAATCGCGTGAATAGAGTACTCAAATCTTCAAATCAACCCTCAAGAACTTCTAAACTCCTTCACTAGCATCCAAGGAAGGTTCTGTATGCAAAGAAATAAGTTGAAATGCCTTGAATTCTTGAACCCAATTCTGAGTTGCAGATGAATAATTTGTAATGCCAACTCACGATTTTTCCACAGTTTTGCCTTGAATTCAATCTGGGATCAACCACTAACACTAGAGCAAGCTATTGGGAGCCAAAGAATGGATTGAAATTGATCCAAACCTTGTAACAGAATTGGATTTGCAAGAAGAAATTTCAAAGTTCAATCTCACTATTCTCCCTCAATTCTCACCAACCTTGGCCTTGGATCACTTCATGTGTTTATATAGAGCATGACTGAATGATCTAGAAAGTTCTGGATCAATCTAATGAGAAGTTCAATATCTCATGTCATGGAAAATTCAATCTCATGCTATCCTCATACCAGCTCTGCTAACAGCTTTCATTTGCCCTTCAACCTCATCCAAATTCTCCTCAAATAAGATTATGAAGGTGTTTGAATGTGTTAGCACCTTGGTTTTGCACTTGTGTGTAGTTTGGCATATGTAACTTAAGCCTTAAGCAAGCAAATGCAACTCCATGATTTTAACCTCAAATGAGAAAAGTAATATTGCCAATGCCTTTAAAATGTCATTTCTGATCAAAATGACATATTACATGTCTTATCTTGGCTTTGGAATGAAAAATCACAAATTTGGTCCTTTTAATGAACTTTAATTCTTCCTTTTTAAGCCAATTTTGCAATTTTGAGTTACAAGCACTTCCAACCTCTCATGACCACTTGGCTAGCCTTAAAACATCTTTTTGAACAAGTTTGATGTTGAACATTTTCCCATTTGAAGCTTGCAAATAGGAGTTATGGCCTTATGATTGAAATGACCTGTAATCTCCAAATGTTCAAAATACCCTTGACTTGTCAAAGCCATAACTTGAGTTCTACAAATCCTATCAAGGACTTATAGTACTATATAGAAAGCTAAGAGGATAAGGAAAAACATTAATGTTGACCAAAAGTTCATAGGAATCATCCTTCTGGGGAAAAAATTTCATGCAAGTTGGGTAACTTTCAAGCTCCAAATTCACATTCCTCAGATGACTTGTAACTTGTCAAAGCCATAACTTGAGCTCTACAAATCCTATCAAGGACTTCTAGCTTTAAAATTAAAGCTAAGATCATGCTCTACAACAATCATGTTGGGGACAAGATGAGATGACAATCACATCTTGAGCTAAATTACCTTGAAGATAGGGGCCAAACTAGGGGATTTTACACTGTCAAGGCTTAGAAACCCTAGCTTGCAACTTCTCAAACCCTTCAATCATGATGAGTTAACCTTGGAATCATCCTTAGAACATCTTAATGCATCAATCCATGATCACATGGCTCTTGTATTAGGTCTCAACCTTATTCAAATCATCAGTTGACTTAGGGTTGACCCAGTCAAACCCTAGCTGCACCACTCATGGCTGAGGCTTCTTAATCTTGCACAATGACCTGTCTAGGCTTCAAAGTGATCTTTAACCCTTCTCATGAGCTCTCTCAAGACCTCAAGTCCAACTTCATGGCTTCAGAATCATCTGATGGTCTTCCCCATACCTCTCAAGTTAGGAGACCTACACACTTGGCTTCAACCACTCTCTCTGAGGATCTTTTAACTTCTCTGACAAGGATATCAACCCTTAAACATCTGAATAACCTTCTTAGCTAGCTTCATAGTCTTGTATAGCTCTTAGTTGGTAATCATACCTCTTGATCTCCTGCATACATGTCAATGAAATGCAAATGATAATGCTAATGTGAATGAAATGAAACATAAGCTAGGTAAAGAAGTGTTGAGCAAATTTTGGGGTGCAACAGCTGCCCCTATTCAATCGGCTTGGACCTGACTGGGTGAGAAGCGAACGACTCTCAAACAATCAAGGTAGAAGACGGTTGAATACCAACAAACCCGAAAATTTGCCAACTGCACAAGTACACGGTACTCTGATGGGACAAATCTTCGGAAACTGAAATAATAGTTGCACGACAACTAGCTGGAGAAATACTAATCTGAATCTCCGTCGGGATGATTATTCGATTTCGCTGCCGCTTCCTCCTCAAGTCATCAAGGGATCACTGGTCACTCGGTAACCGGCGATACATAGCTGATATTACCGTCAGGCATTCTACGGCACTGCGGCAGAAGGATTCCTTGGGACTCATCAGGTCATTAGAGACTTTTTAACAATCAAGTTAATTATGCCGTCGGGCATTCAAAGAAATTTTCGGGGGTCAGCCGGACTTCGTCAGTAAGTCAGAGATAGAATCCTTGGTCAATCATGAACCAAACAGAGATATCCAAACTTCTGCCATCAGGCACTCCGCATCAACTGAGACAACTAGGTCGACCTCACAGTTGGACTTCGTCAATAAGTCTTCAAATGGAACCCTTAATCAATCAAGAACCACTAAGGATATACAATCTTTTGCCGTCAGGCACTCTGCGTCAGCTGGGAGAACTGCTTTCACCTCGCAGTCAGACTTCATCAGTAAGTCAGGGGCTTTGGCACCGCTGCCGGACTTCAATCATCAAGTCTTCAAGGAAATTTCAACTTCTCTGTTGAAAACATGCTGGGGATGACACATCTCCACTGGGGATTCTGGAGAACTATCAAGTAACTCTGCTTCGGGGATCCAAAAATCATTCTGGGCAAATAAACTCAGCTGAGGAAATCAAGAATCATCTTGAACAAATAACTCCCTCGGGGACTTCAAGAATCGTCCTGAACCAATAACTCTGCGGGAGATTTCAGGAATCATCCTGAGCAAACACTCTGCCGGGGACTCTAAGCATCAACTTAAGCAACCCTCTCTGGTGACTTCACCGGGGATTTTAAGGATCATCTTAAGCAATCAACTTCACTGAGGAATTCAAGAATCATCTTGGGCAAACGACTTTGCTGCGGAATTCAAGAATCATCTTGAACAAACCATTATGCGGAGGAACACCTGCAAAACAAGAACGACAATGACCTAGCTCATGTTTCATATGCATATGATCGACAATGGTGCAATGCTCCATACGGTGGAAATGCTGCGCGTTTTCAGGGTAAATGCTATGCAATCATGCAAAATGATATGGCCCCATCAGCAAAATAAATGTTGAAGGGAGAATCCTCCTGTCAAGGAGAAAGGACCACTCTGGTGGAGAGGAGGAATCATCCTGCCAAGGAGAAGAAGTTACACCAATCTCAATTGGATTCCGCCTGAGGAAACGAACTTCGGTTGACTGCTGCAGGGGAATAAAGCTCTACGAGAACCTGAACCTGCTCCTCTAGGTATTCAAACCACAAGCTACTGAGGAAACGATTTCAATTGCAGAAATAAACTGCACGATATTCACACCAAAACTTTCCTTGAGATACCGACTCCGGTGGGGAAATACAGCATCAGCTATTCAACGCTCTACTGGGGAAAACCAATCATGGCCCCCACGGCTTCCAAGAACTCGGCTCTCTTGGGGAACTGCAAACTCGGATGGGGAGGGTAACCAGACGCTAGAATAAATCCTACTTGTCGGGGAAAATACAACTCTGTGGGGAATCTCAATTCTGCTGGAGACTTCAGTTTGCGCTATCGAAGGCTGAACACTTGCGAACGAGAAAACTGCACACTGACCCAGTGCTGGAAAATGAACTCATACTTCAGTGCATGACTCAACTGGGGAGATGACGATCCTTCAGGATACATCTGATTGGGAAGAGAGTCTTCTCTGTTTGGGGAGACATATCAATGCTTACAATCTCATGTTCAAAGTCCACGGGGAGGTGCTACTGAACTTGTTGGAGAAGAAGGAATCATCCTGCTTGGGGACGCATACGGCGTACTGCCTGGTATATGCTACACCTGCAACAACACAAACAAACAGACAAGATACCCTTCTCAAAGGGACCTATCAAGGTTATCATCTTGTGACAACGTTCAAGTAATTCATTGTTTCAACAATCAGTGGCCTAGGCCAGTAAGTTTATGTATGCGCATTTTATCAAAAACATCGGCGTTCTTTTTCGCAAACAAAACAGATAAATGCTAAACAGGCAAACAGAATTGTTGAATAGTATACATTTTATTTGATAACAAACCCCTAAATGGGTAAAAATGTTTTACAACAGATGCAAGCTCCTGGAATGAGGAAGTTGCGCAAATATAAAAACATAGATATACATTAGTATATACACAAATGTCGGCAATGAGGCGTAGACGAACACCATGAGTTGATCCCTCTATGACCCACTCGACTTCGACACTTCTCCGATGTTTCAGCTTCAGAAGAGATTGATTCAGATAAACAGCCCTCAGGTCTTCCAAACCACTAAACAATGAGAGTCCATACACGGAACACAGTCATTTGCTTTTTCAAATCCCTAACTTTTGCCTGAATCGCCCTTCAGGGTTTTCAATTCACCGGGATACCCTTTTTTGCCAAAGTCACCCATCCGGGTTTTCGACTTTGCGGGTGTACATTCTTTTCTTTATATCCCTAATTTTTGCCCGAACCTTTTTCCTTTTTTATGGTTCGCCGGGATGCCCCATTTTTGCCTGGATATTCTTTTTCTTTCCAGCGGGTCATTCTTTAAGCAAAGTATTTTTTAACTGCGTCCGCGTTCACCGGGGATGCGAAATCTTCGCCATCCATCGTGGATAACAACAAGGCTCCTCCCGAGAAGACCTTGCTGACGATGTACGGACCTTCGTAATTGGGAGTCCACTTGCCCCAGTGATCGGAGTGTGGAGGAAGAATCTTCTTCAGGACGAGATCACCCGTCTGAAAGCTTCTAGGATGCACCTTCTTATCATAAGCTTTCTTCATTCGGCTTTGGTACAGACGACCATATGCAATCGATGCTAACCTCTTCTCGTCCATCAGGCTGAGTTGGTTTAGTCGGTTCTTAATCCATTCTGCCTCATCGAGTTTCACGTCAACCAAAACTCGTAAAGAAGGAATCTCAACTTCTAACGGTAGGACAACTTCCATACCGTACACCAGTGAGAAAGGAGTTGCCCCGGTTGATGTACGCACCGTGGTACGATAACCGTGCAGTGCAAACGGCAACATCTCGTGCCAATCCTTGTAGGTCACAACCATCTTCTGTACAATCTTCTTGATGTTCTTATTGGCCGCTTCAACGGCGCCATTCATCTTCGGCCGGTAAGGAGATGAGTTGTGGTGTTCAATCTTAAAACTCTGGCACATCTCCTTCATCATCTTGTTATTCAGATTCAAACCATTATCAGTAATGATCCGTTCGGGAATTCCATAATGACAGATGATGTCCCTCTTTATGAATTTAGCCACCACTTGCTTGGTCACATTAGCATATGAGGCTGCCTCCACCCACTTGGTGAAGTAGTCGATAGCTACTAGAATAAAGTGATGACCGTTAGATGCAGTGGGCTCGATCTTGCCTATCATGTCGATGCCCCACATGGAGAACGACCATGGGGAGGACATGACATTTAACGGGCACGGCGGCACATGAATCTTATCAGCATAAATATGGCATTTATGATATCTCTTCGCGAATTTAAAGCAATCCGACTCCATCGTCATCCAGTAGTATCCTGCTCTCAGGATCTTTCTCGTCATGGCATGCCCACCGGGGTGCGTACCAAATGTGCCTTCATGGACCTCTTCCATGAGCATGTTCACTTCTTTCTCATCTACACATCTGAGTAGCACGAGATCGTGGTTTCTTTTATACAAAGCTCCATCAGGATTGAGATAAAAATTTCCAGACAGCCTCCTCAGAGTCTTCTTATCCTGGGTTGACGCTCCCGCGGGATACTCCTTAGTCATAAGGAAAGTCTGGATATCGTGGAACCATGGCTTGCCGTCGGAGGCTTCCTCGATCGCAAAGACGAATGCAGGTCTATCAAGATGAGAAAGGACGATTCTTGGAGCTTCATTCCAGAAATTGACTTTATACATCGAAGCCAACGTGGCTAGGGCATCAACCATCTGATTTTCAGCCCTGGGCACATGATGGAGTTCCACTCGATCAAAGAACGGAAGCAGCCTTCTGGCATAGTTCATGTACGACACCAAATTCGATTGGCGAGTCTCCCAATCCCCTTTAATTTAGTTGATCACAAGTGCCGAGTCACCATATACGTCTAGGTTCTTGATTCTCAAATCAATTGCTTCTTCTAGACCCATGATGCATGCTTCGTACACCGCTTCATTATTGGTGACTGGAAACGTCAGTCTCGCAGTAAACGGGATGTGGGATCCATGGGGAGTCGTGATGATCGCCCCAATGCCACTTCCATAAGAGTTAACCGCCCCGTCAAATATCAATTTCCACTGGGATTCCCTATCTGGACCCTCGTCGGGCAACGGTTCATCACAATCTTTTGCTTTAAGAAACATGATATCCTCATCATGGAATTCAAATTTCATCGGCTGATAATCCTTGATCGGCTGTTCGGCCAGGTATTCAGACAATACGCTGCCCTTAATGTCCTTCTGGGAAACGTACTGAATGTCATATTCCGTCAACACCATTTGCCATCTGGAAATCCTGCCCGAAAGCGCTTGTTTCTCGAAGACGTACTTGATCGGATCCATCTTCGAAATTAGCATGGTGGTGTGATTGAGCATGTACTGTCATAAATGTTAGGCAGCCCAGGCTAGTGCACAACACGTTTTCTCCAGCATCGAGTAACGAGATTCACAATCTGTGAATTTTTTACTCAAGTAGTAAATGGCATGCTCCTTTCTGCCCGTCTCGTCATGCTGACCGAGAACACACCCCAAACTATTCTCAAGAACTGTCAAGTACATGATTAGGGGTCTTCCGGCCACTGGGGGTATCAAGATCGGAGGTTCTTGTAGATACTGCTTTATTTTGTCGAATGCCTTCTGGAAATCCTCGTTCCAGATAATCGCCTGATCTTTCTTTAACAGTTTGAACATTGGTTCACACGTGGCCGTGAGCTGAGAAATAAACCTTGCAATGTAGTTTATTCTGCCCAGGAAACCACGAACTTCTGTTTCCGTTTTTGGCGCTGGCATTTCTTGTATTGCTTTTATCTTCGCAGGATCAACCTCGATGCCTCTTTCGCTCACGATAAACCCCAGTAGTTTTCCAGACCGTACTCCGAAAGTACACTTGTTAGGATTCAGCCTCAACCTGAACTTCCTAAGCCTGTCAACAAGCTTCAGCAAATTAACCAGATGTCCTTCCTCCGTTTGGGACTTCGCAATCATGTCATCAACATAGACTTCAATCTCATGATGAATCATATCATGAAACAAAGTGACCATTGCTCGTTGGTAAGTGGCCCCTGCGTTCTTCAGACCGAAAGGCATTACCTTGTAGCAAAATGTTCCCCAGGGTGTAATAAACGTAGTTTTCTCCATGTCCTCAGGCGCCATCTTGATCTGATTGTAACCGGAGAAACCATCCATGAACGAAAATACGGAGAACTGAGCTGTATTGTCGACCAACACATCAATATGAGGGAGCGGGAAATCATCTTTAGGGCTCGCCCTATTCAAATCCCGATAATCGATGCACATTTGCACCTTACCATCCTTCTTCGGTACATGCACTATGTTGGCGACCCACGGAGGGTAAGTAGTGACCGCTAAAAAGCCAGCATCAAGCTGCTTCTGCACTTCTTCTTTGATCTTAACGGCCATATCTGGTCGCGTCCTCCGAAGCTTCTGCTTAACGGGAGGACAATCTTCTCGCAGCGGCAAGTGATGGACCACGATGTCAGTGTCAAGTCCGGGCATATCTTCGTATGACCAAGAAAAGACGTCACTATACTCTCTCAGCATCTCGACCAATCTCTGCTCGACATCACTCCGCAATGCAGCTCCTATCCTGACATTCCTGACCAGTTCTTCAGAACCCAGATTCACAATCTCGATCTCTTCTTCGTGAGGCAGAATAACTTTCTCTTCTTGTTTCAACAAGCGGGCCAACTCTTCGGGAAGGTCTTCGTCTTCATCAATCTCTTCTTCGGCTTGATAGATTGGGCAATCAAAGTCGAAGTGAGTCGTAGAAGGTCCAGAGTCGATGTCATCTGCTATATGGATCCTACAATAACAAGGGTTAATCTTAAAACAAGGATATGCAGGTTAGCACAAACCCCATTGCCATTTTATTGTTTTTCAAAACAAATATAAAACAGGAATAATAGAGATCGCAACATTTGAATGCGAAGAAAAACACCTTTTGATTTATTGGTAAAATGCATGTACATAATCAAACAAGGCCCTGACAATAAAGCCGCTATGCCCCAGGTAGGACATAGGGTTGTACAACAATTGGAGAAAGTAAATCATTACTCTTTGCCTGTCACTTGGATGGTATCCCTGATAGACCAGTTGTTGAGGCTCTCGCCTGATTTGCTTGGTTGGATCCAAGAGTCCAGATCGCAATCGCTGTCTTCGCCGTCTTCAGACACTGCGTTGACACTTTCAAATATCACCCCGCCGCTTGTAAACTGGATCGGCCCTTTACCTAGTGACGCACTGCGAGAGGAGGAGGCTTCAGCCGCAGGAGAGTATCCTAACCCAAACTTGTCCTGTTTGTTAGGTATTTCTAGAATTCTCCCCCAACCTGGGGTAGATCCGGCTTGAACAACGGCCCGGGCTTCCTTGAAGGAAGAGAGAGTCATATCTGGTTTCTTAGTGATTACAGGAGCTATGTTCTTGACTTTAACAGCTTCGAACGCCTGACATAGAGTTTCTTGGATTTCCCCATCCATCTCAACATACTTGAAGGACGACAAATGGCTCACCATTATGTCTTCCTCGCCACAAACAGTCACGATGCTGCCTCCGACAGCATACTTGAGTTTCTGGTGCAACGTGGAGGTCACAGCGCCAGCAGAATGGATCCATGGCTGGCCTAGGAGACAACTATAGGCTGGCATGATGTCCATAATGTAGAAGATTGCGTCGAAAGTTTTCGGCCCAACTTGGATTGGTAGTGTCACCTCCCCGAAAACATGACGTTTGGTTCCATCGAACGCTTTCACAACCAGATCACTGGGTGTGCAAATCAATCCTCGAGTATCCAACTTCATAAATGCTTTCTTCGGTAGAACATTGAGCGATGACCCTGTGTCCACCAACACATGAGACATAATCGTTCCCTTACACTCTATCGAGATGTGCAGAGCACTATTGTGGTTCCTTCCCTTCGGCGTCAGCTCCAAGTCAGTGAACCCTAACCCGTTTCCAGCATTCACGTGGGCTACAACCCCTTCCAACTGGTTGACCGATATTTCCTGCGGCACATACGTGGCATTCAAGACCTTTAACAGCGCATTGCGATGTGCCTCAGAACACAGCAACAGATTCAGAATGGAGATTTTCGAGGGTGTTTGATGGAGATGATCCACGATCTTGTAATCACTCTTCTTAATCAACCTCATAAACTCTTCAGCGTCTTTAACAAGTAAGTCCTTCTCTACCCCACGAGGGGTTTCTTCGACGACTTTACTCTTTCCCTTATCGGTTACTTCAGCTTTGTTCGCCACAACCTCCGGTGGAGCAAATACCCTTCCGCTGTGTGTGGTTCCACCAATTCCCACTAGGTTATCCACACACGACCCTGATGGTTCCAATTCCAACTTCTGTCTGTTGCAGTAGACGTCTGCCCCATAATGCCATGGGACAGCATTGGTGCTTTCGAAAGGTATCGGCCCAGCCTTGGTGATGGTAATCGTGGGCGGTCTGGGTGCAGAAATAGTGATCGTCCTGCGAGGGATGGTGATGGTGGCAACCTCATCATCTTGCTTCAGCATTACCTCTCCAGATCCACATTCGGCCCTCCGGCTAAATTGCAAGATCCCTTCGGTCATCAAACTCTGAATCCCTTTTATCAACTGTTCACATCCATCAGAACGAGTCGCATAGCCCATACATAATTCCCCACAGCCTGGGAAGAAACCTCTCTTCATCAGCTTGGCTTTGACGAAGCTAAGCGATGTCTTCAAATCCCTGACGTCAGTCAGTAGATCCAAATTCTCGTCTTCAATAATGGCATTCACCCCACCTCCCTTATGATTCGGCATAGGGTTCTTCGTGACGTTTGGCACATTATCTGAGAAGTTGATGATCTTAGCATCCACCATGTCTTGCACCTTGTGCTTGAAGGCTTTGCAATTTTCTATCGTGTGGCCTGGTGCCCCTGAGTGAAACTCACAAGTTGCATTCGCATCATAACCTGGCAGAGGTGCCCCTGTCAAGGGAGCCAGGGTTCTCTTCTGGATTAGCTGCAATTGAAGCAGAGTCTGTAACAGCTGAGCATAAGACATAGGCGGTGTTTCAAGATGACGACTCGATAGAGGTGCCCTGTTCTGATACTTTCTGTACCCTTGCTGATTTGGTTGCTGCTGCTGCTGTTGTGGCTGGGGTTGTTGGACAGCGGGGATGGTTATACTGGCCACCTGCTGGTGCTGGCCCTTGCCCTTCCTTCGAGCATTAGACATGGCGCTCGTCTCTCCTTCTCGCCTTTTGTTACCATACGGTTTCTTTCCTCCTCCAGCTGAGGATAAATCACCTTGAATTTTCCCCAGTTTGATCCCGTTTTCAACGTGCTCACCCGTGATAATGAGATCTGAGAAGCTTCCAGACATACTGCTGACCAATTTCTCGTAATAAACCCCTAGGAGGGTGGCTACGAACATTTCAACAAGCTCCCGTTCAACCATCGGCGGATGAACCCTAGCTGCTAATTCACGCCACCTCTGGGCGTATTCTTTGAACCCTTCGTTGTTCCTCTGTGACAAATTTTGCAGTTGGACCCGGTTCGGAGCCAAGTCACTGTTATATTGGTAATGGTGCATGAATGCTTTAGCAAGTTCCTTCCACGTGTGCACACTGGTAGGTTCCAGACTCATGTACCATTCCAGGGAGGGCCCGGACAAGCTATCCTGAAAGAAGTGCATCAGCAACTTCTCGTCTTCAGAGTGAGCAGACATTTTCTGGTAGTATGATCTCAGATGGACGCGAGGGCAAGTGGTGCCCTTGTACTTCTCAAAGTCGGGTACCTTGAACTTGGGAGGCACCTTGAAATCAGCAATCAGTCCCAGCTTGGACATGTCAACACCCATAGTGTTCAGGTTCTCGAAATTCCTCATCTTGTCCTCAAGTGCCTTAAACCTCAGACGTGCTTCAGCAGTCAGCTCTCCCTCAGCACCTCTCTGTGAGAACACATCGTCTTGACGGTCTTCTAACCATGGCTGAGGCCCATACAGATTTCCAACACCTGTGTTGCCGTTGCCCAGCCCAACATTGACATTAGCTTCGAAATTCCCATTACCGACGCCAGTCGTATTACCATTGAGTCCCATGTTAGCGATCCCATTGCCGTTGGCACTACCGTTCCCCCCAGTCACGGGGATGCCATTCTGAGGAGTTTCAACAGGTGGAGGGGTTGGAACAGTCCCACCATGGAGTACACCATTGCTGTCAACCCTTGAAATCAGAGGTTGGACCAATGTTCTGAGCTGGTCTTGGCCGTTGGCAACCACTTGCATGAACTCCATGAAGCGGTCCATCCTCTCTCGGAGTTCTTGAACGTCAGTCTGCACTTGCTCCATAGCTCTAGCTCGATTTTCTTTGGTCGGATAGCGGTGGATAGGTCTTTTGATCAATCCTGGAACAACCTGCATACACAAAGGGTTAGAAAAAACGACAAAGTGCTCGTTATGCAGATGCTTCATGCAAATGCAAACGTGTGTCTGTGTGTTAGGGAGATTTCCCCCGATCCTAGTGCCTGAGTGCGAGTGCTGATAATAAGAAGTCCGAGTCCAGTCATGGAAATAACATCTCAGATATAAAGAAAGCCCATCAAGGCGGTACACAACGTCACTGGATACAAGCAGAATCAATAGCATGACCTCGACCAACAAGCCTGGTGATGGTCAGCATACAATAATGATCAATACAAAAGGATTACAAATAGTCAAGCACGGCCACGGGCGCGAAACTTTTCTAACAACCCCTTCGTTTCTGGATGATCAGGCCGAGTGAGCAACCCTTCGACGAGTAACTCTCTCTGCATAATGGTGTATTGAATACCTTCAACTGAATCTTCCCATGCTCCTTCGCCGAAACAATCTTCTAACTTCCGCTTCTTGGATTCAAACATCAGCTTGCGCTCCTTCAGGTTAGCAAGGGCCTTGTTGAGCTGGCATTCAGCGGCGTATCTGCGAGCGGTTTCTTCATCAAACCTTTTCTCACTAGCCTTCCCCTGGGCTTTCAGCTTAGAGATCTGTTGCTTCAGCTTATCCTCCCGTTCTTTGCCGTTGGCTAGGGTGGCCTTCCAATGCTGATTGAACTTGGATATTCTCTAGTACGCTTCATCCAAGTGTTGCTTCTTAGTGGCCAGTACGTCATTAACGGCTTTGAAGTCCCGACCCAAGCGCTCACGCTCAGCCGTCTGCTTAGTCAAATCTGTCCCTAACTGGTTCACCGGCTCCGTCTGCCTCTTGAAGGAATGAACGACTTCGCTTTTCTCGCTTCTGAGTTGAGCCAATTCTTTCTCCAGTTCTTCATTTTCCCTCTTCAGCTCGTCTCTCTCAGCTAACACCTGATTATGCTGCTGAATAGGCACGGTGGTAGGCTCTTCAATCACTGGAGGGCTTTCTGGCTTGGCAGGAGGAAACGGCATCCCTATAGCATCTGCTCTGGCTCTGATCCAAGTCACATACGGAGCGTAGGCTTGGCTATTACTTTTCCCCAACAACGACTTTCCCCGCTTACAGATACCATTCCAAGCGTGCTGAAGCTTAGACAACATATCCCCCTCTAGAAGTCCAGTGAGGTACATAGATTCCTGCACCTCTTCATCCTTCGGCGGAGCTCTCAAAGCATAAGCAAATTGTCGGACCAGCAGAGATGGATTATAGTAGATACAGCCCTTCCTGCCTATCAAAGGCACATTTGGAAACCCACTGCAGCTGAAGATAATCTCAGTACCCAACCTATCTCTATCAAACCAGGCAATATCCTCCGCTGACAGACTCATCAAGCGCTCAGACCACTCAGCTGCGGCTGCAGACGAAGCAAAGGGACCCTTCTTGGGTAGGTGACTATCAAGCCATCTATAGAGTAGGGGCACACAGCACGAGATATTCTTGCCCCTTCTATTCTCGTTTTTGTAGTGGACGGAATGGTAAACATCTCCAATCAAGGTAGGGACTGGATTTCCTGATGCAAAGATGTGGAAGGCGTCGAAGTCTACAAAGTCGGGCATATTGGGGAACAGAAGGATGCCATATATGCATATAGCAAGGATGGCGTTGAACACGATCCAACATCCGTCTTTGGCACACTGCTGAGCCTTTCCCGCTAAGAACTGCAAGGAGAAACCGAGAACCCTGTTCCAACTAGACAAGACCAACTCAGAGGCATCTAGGTGAAGTGAGGGAGTTAGACTAGCCAGATTAGGCTCAGCATCCATATGAACAAAGGGCATCTGACTCTTGATAGGCACACCTAACAAATCAACGTACTCCTCTAGTGTGGGTGCGAGAATAAAGTCCTGGAAAGTAAAGCATCTCAACGGAGGATCGTATAACTGCAGCAAGGCGTGCAACCCATTCAACTCAAACACAGAGGGTTTACGAACCAGGCTGAGCAGTTTCCCATAAGACTTTTTGAATTCATCTCTCACAAAATCATCTGCCAAAGCAATCAAACCAGTCAGCTGAACAACATCAGGAGTGGGGAGCTTGTAGGCCACAGTCTTCCTCAGAAAGCCCATGATAGCATAATAGGAGGCAAGAAAACCTGAACCAGGGGAAACGGTAGCTGCAACACAGACACACGTTAATGAAATGCCAATGAGTATGCAACGCAATGTAAAATGTAATCATGCGGCAGGAGATCAAGACAAATGTGTTGTTGAGGAGATGAGGGCTCTGTATCAACAAAACCACAGTACTGCTCTGTCAAGAACAACCACTATCTCTGATAAGAGGAAAACCCAGGTATCAGACCATAAATCTGCTCTCTGATGATGAGAACCTCTGATACCAACAAAACTGATTCACTATCAAGAAAACTAGGTAGTCTGAAGGTTAAGGCTTCCTGCAACAAACCCAACCCTGCTCACAGGTATGGACCTAACCTGACACAAGTTCGGCATCCTATGCGGTCATCAGCATCATAGACATTCAAGAGGGGTGATACGATACCCAGAAGGTGTGGCATCACCGTCTCCTGAAGCGGCCTCACTCAGCTGAATTCCAAATGATCGGTCCCCAGAGTCGACAATCCTCCAAACCAACAACCCCTCAGGCCCAAAGGTCCGGAAAAGAAGTCAACCGGGAGAACCTCGTTTGAGCATGGATTTCATGAGACACTAGTACCTGCAAAGCAAGCACGCGCCCACTAATTTCCACAGCTAATGCTAGGTACACTCAAGCCTGGGTCTGGCTCCTCACTCATCAGAATGCCCCTCCAACAACAGCACAGATAATCATATCATACTGAAAATAAAGTGCGGGAAATAAAATGCGATAAATAAACACAACCCAACAAGTAATCATACAAGCGCTAGGATTGACTCTCGAAGGGGACGTTGGATCCCCAAACTGACTCGCATACGGGATGTTGGATCCCAGGAAACTATCAATTCCCCAGCAGAGTCACCAGCTGTCGCTACCGCGAAAATAAGGTGCCAGCAAAACAGAAGAGTCGCCACCTTTCGTTATTTATCCCTCAGAGCAGGAAAGGAAACGATCGGAAAAACCTGACGAAAAGGGTATAAGACGAGGTCATCGCAACCATTGTCTGGGTTCGGGAGTCGGTTACGCAAGGGGAAGGTATTAGCACCCCTCACGTCCATCGTACTCGATGGGATCCACGCTTGTTGTGTTTATCTGACGGGTTGATTTTATCTATCTACCTATCAAGGCTGGCTTAAAAGGAAAAGAAAATAACTCGGCAAAGCGTCGCGCTTTATGCCTACATATTCTCATCAGAGAATGAGAAATCAGAGTCAACGTAGTTCGCCTAACTACAGGTTACGGGGAAGGTGGCTCGCCAATACGTTAGTATTGTGCCTACATACTCTCAACAGGTATGAGATATCAGAGCTTACGTAGTTCGGGATAATACGGATTACGGGAATTCAGATTCATTTGTTTTATCGAGTAGGGTTAATAAACAGTTCCAGTAGTTTGGCATACGCAGCTCGACCCCTGAAGACTTAGGCGTTACCGTTTGCGGTAGAACTGGGAGTTAACGACACTCTTTTCTTCAGAAAAGCTTCCTTTGAATTATGGGCCCACGGGGCAAAAAGGTTTGAAGTTTGTTTTCTGTCTTTTACGGAAGAATTGTGTTTTATGAATGTTTGCAACTAATATCGCACTAGAGACTATGATCTGAGAGTGAATGCATCGCATGTCACCCAAAGGGTGCCATACTAAACATCCAAGCTGTCGAAAAGAACTCTCCGACAACCCTTTCTCAGATAGCTTAAGGCTCGTAACGTACGACGTCAGTTAACCTTTATTACTGTGTTTTAATTTGTTTTGAGATGAGAAGAGAGAACGAACAGGCTTAACTAAAGGGAGACTATCAAGTCCTAATGTTATCATGCCAAGGATTCATCCTATGGTGGAGGTTTGAAACAGGGAACTCCTAGAAGTTATCATGCATAGGTTTCAACCTAAAGTTCTAATCATCACTTCCTTATCAAAGGAAGTGAGATTCCTAAGGGATCATGTCAATGATAAACAGAAACAGATAAAGCATCAACATAAACAGTAAACAGTAAACGACTGTAAAATGCATGCAATGCAAGTGAGGGAGGAAATGTGTGTGGGGCATCGGCCTCCACAAGCTCATCTCGACCTCAAGCCAGATATGAATAACTGTAATCATACAGGAGAATAAAATAAAATGCCATCAAGCAAATCACAAACCACATAGGCAAGGGAGCAGAGCTCTACCGAATACCCGCAAGCAAAGCCATACCGTAACAATACAAGCAAAGGGAACAACTCAACCTCTAGTGCAATCATGCTCCTAGTTTACATCAGTCTAAATATGAACTTATTCTAATGCATCAAGCAAATCAAACAAGTCACACCAATACAATTGCACAGAAAGCAAACAGACAGACAAGCAGCTCAACAGTTTCCACAGCTTCACAGCAAAGCAATCTTCTGACAGCAGTTCAGTCCTCAGTCTTCAACTAATCTTCAAGGCTATCATCTCCAATATCAAGTATCAACTTGCTTCTTCAAGATTTCAATACATCAAGCATAAGTATCAACTTATTCTTTCTTCTTCATCAAGCCTCAGCTCTTTCTTCCTTACAAGTATCACATTGCTCTTCCTGATCTACAAGCTTCAGCTTTAATGGTAGTCTTCAAACACAGAGAAGTGTCAACTTCTAGCCTCTTCAACAAGGAACTCCATCCTCTAGCAAGGGAGAAAGATTCATTTGATAAGAGCAAAGTTTGGATGGTTGGTAGCAGAGTGAAGACCAAAGGTCATCACTAAGCATCCTATCATAAGAGGAAGGGACCTTCAAAGGTTCTACCAGCTTGTAAAGAGCCACACATCCTACCAAAGGAGGGATGAGGCCTTTACAAGGGGACCTTACATCATAGGGAAGAATGGAAGTGATCAACATCTTCCATGTTTATGAAGGAAGAGAATCTATCTAGAAGCTCTGCCTACAAACCCTAATCTTAACACCTAATCAACACTACACCAAAAGAAGGGAGATCTTCACATCCAAGCTTCTTTAAACACTCCATGGTAGCCCAAACTTGTCTTCAACATCATCCAAGAGCAAGAGGGACAAAACCCTAATCTAAGGGAACTAAAGAAGTCATTCTAGTTGAATTAGTGCATTAGAATCATCTAAAGTTAGCACTTAAACTAAAATAAAACAAATATAGTAAACTACATTGTAAATTCCTACAAAAATTCCTAAGGGACCCTAATTCAATCATGAATCTACCATACAAAAATCATAGGTTGAATCATCCACCAAGTTCTAGATATAAAACCTAAATCATAAGGTACTAACCATAAACCCTAAAAAGGGAGCTCCTAAAGTTTCAACCCAAAACTACCACCTACATTCATCACAAAAATGTGATAAAAATCTAGGGGGAACATGCATATTTATGCTAGCTACACACAAAAAATCAAGGCAAGAATCACCATCACATGATCAAACCAAATTCAACAAAATAAAGCCTCAACCATGATTATTTCAATATCAATTAAAATTCAACAAATGCAAATAAAATAAAAAATGCATGAAATATTAATATTTTTTATCTTAAAAAAACTAGATTCAATCATGAATCAATGGAAAAAGAATGGAATCATTTGACTTGTTTTTCAATTTTTTATGGATTATTCAATAACCTATGCAAAATGAAGAAATAAAAGAAAATCAATGAGAAATTAATAAGCGCGTGGTGTGAATAGCATATTTTCTCAGTTCATTATCCAGACTGGGCCAGAAGTGGGGTGTTGATATCAATTAGTGACTTAAGCCCATGACCAACATTTAAGTTATACGGTGTGTTTTGGCTTTTACTCAGACTCTTCACAAAATCTCCCTCACTCGTGGCCGTTAGATCATCATCTGGTCAAAGGTCCACATCTAATCCAATGGCTATGAGGTTTTCTTCTTCCTTTTGAATTTCTGAACTTCCTCCACCTGCGCGTGCGAAGGTCACCGCCGGTGACTTCTCCGGTCAGCCTCATCCAACCCTAACTCTCTCCACAGGCCTCCATTCCAAATGGTTACTACACGAATCTTGTCCCAAATTTCACAAGGAATCTTCCTATACTACTCAATCATTCTAAAAGCTCAAGAATCCAAGAATAGCAATCTCAACCAAAAATTGCATAAACCCTAAATTGTCACTAATCTTCCAATTAATGATCCAGAAAGCTTCCTACACCAACCTACAATGATTCTAACCTAACAAATCCTATTGATTCTACTTAAATTAAGCCATGGAATGAGAATTACATAACTGGTAAAATCGCGTGAACAGAGTACTCAAATCTTCAAATCAACCCTCAAGAACTTCCAAACTCCTTCACTAGCATCCAAGGAAGGTTCTGTATGCAAAGAAATGAGTTGAAATGCCTTGAATTCTTGAACCCGATTATGAGTTGCAGATGAAGAATTTGCAATGCCAACTCACGATTCTTCCACAGTTTTGCCTTGAATTCAAATCTGGGATCAACCACTAACACTAGAGCAAGCTATTGGGAGCCAAAGAATGGATTGAAATTGATCCAAACCTTGTAACAGAATTGGATTTGCAAGAAGAAATTTCAAAGTTCAATCTCACTATTCTCCCTCAATTCTCACTAACCTTGGCCTTGGATCACTTCATGTGTTTATATAGAGCATGACTGAATGATCTAGAAAGTTCTGGATCAATCTAATGAGAAGTTCAATATCTCATGTCATGGAAAATTCAATCTCATGCCATCCTCATACCAGCTCTGCTAACAGCTTGCATTTGCCCTTCAACCTCATCCAAATTCTCCTCAAATGAGATTATGAAGGTGTTTGAATGTGTTAGCACCTTGGTTTTGCACTTGTGTGTAGTTTGGCATATGTAACTTAAGCCTTAAGCAAGCAAATGCAACTCCATGATTTTGACCTTAAATGAGAAAATTAATATTGCCAATGCCTTTAAAATGTCATTTCTGATCAAAATGACATATTACATGCCTTATCTTGGCTTTGGAATGAAATATCACAAATTTGGTCCTTTTAATGAACTTTAATTCTTCCTTTTTAAGCCAATTTTGCAATTTTGAGTTACAAGCACTTCCAACCTCTCATGACCACTTAGATAGCCTTAAAACATCGTTTTGAACAAGTTTGATGTTGAACATTTTCCCATTTGAAGCTTGCAAATAGGAGTTATGGCCTTATGATTGAAATGACCTGTAATCTCCAAATGTCCAAAATACCCTTGACTTGTCAAAGCCATAACTTGAGTTATACAAATCCTATCAAGGACTTCTAGTACTCTCTAGAAAGCTAAGAGGATAAGGAACCACATTCATGTTGACCAAAAGTTCATAGGAATCATCCTTCTGGGGAAAACGTTTCATGCAAGTTGGGTAACTTTCAAGCTCCAAATTCACATTCCTCAAATGACTTGTAACTTGTCAAAGCTATAACTTGAGCTCTACAAATCCTATCAAGGACTTCTAGCACTAAAATTAAAGCTAAGATCATGCTCTACAACAATCATGTTGGGGCAAGATGAGATGGCAATCACATCTTGAGCTAAATTGCCTTGAAGATAGGGGCCAAACTAGGGGATTTTACACTGTCAAGCCTTAGAAACCCTAACTTGCAACTTCTCAAACCCTTCAATCATGATGAGTTAACCTTGGAATCATCATTAGAACATCTTAATGCATCAATCCATGATCACATGGCTCTTTTATTAGGTCTCAACCTTCTTCAAATCATCAGTTGACTTAGGGTTGACCCAGTCAAACCCTAGCTGCACCACTCATGGCTGAGGCTTCTTAATCATGCACAATGACCTGTCTAGGCTTCAAAGTGATCTTCAACCCTTCTCATGAGCTCTCTCAAGACCTCAAGTCCAACTTCATGGCTTCAGAATCATCTGATGGTCTTCCTCATACCTCTCAAGTTAGGAGACCTACACACTTGGCTTCAACCACTCTCTCTGAGGATCTTTTAACTTCTCTGACAAGGATATCAACCCTTAAACATCTGAATAACCTTCTTAGCTAGCTTCATAGTCTTGTATAGCTCTTAATTGGTAATCATACCTCTTGATCTCCTGCATACATGTCAATGAAATGCAAATGATAATGCTAATGTGAATGAAATGAAACATAAGCTAGGTAAAGAAGTGTTGAGCAAATTTTGGGGTGCAACAATAGTCTCTAGTGCGACTGAGATTGCAAACATCTTAAAAAACAGTTCTTTCGTAAAAAAACTCAAACAAACAATCAAACTCTGTTTTTGTCCTCTTTGACCTTTAATCAGGAAAACCCTTTCTTAAGGAGATAAAAAACTGTCAGACAAACTTGTGTCTTCCGTAGCCCGAACTACGTTTGCTCTGATCTTTCATGTTGTATGAAAGTACGTAGGCACGAGATGTGATATCTCGGCGAGCAACCTTCCCCCCTTAACCCGTAGTTAGGCGAACTACGTTGACTCTGATTTCTGTTCCAGACGGGAATACGTAGGCATAAAGTGTGACACTTTGCCGAGTCATTTTATTTTCTTTGTAGACCAGACCTTTAGAGTAGATAGATAAACACACCCTTAGATAGAAAAAAAGCATGGATCCCGTCGAGTACGACGGACGTGAGGGGTGCTAATACCTTCCCCTTAACCGACTCCCGAATCCAGGATTTGGTTGCGATGACCATTCCTTTCCCTCTTTGCGTTAGGTTTTCTCTGAGCGTTTCCTTTCCCTCTTTTGGGATAAATAACACACGGTGGCGACTCTTCTGTCATGGCCGGCGCCGTTTTTCGCAGTAGCGACAGCTGGCGACTCTGCTGGGGACGTTCTGGTTCCCTATGCAAGTCAATCCTAGCGCTTGTTTTTCCGTCTGGGGTTTTGTATTTATTTTTCTGTCTTTACTTTCAATACTGTATATATTTGTTGTTGTGCTGTGGGTAGAGGGTTAGTTTGAGAGATAAGCCGGACCTGAGCTTGAGTGCACATAGACTTAGAAGTAGAGAGTAGTGGTTAGCCTGCTTGCTTTGCTCGCACCAGCTAGCTACGAAATTTACACTCAGACGAGATTCTCTTTGATGGCATCTTGCCTGGCCCTTTGGGCTCGACAGGTTGTTGGACTTGAGGGTTGTCGATTCTGGGAACCTATCATTTGGGATTCGGCTAAGTGAGGCCTCTTCAAGGGATGATGATGCCACACCTTCTGGGTATCGTATCATCGCCCTTGAAAGTCTGTGACGCTGATGACCGCATAGGATGCCGTACCTCGTCTGCGAGTTAAGTACATACCTGTGAGAGGGTAAGTGGGTCTTTTTGCAGGAAAACTCTGGCCTCAGACTACCTGGTTTGTCTCTGTCAGTGAGAATTGGTTGTGAGGGTTCTTTTGTGGTTGGTTTGGTTTGAGGAGAAGATCTGATGGTTCTAAAGTGGCAGTACAGCACAACACAGTTCTTCAGCATTGCACTTGATCCCCTGTCTGCATATGCATCTGCATTTTCATGTTTGCATTTTATTAACATGTATTTATATTGCAGGTGTGCTTTTTCCCCTCAGATTCTAGTGTTCTTCTTTCCAGACATGGAGTCCATGAAGAGAACAGTTGCTTACAGGTTGCCGTCTCCAGATATTAGTTCCTTATTGCAATTGGTTGCTCTAGCAGATCAGAGAGTGAGGGCTGAGTTTAGAGAGTCTTATGGGAAACTGCTCAGTTTGTTGTGCAGACCTTTTGTGTTTGAGATGACTGGATTGTATACCTTGATGCAGTTTTACGAGCCTCAGTTGAGATGCTTCTTATTCCCTGATTTTATTCTGGCTCCGACTTTGGAGGAATATTCTGATATGCTAGGAGTGCCTGTGTTAGATCAGATGCCTTTTAGTCACGAGGATACTGAGCCTGAGTTGGCTAAGCTTGCTGAGATTGTCAGTTTAGATGCTTCTGAGTTCCCCGGAGGTTTGGTCAAGTTGAATGGAGCTTATGGTTTTCATCTTTCTTGCTTAGTTGAGAAGGCTACGCAGTGTACGAAGGATGGATGTTGGATTGTCTTCAATGCTATTCTGGCTGTTTGCATTTATGGGATTGTATTGTTCCCGAACCTGCCTGATTTTGTTGATTCAGATGCTTTCTTTATTCTTGCCTCGAAGAATCCGGTGCCTACTCTCTTGGGTGACGTTTATCATTCTATTCATTATAAGAATGAGAAGCGTCGGGGAAAGAATGTTTCTTGCTGTGTACCTCTTCTATACAGGTGGTTTCAAGGACATCTTCCTAAGAAGGGACCTTTTGTTGATACTGCTTGTACTTTAGATTGGTCTTCCAGATTGATGGGATTGTGTGCCGAGAACATTGTTTGGTTTGATCAGAACTTGCTCGGAGTGGATATTATATATAGTTGCAGTGGCTTTCCGAATGTTCCTTTGATTGGACGGAAAGGTTGTATTAACTATAACCCTTCTCTACTTGTGAGATAGTTTGGCTATGCTTTGAGGGACTCTCCGGTTGAAGACGAGATACAGGAATCTCTGTATCTCACAGGGTTATTAGATGGAGATGTTTTGGTCAGATTGAGGCGTGCTTGGGGTAATATTCACAAAAGAGGAAAGACATTGCTTAGTAAGAGTGACAGTCGAGCTTATAATCCTTATCGGCTCTGGATCCATGAGAGAGTTAGGACTTCTTTGATGCCATATCCTTCTGCAGAACCTTTGTATCTTCCGGTGATCGAGGAACCTGCTTCAGTAGAGATTGAGAAGTATAACAAGCTGCTGGCTGAGAAGGAAGAGTTGCAGAGAGCAAATGAAGAGCTAGAGAAAGATATTTTCCAGCTTAGGCATGAGAAGAATGAGGCAACTTTCACTTTGAAGAAGCAGACTGAGATGATTAATAGGTTGGGTTCAGATTTGACCGAAGAGACCAGCAAGAGAGAGAAAGTAGGAGTAACCCTGAATGGTGTTAGTAGTGTACTTGCTACTAAGAAAGAACTTCTGAACAAGGCTTATTCTCGACTTTCCAAGTGGGAATCTTTGTGGAATGCCACGCTTACTAGCCGTAAGGAGCGTGAAGATGAGTTGAAGCTTCAGATTTCCCAGTTAGAGGAGCAGCTCAGTGCTAAGGATGCGAAGATTGATGAAGAGGTATCTCTTAGACGTGACGCTGAGTCTAGAGTGAGCAACATGGTCAAAGAGACTAGGGTTGGTGAATTGAAGGCTGGCTCCAAGAGATGCAAGGTTGATGAGTGTTTTGGCAGGGGAGCCTGTGAAGAGGACGCAAAAAAGCTGAGATCCACCGTCGAGCGGCATGCATTACTGATACAGGAGTTAATCTCCAGACTAGGTCATTCGGAGATGTTGCGGATATTGGAAGATGTCAGGGTGCGCCATTTGGCCTGATTTATCTTTGCTTTTCTCTTGTTATCTGTACTTCTATTTTGACCATCGCCAGACTTGTTGGCCGAGGTTTTTTCAGTTGTATCTTTGTACTCTGCCTCTTGGCATTTGTTTATGTATGAGGTTTCTGTTTATGCGTTTTCTTACTTGGGACTCCATTGTCGTTATGGCTTCTTCTCCGTGTTAGCTCCCAAATTCGACACTGCCTTGGGTTGCTAAACATTAAGACATAATTAATGTCTAAGTAAAATGAAGCAAAGAGGTTTCGACAGCCTCTAAGGAATCTTCTAAGCTAAACGGTTGAAATAACTTAGAAAAAATTAAGAAACCTAAAGTTATGAGCATTTCGACCGTGTCAGAGGTAGTTCGACCGAAATTCTGCAGGAGGATTGCTACGTCGTTTTGAAATTCAAAATTTGGAGGGAGCGGTTCTGTTCATAAGACACGTGGCGAGTTCTAGAGCAGGAAGTTACATGCAATTGACACTTGTTAGATCAAGGAGATACTAGGAAGTTTTTAGCAGTTAATTATTAGCATTATAAATAGGGATTTGTTAGACAGATTTCTGGGTGTTTTACCATTTGTACAAAGTAATTCCAATCAAATTTACTCAAAGTACCCGAGTGTGAGAAAAGAGTATTTTCACGGAGAATGTACGTTATGTAAAATCACCAACTTTTCAATAAAGTCTTTTACAATTTCAGCAACATTTACATTTCCTCTATCGAACCACTTGTGCAAGTGTTACCTTTTTGCCTTTACCTTTCCTGCATCCTTTACTCCAATTCCTCTTTTTCTTTAAACTTTTTACCTTCTTCGATCAGCCTTTTACAAATCTTTTACAGCGTTTCTTTAAGTTTATGCACTTTAAAATACCCAGTCGAAGTCTTTTTCATTACAAGCACATTTACCAATTCGTTATTACAAGTACTTTAAATCTAATTCTAAACGAAGAATACTTTAGCACATGTCCTAGGATCAATCTGATCGATCCTGTGAGTCACCAAAGTCAAATTTGGAAGATCAGCGGTTGTTTTCCGATTTTCAAGGGAAACAAAATGGCACGCCCAGTGGGACAGTGCTAAATATCCCTGCGATTTAGAATTAAAAGATTCTCATTTACAAGTCTTAATAGTCTTCGTAGAAAGTACATTATATGTTACTAAGAAGTGGTAGAATTACCGCTGCTAACGAAGAAAGACGAACAATCCTTAGGAATATGGCGACGGAAACGAACCAGCCAAACAATCATAACCCACAAGTCGAAGGTTCTGGCGAAGGAACCAGTAACAACATGGTCCCACCGCCTATACCATCGACAGGAGAGCAAGTAACGCCTCCCATAAGGTCAGAACAAACCTTCGCCCCAGTAGGATCTGGGACAAAGATAGTTAGGCCTTACACACAACCCGTATTGGAGTATATTGGGCCACCAGTGTCGAATCCCCAAACTCCAATAGCAGGACCATCAGTGTCAAGGCAGTTTGCCCCTTTTGGTCTTTCGCAGTTGCCAAGGAATCCCCCGTATGGGATGCCAACGACTGTAATGCAGGGGCTGCAAAATGCGCCCCCAATATTTTCTGAAAACACAATGGCGTCACCTTTGCAAGGATCAGGACCTGGTTCAAACATTGGTCGAAACCCTCAGAGTTTAAGTCTAGGATATTCGACTCAAGGTCCCAATCTAACCAATACGTCTGTTGCCTGTTTGAGGCCGCAGATGGATGAGAGTAACTTATAGATGGTTCAAACCCTCTCCCAGACTATGGGTGAGATCTTTCAGCCATTAATTCGAGACACAACTCACGCTAACCAACAACTGGCGACACAGTTAACACGCTTGACTGAATTTATAAGGGTACCTCCGTTAGAAAGGAACCAAGACCCTATGGAGAATACTCCACAACAAATTCCAAGAGTGGCGCCAGAAGCCAATTTAGAGAACCAAGGAGGAATAGACCCTTATGTTATCGAAACTCCTAGAGTCCAGGTCGAGGGAAACCCAGAAATATTTATGGTGAATCGAAACCAGGATGCAGACAATGTGGTCCAGCAAGTACGACGCAACAACCTCGCGGTCGAAAACAACTTGGCTACGATGGTAGAAAGAATCATGACTCGAAATGGCCTAAACACTGGGTTTACTAGGCCAAATTATACTTCACCAATAGTCGACTACATCCTTCGAGTGGAATTACCCCCTAGGACCAAGGTGTCTAAGTTCACTAAGTTTTCAGGGGACACGACGGAGTCCACTGTCGAACACGTAGCACGCTACATAATTGAGGCTGGGGAGATAGCCAATGACGAAAGCCTTAGGATAAAATACTTCCCAAGTTCTCTTACAAAGAACGCCTTCACGTGGTTTACCACTTTACCACCAAGTACAATATGTAACTGGACGCAGTTAGAACGACTCTTCCATGAACAGTTTTACATGGGCCAGGCGAAGATTAGTTTGAAAGAGTTGGCCAGTGTAAAGCGTAAGTTTTCAGAGCCAATCGAAGAATACCTCAATAGGTTTTGACTACTTAAGGCAAGGTGTTTTACACAGGTGCCTGAACATGAGTTGGTCGAAATGGCAGCAGGAGGTTTAGATTACTCTATTAGGAAGAAATTAGATACGCAGTCTCTGAGAGATATGGCCCAATTGGCCGACAGAGTCCGACAGCTAGAAAGGCTGAAAGACGAAAAGGCGAGATTTAACAAAGGCAAGAAAGTAGCATTTGTCGAACTCAACGAAAGTAGCGAAGGGGCTTGCGAAGAGTTCCCCTACTTCGAGGAGAACGAAGTCGATCTTGCTGAATTAAAACAGGGTCCCCCATATTCTTGTCGGGTACTGGCCCCTCCTCAAGGAAAGGGCTTTGTCGAATCAGAAAAGAATGACAGGTTCCCTAAGAAAACTTACACCTTTGACATCACGAAATGTGATAAAATCTTCGATTTGCTAGTAAAAGATGGGCAGATGATAGTGCCGACTGGTGCTAAAACACCGCCCTTAGAGCAGCAGAAAAAGAGAGGTTTTTATAAGTACCATAATTTTCAGGGTCATAAAACATCTCAATGTTTTCTTTTCAGGGATCTCGTCCAGATGAAAAGGCGAAGGGCCAGATGAAGGTGGATGTTGATCCGCTGCAATTGGCTGATGCTCTTTATACTGAACCTATGGAAGCAAACATGATAGATGCTACTGAGGGCATCGAGTTTTCTGTTAACATGATGGAGGTCACTGAGGACCTCATTTTAGCACCAGTGATGGCGAAATTCGTCATGGGTTTCGGTTTGGACGATGCGGCAGTCACAGTCAAGGAGAATACTGGTCGAAACGATAACGATTCAAGTCTAGGGGTTCAAAGTCATCCAAGTTACACCATGGTAACCAAGGAAACAGCTGACCATTTTGTCAGAATGGACCAGGCCACTGAGGGCTTGGAAAGAATGGAGCTGGCTGGGACGGTCGAAGTTAATATGGTCGAAATTAACCCATCGGAGACCATGGAAGAGAAAGAATCAAAACACCATGAGGGATGTAGCAGGTTAGCATACCCTGAGATAGAAGAGTCAATCGTTGGTTTTTTACATCGGTGCAAAGACAATGGATCAAGCGTGATGCTGTGCCCCAGGTGCAGCGCCATTTTCGATAGAAAAGCAGCAGAGAAGTTAGAGGGAGAACGTCGACATCGACTGAACAGAGGTGGCCATGGTTTTGATCAACGAAAGAGCTACCACAGGAGGACAGAAGACAAACAGTCTGAACCTCAAATCAGGCCACCAAGTGCTAGGCCCGCCAGTTTCAAACCTGTTGTCGATTCCGCTGATGGAAAATGGAGGAAACCTAATGAAGAGAGGGCGCAAGGGCAGCAAAGGTGGAAGAATTTCGAAGTGAATCGAGGATCTTCGGTCTCCTACAGCAAGGAGTATCAATCCTCAAAAACAGCGCACGTATTTGAAAACTATAAAGGTAAGAATCCTATGACTAGATCTCAATGGAGGAGAGAGAAAAGAAGAAGAAAGGCTCTCAGAGAAGAGATGGAGAAAAATCAGTCAAAGAATAGTTCAAACCCCCCGGAAAAGAAGGACAGCAGTCGAAGATAGCTGAAAAGTTACCAGTTGGGCGAAGGCTGTTTTCGCCTAAACAAGACAGACCAACGGAAGGGGACAAAGACATGACAGATAACTTTGACTCTGACTCCAATGACTCTTTGAACCTGGTGGTCAACGTGGTGTCGGTGATGCCCCGGGAGTTCGATAGGGTTTCAAAGGTCGAAGAACCAGGCGCAGACGCTGAATGGGAAATGGCAGCACATAAACCTGTATGCTATTACGTGATGAACAACGGCTGTGTCGAAGAGCAAAATGCTTTCTTCGAACGGCCCACTGAAGAAATAAGGACCCACCTTAAACCGTTGTATATTACAGCAAAAGTGGAGAACATCCCCATCAACAAAATACTGGTGGATTGTGGCGCTACGGTAAACCTGATGCCACATTCTTTGCTGACCAAAATAGGAAAGCATGACGATGATACAAAGCCACACAATATGGTTTTGTCGAATTATGAAAGAAAAGTAGGAACCACCAGGGGTGTGATTCAGGTGGACGTAACCATCGGAACAATTACAAGACCAACGGTATTCATGGTGGTCGAAACCATGGCCAACTACAATTTATTGCTTGGCCGAGAATGGATACATGGCATTGGAGCAGTGCCATCATCGATGCATCAAAGGATTGCCATCTGGAGGCCAGATGGCATAGTTGAAAATATTGAAGCTGATCAAGGATACTTCAGGGTGCCAAGAAGGCAAGTAGATCAGTTCCAATTCGACAAGCACTTGGCCAGCATAGGCCCTTGTGCTCCAGCGGACTTTGAGTTCGCACCAAATGACGAGGTGTACTACTCACTATACCTCCACCCTGTCGACGGATTTCGTTGGGATAGGGAAATACCTGGGGAGAGACTCCCATACCTGGGGGCAGCCCCAGTTGACCCCACTGGGTGGGGCAGTGAGTTTGATGACTAATGCAGCGGTGCTGCAAAGAATTTCGGCCTATGTGGCTGAAACCAAATTACAAACGGCCGTAATAGCCGCCCATGATAAAATGGCTGAAGAAGCCACCAAAATGCAGCGGGAGAGCCAGAGGCTCGACGCCATCTATGATGACGAACCTCTAGGGTTTGAAAGAGATCCTTTGGAGAACGACATCAAAATGCTCACACAGGATCCATTGGAGGAAATTGATTTAGGAGAGGGTCCAACCAGGAGGCCAACGTACATTAGTGCTAACCTCGACCCTCAACTGAAGATCGAAGTCATCCAGTTGCTTCGGGAGTATAAGGATTGTTTCGCCTGAGACTATGACGAAATGCCTGGGTTGCAAAGGGATTTGGTGGAACATAAACTACCAATAAAACCTGGAAAGAAGCCAGTAAAACAGGGCCCAAGGTGTTTTGCTCCAGAGATCATGTCGAAGATCAAGGAGGAAATCGAAAGGCTCCTTCGTTGCAGATTCATTCGCACAACGAGGTATGTCGAATGGCTGGCCAACATTGTCCTAGTCATCAAGAAGAACGGGTCCCTAAGAGTGTGCATTGATTTCAGAGATTTGAATTCAGCCACTCCCAAGGACGAATATTCGATGCCAGTGGCGGAAATGTTAGTTGATTCAGCCGCTGGCCATGAGTACCTTAGTATGTTGGATGGTTATTCTGGATATAACCAGATTTTTATCGCGGAAGATGACGTTCCCAAAACAGCGTTTCGTTGTCCAGGGGCCTTAGGCACTTACGAATGGGTAGTAATGCCATTTGGCCTAAAGAACACCAGGGCAATGTATCAGCGAGCGATGAATTCTATATTCCATGATTTTATTGAATCTTTTATGCAAATATACATTGACGATATTGTGGTGAAATCTGTTTCAGGAAAAAGCCATCTGGATCATCTGCGACAATCGTTCGCCAGAATGAGGAGGTTCGGCCTTAAAATGAATCCGTTGAAGTGCGTGTTTTGTGTACAGGCGGGAGACTTCTTGGGTTTCGTTGTCCATAAGAAGGGAATCGAAATCAACCAGAATAAGACGAAGGCTATCTTAGAAACAAAAGCGCCGTCAAACAAAAAAGAGTTGCAATCGCTGTTGGGGAAAATTAACTTTCTAAGGAGGTTCATCTCCAACTTAAGCGGCAAGACGCAAGCCTTCTCACCTTTGCTTCGAATTACTAGGGACAGATTCGAGTGGGGCAAAGAGCAGCAGGAAGCCTTCGACAAAATTAAAGACTACTTGGCTCACCCCCCAGTCCTTTCGCCTCCGTGTCGAAGCAGGAGTATGCGATTGTACATAGCAGCGTCAGATAGAACTTTAGGGAGCATGTTGGCTCAGGAGGATGAGAATGGCGCCGAAAGGGCTATTTACTACCTCAGTAGAGTTTTAAATGATGCAGGAACTAGATATAGTGAAATCGAAAAGCTATGTCTATATTTATATTTCTAATGTACAAAGTTAAAGCAATATATTAAACCAGTAGATGTTTGTGTTTCTTCGCACTTTGATGTTATTAAACACATGTTATCAAAACCTATTTTGCACAGTCGAATTGGAAAATGGGCACTGGCATTGACAGAATATTCTTTGACTTATAGACCGTTAAAAGCAGTCAAAGGGAAAATAGTGGCAGACTTTATCTCGACCATTCTATAAACGAGAATGCCTTGAATATAGTTGAAGTGGAACCATGGAAATTATACTTCGATGGCTCTAGCCACAAACATGGCACGGGTATTGGTCTGTTGATTATTTCGCCAGATAAAATTCCAACAAAATTCAAGTATAAAGTCGAAGGGTTGTGTTCCAACAACGAGGCTGAATATGAAGCTTTAATAGCTGGACTTGAAATTTTGTTAGAATTGGGGGCAACCCAGGTCGAAATAATGGGCGATTCGGAAATAGTGATAAAACAGTTGACAAAAGAGTACAAATGTGTTAAAGAAAATCTCATCATGTACTTCGTAGTGGCCAATAGGCTGCTTAAAAAATTCAAAGTGTCAACTATTCGACATATACCGAGAATACAGAACCAAGTGGCCAACGATCTAGCACAGATTGCCTCGGGATATAGGGTCTCGAAGGAAGACTTGCAGGAAGTAATCGAAGCTAGAGGCAAGGTAGTGTTGGTTGGGTTGAAGCCATCAGACTTAGAGGCTACAAAGTTTGGATATATGGATGAAGAGACTTTCGAAGTCTTTATCATCGGAGAATTGTTAGACAATGACTAGAGAAAGCCTTTAGTCGAATATCTCCAGAATCCGTCAATAGCCTCAGATCGAAAGATAAAATATCAAGCATTGAGCTACATCTTGATGGGCAACGAATTGTTCAAAAAGACCCCTGAAGGAGTTTTGCTGAAATGCCTGAGTGAATCAGAGGCATACTTGGCTTTGTCAACAGTCCACAGTGGGGCATGTGGTGCACACCAAGTTGGCCATAAAATGAAATGGTTGTTATTTCGACAAGGTTTATACTGGCCTACGATGCTAAAGGATTGCATCGAGTTCGCCAAGGGGTGCCAGGAGTGTCAAGTTCATGCGGGCATACAACATGTCTCAGCAAGCGAATTACATTCCATAATTAAACCATGGCCGTTTAGAGGTTGGGATTTGGACCTGATTGGAGAAATTCGACCAGCATCCTCAAAAAACCAAAAGTATATCTTAGTGGGGATAGATTACTTTACCAATTGGGTCGAAGCAGTGCCTTTACCTAAAGTGGATCAGGAAGATGTGATTGAATTCATTCAGAAAAATATCATCTTTAGGTTTGGACTGCCAGAGACAATAACAACGGATCAAGGGTCGATCTTCACGGGTAGAAAGATGCAGGATTTCGCCAGAGAGATGGGGTTCAAACTCTTAACTTCGACCCCTTATTACGCGCAAGCTAACGGGCAAGTTGAGGCAGCAAATAAAGTGGTCATTGGCATGATAAAGAAGCAAGTAGGAACCAAGCCAAAGAATTGGCACAAAGTGTTGGATCAGGTTCTATGGGCATGTCAAACGTCACCCAAAGAGGCAACCAACACCTCCCCATATCGTTTGACCTTTGGTCACGATGCAGTGTTGCCAGTCGAAATCCACATACAATCGATTAGGGTTCAAAGGCAACATGAAATTCCTAGAGAAGTCTATTGGGGTATGATGCTCGATGAGGTCATAGACTTAGACGAAGAAAGATTGAAAGCTCTAGAATTGCTGAGAAGGCAGAAAAAGAGAGTGGAAAAGTCATACAATAAGAAGGTTAAAGCAAGAACCTTTTTAGTTGGAGAATTAGTTTGGAGATTCATTCTGCCTATGGATCGAAAGGCCAAGACGCTGGGTAAATGGTCCCCAAAGTGGGAGGCACCCTTCCAAGTGTTGAGAGTTTTCTTTAATGGAGCCTATGAAGTGGAAGAATTGGGCGAAGATAAGAGGATATTAAAAGTAAATGGTAAGTACTTGAAAAAGTACAGGCCTATGCTACAAGAAGTTAAGATAACAACAGAGTAACAGAAAGTATAAAGCAAAGCCACAAATGGTATTAATATTTGCCAAAATGGCGCGATAAGTTACAATAACAAAGATGGCTTCAAAGGCCAGCAAAATATAGTCTGTTAGAATATGTCAGTAAATTAGAAAGGAAGATTGGCCTTCATTTTAAGGTAGTTCTCCTTCTGAGATTCAATACGTTGTTGGCACGAGTCCCTTTCGTCAATTAATCTGGCAACTTCTTCTTCTAAGATTCGAGCCTCTTCTACAAAAGTGATAGCATGTTCGAGTTCAGCAGCAAGGGTCGAATCGTCTTTGGAAGACAGTTGAGAAATCTTCTTTTCTTCTTTCTTGATCTTGCTTTGAAGTTTCTTGATCTTGCGTTTCCAACAGACGATGTTTTCCTTACTGGAAGCAATCTCTAGTTGGTCTCTCTTTTTCTCTTCCTCTACCTCTTCGGTCTTTTATTCCGATTCTGCTGCACTTGTCCAGGCAGCTGCTTCACAACCAGATTTCGTCGAAATGTCACCTTCGAGGCGGGGCAGCAACGTAAGGTCTTTGTAGACTTGATCTATCAAAATTCCCACCTCTCGAATGACGTTAGCAGCTTCAGGGGATATGGAATCAAGTCTCACTTGTTGAAGAAGCGCTTTCAAAGATAGATGGGTGACGAAATCCATCTGCAGCAACATGAAAAGGTCTACTTTAAAGATTTTGGCTTTGATCTTCGCCAAAATGTCATCTGAAGGTTTGCTAGAGACCTGGCCCTCAGAAGTTGAAGCACTCCGAGTTTTTCCAGAAGAACTGCCTCGGCTGCGCAGCAGTAATTGAACGTATCGACGAGGATCGCTTTCTTTTAGCGCATCCATTTCTTCCTTAGAGAGGACTGTTTCGCTTTGAAGAGGCATTGCCTGTGGCACCTCGACGGGAGTAACTTTGGTAGCATCAATACAATCAGGATCATCAGATTTTCCTTTTGTAATTATTTCCCCTTCTACAGGGGCAGTTTTTGTGGAGTCTTGAGCCAAGGTAGCTTCTTTTTCCTCACCATCTGACTCACCTAGCTCAGACTGGTGCATGGCTTCTTCCTCACATGTGTTGGCTTCGTTCGCATCAACGTCGTCATTAGCGGGTTTTGTTTGATCAAGAGGGGAACTTGTTGTGGTGGCAGGGTTGGTGTCCTCATGTTTGGGGTTTTCGTCTTCATTTGCCACGACTATTGTCTCAGGAGCTTTCTCTTCCTCGTGGTCAGACCCATCAATTTGTGATTGTTGGGTAGTAGTTTTTAGGGGCGAAGGGGCTGCATAAAATTCAGGTTTGTTAATTTCACCAAGAGAACTCACACCAGAACCCAAATCAGATGTAGGGATATAAGTGGGTTCAACTTGGCTGTTCAATGGATAAATAGGCAAGGGAGACGGTTGCATCTAAGGCTTGGAGGCCTCGGTAGTAGTCTGCAGTTGGGAAAATAAACCTCATGAGACGCGAGATGAAAGAGACAAGAGCTTGATATAGAAAGGTCAGAGATTCTTTCACAATACCTTCGTGGCTTCCTCAGCCGGACTAGAGTTATCACTCTCTATGGGAACGGAAGAAGGATTTGGATCATTTGTTGTGGGAGCTTTGACAGGAGATTTAGGAGGCGTGTTTTGTTTTTGTATTTTGGCGGGAGATGGAGGAGATTCTACGCTCTCTAGCCCATGAGTTACCCTTTGTTTTTCTTTTTAGGGAAGTATCTTCACAAGGGGATTCATCATCGTCGGAGTCTATGATGACTTGGGCTGCAACTTTTCTTCTTTTTTGAGGGGTTGGAGGTTTGCGGCTAACCTGGGAAGATCGAAGTGATCAGCAAAGGACAGAAAAGCTTCAGGTGAATAAGAGCATGTAAGAATTAACCTTTGAACTTTCGATCTTTCCTTCTGTTTTATTGGTCGGAGCGTTTCTTTTGGGAGCAACTGCGAATAAATAAATATAGAAGATATAGGTTAGTAACGTTGAAGCTCCGTGAGAGGAAGCCAAATCGAAGGGAGATGACCTTCAAGGATTTCGGTCTCGATGTGAACATCTTCGATACTGACATGAAGGTGCCCTCTAAAGGTATCAAGTGTATGTTTAGTCGGAACCACCCGCTACGCCTTAGGCTTCGACTGCTGTCAAAGTATTTTTATGCTATCCTCACAGATAAACCAGTCTGGAAATGGAGGGGCAAGAGCCACGCCAAAATCAGCGGTTGGTAATCGAGGGGTCTTTGGGGGAAAGAGTTTAAAAGCAACCTCATATCGTCTATCGCAAGGGATAGATGAGGGGATTTTCAGATTCTCCATTCGTTTAGAAAACTTTTCTTTTAAAGTGACAGCAGCCTCGCAGATGGTTCGACTAACATCATTTGGTCGATATGCAGTTTCGAAGTACTTCTGGAAAGCTTGTATCTCTTTGATATGAGTAGTCGTACCTTTCTTGACCTTTTCCCGCACATCAATAAAAGTCTGGTCAATCAAGCGTGAAAAACTTGAAACATCAAGAAAATTGTTGGAGTAATGGTTGGTCCACCAATTATAAAAATCTGGGGTACAAAGGTGAGAGGGTTCAAAATAGATTGGAGTAAAATAGGACTTATGGGCATAACAGGCCGTTTGAGTCGAACACTCAAGTGGGTTGAAGATAGTGGAGAGAAGGATAACATGAGACTTCTTATCATACAAGCACCTAGGCAATGATTGAATTAACCCAAATTGCCTCGACACCAAGTTAGCTTGATAAGCGACTAATGTTGCTTGTCCTCTGACAAGATTAAGCTTATGAACAATCAAGCGTGGCATCAAGAATCTCTCCCATATCAGGTTTGATTCTGCTTTTTGTTTTTGCGAAACTGGAGGAAATGACCTGGTGAACCATTCAGGGCCATACAGCCTATGAGCAAAAGGGGCCATCATGGGAGTGAATTCATGCCTTTTTGCAAACAAGTGGATGAAGCTGGTAAGGTTGGCACGAAGGCTTCGACCCTCTTCACTTGGTGTCAACTGAACCAAGCGTGGCCATTCGACCCGGTGTTCAGATACCTGGGCTTCGTCGACCTCTCCTTTGAAGGGAAGGCTGTGCTCGAAGGTAGCGTTCAACCATAAATGAAGCAACCAAAATGGCCCCGCCATTATAAGAGTGCCATGGGTTTTTGGATCCCTTAGTTTATCAGTGCCTTCTCCCAAAGCCTCATACAAGCTGGCTAGTATCATTTCACTGAGACATACGTCCCTTTTAAGGTGTAACTAATTCGCCAGGGTAAGGTACTTCCTCGCCACCTGCAAGGACTTTGTGCAAAAAATACAACGAGACAACCACATGGCCAGAAAGGCTATGTGCTCCTCGTCTTCGACTACGTCGGTGTCTTTCTTATGATAACGGTTTATGAAGGGTGTGTAAGTATGTTTCGTACTACCAAAACCTATGGTGTCCCGTGCAACAATTTCAGGATTGTAAGCCAATCCACATGGTCTTAATCCGACAATAGCATCTATGTCGAAGAGCGTGGAAGCCACCATTCCGCTGGGAAGATGGAAGGTATGGTGAGTGTTGTCCCAGAAATACAAAGAGGAGGCCAGCATTAACGGACATTAAGGTGGCCCAACCTTCGACAACATGATTAGGTCATAAATACCTATTTCTTTCCAATGCTGTGCCTTTGCTTTCTCTATTTTTGCCAACCAGTTAAGGTAAAGTTCAGAATCTTTGAAGTACGGCGTAGCTCTAAAGAGTCTTGCTCCATCATGCAAATATTTGAGGTCCACATTGAAGAGAGAAAGGTCATCTGGGTTATCAGAAGGGATTTTGCTAGCATCTTTTTGCCCTAAGGGTTTGGTTTTTCGATAAGAAGGGAAAAAGTCACTCAAGGTGGAATAATCAAGGTCTGGGGGTGACAATGGGCCAGACATGGCTAAGGGTTTTCTAGCCACATCAACGGGGATGATTACCTGAGATTCGTAGATGTGTCGTTTTTCTTCTGCTAACGGCTCCCTGATGAGCTGTTGGTTCTTCGTGATTTTTGGTCCGCTCAAGGTAGCGAAAGGTGGCAATGCAGACGAAGAAGATGGTCTCCTAGTTTGAGTTTTCTTCTGTTGTTCAGCCATGATTGAAGGTTTTCAGAGAAAAAGGAGATTTTTCTTGTGTAGGAAAAAACGGGTTTCTTCAGCAAAGAGGAGAAGAGTAAAGGTTGGTAATGAGTAGAAAGTCTTTATGAAAAAAATCTTGGTGATTTTATAAGGATTCAGAAAATTAAGAATTCTTACGTGGTTGAAATTAGTGGGCCACGTGTCCGACCTAGTGGAAGAAGTAAGGGGCGGTTGTAACCTATACCCCTAGGCGCTAAAAGGGTGATGATGTTTTCTGAATTTTTGTGAGTTCCAAGAAACCTGCCATGATGATGATGACGTCAGAAGCGTGCAAAGTGGCGTGGTTTTTAATATAAACATTTCTCTTTCTTCTGTTTTATCTTCCAAAGGATAAGAGGCAAACCAAAGGGTATGATAGTATCAAAAAGATGGTTTCGAATGGGATACTATCAAAAAATGTTCTTTTCCTACAATAAGGTCGAAAAGAACATTCTTTGGGGGCAATTTGTTAGCTCCCAAATTCGACATTGCCTTGGATTGCTAAACATTAAGACATAATTAATGTCTAAGTAAAATGAAGCAAAGAGGTTTCGACAGCCTCTAAGGAATCTTCTAAGCTAAACGGTTGAAATAACTTAGAAAAAATTAAGAAACCTAAAGTTATGAGCATTTCGACTGTGTCAGAGGTAGTTCGACCGAAATTCTGCAGGAGGATTGCTACGTCGTTTTGAAATTCAAAATTTGGAGGGAGCGGTTCTGTTCATAAGAAACGTGGCGAGTTCTAGAGCAGGAAGTTACATGCAATTGACACTTGTTAGATCGAGGAGATACTAGGAAGTTATTAGCAGTTAATTATTAGCATTATAAATAGGGATTTATTAGACAGATTTCTGGGTGTTTTTACCATTTGTACAAAGTAACTCCAATCAAATTTACTCAAAGTACCCGAGTGTGAGAAAAGAGTATTTTCACGGAGAATGTACGTTATGTAAAATCACCAACTTTTCAATAAAGTCTTTTACAATTTCAGCAACATTTACATTTCCTCTGTCGAACCACTTGTGCAAGTGTTACCTTTTTGCCTTTACCTTTTCTGCATCCTTTACTCCAATTCCTCTTTTCCTTTAAACTTTTTACCTTCTTCGATCAGCCTTTTACAAATCTTTTACAGCGTTTCTTTAAGTTTATGCACTTTAAAATACCCAGTCGAAGTCTTTTTCATTACAAGCACATTTACCAATTCGTTATTACAAGTACTTTAAATCTAATTTTTAATGAAGAATACTTTAGCACATGTCCTAGGATCAATCTGATCGATCCTGTGAGTCACCAAAGTCAAATTTGGAAGATCAGCGGTTGTTTTCCGATTTTCAAGGGAAACACTCCGGAACTAGAATCGAGGGGGAAATTAACCTGTTGCATATTTACACGTGTGCATTTGCATATTCATATTGCATGGAAGGTACTTTTTTGAGCTCGAATCTCATCTCCTGCGTCTTTCAGGTTGTTTCAAGATTGACGAACAGAGAATTCACCGGTATGCTACAAGAAGCAACAATAAGAAGATCATGGATCAGGTACAGTCTAAGATGCAGGATATCCGGGATAGGTTGGCCCAATTCATGCAGACCATGGAAGTTGTGGCTAAAGGCCAGGAACATCTTCAAACTCTGGTGCAACCGCTGCTGGCGCGAGCGGCTGGTAATACTGAATACAACTCTGCTCATGTTGATACTCCTCGCAGGGAGGAAGTGATACCCAATGCTGGTGAGACTGGTACTGGCAACGACAATGGTAACGCTGGTAACAGAAATGCTGATAATGTTAATGGGAACGTGGAGACCAACAGGAATGTTGGTATCAACACTGGTTTTGGTGACAACAATCAGGGTCTTGGCTTTGGCAATCGGGATGGCAATGATGGTTTCAATAATCAGGGCCTCGACAACGGAGGGTTCGGTGATAACAATCAAGGTTTTGGTAATAATGGCTACGGCAATGCTGGGTTTGGCAATGTGAATACCAATGGTGCTGGGATGGGTCCTTTCAATACTGGTTTTGGGACAGTGGCTGCTAATCAAGAACTTGGCAATCTGAGCTATGATCCCAGGTTCTTCCAAAGTGGTCATGGTCATGGTCGTAATGCTGCTTATGACGGATATGGTAATAAGGGGCCGTACTGGAATAGAGATCGTCAGGAAGATGCCTTTTCTGGGCAAGGCATGGGTTTTGAGGTTCCCACTGATAGTGATCGGAGGATTAAAATGTTGGAGGAACATATGAGAGGTATAGCCAATCAAAATTCTGCAGGATTGGACATGGCTACCATGGGGCTAGTTCCTGGGCTGAGAGTGCCATTGAAGTCCAAAGCTCCCACTTTCGATAAATATAAAGGGGATACATGCCCACGGGTTCATGTGCGTTCATACTACCGGAGGATGTCGGCTTACTCTGATGATGAGAAGATGCTTATGCATTTTTTACAAGATAGTTTGTCAGGACCATCGCTGGAATGGTACATGGGACTAGAGCCTGCACAGGTCGGAAGTTGGAAAGAATTGGCTGATGCTTTCGTCAAACATTACCAATACAATAGTGACCTTGCACCAAATAGGGTCCAGCTTCAAAGTCTTTCACAGAAGAACGGGGAAAGTTTCAAGGAGTATGCTCAGTGTTGGCGCGATCTGGCGGCAAGAGTCCACCCCCTATGGTTGAAAGGGAGTTGATTGATATTTTTGTTGGAACATTCTCTGGGATGTATTATGATAAATTGCTCAATGGGTAGTTTCTCTGACATGATACTCATGGGAGAACGAATTGAAAATGGCATCAAAATTGGTAAGATTCAAGCCGGTGAATCGACCTCAGTTGGAGGTGCGAAAAAGGTCTTTGGTGTTAAAAGGCAAGGAGACGCCAATGCAGTGTATGGTGGTCGAGGACGAGGTAGAGGTAGGAATCAGTATCTTCAACAACAGGTTGCTAGTGTGACGATCCCTATACCGCAACAACGACAACAACCACAACAGCAGCAGCAACAACAACAAAGGTATAATCCTGCTCAGAGAAGGATCCAGAATGGGAAGCCGAAGAGGGTATTTGATACACCTCCGTCAACGTATGAGAGCTACTTCAGACACTGTTAAGTTTGAATCTGGTTGAGAAGAGAACGTTGGACCCACCCACAGGAGCGCTTCCTTACGGGTATGATACTAGTAAGCAGTGTGAATTTTACTCCGGGGAACCCAGACATGATATCGAGAGTTGTCATGCTTTTAAGCATAAAGTCCAAGATTTGATTGATAGTAAAGTCATCAACTTCAGTAATGATGGTCCCAATATTGTTCAAAAACCAATGTCGAATCATGGAGCGAATGATGTTTTGACAGAGGAGGATTTGGATTTAGTTATGGACGTAAATGATCTGAAGACACCTCTGAGCTATGTTAAAAGTAGATTGTTGAAAGGAGGGGTCTTCCCTGGATGTAATGAGTACTGTTTGGATTGTTGGACCCGACCAGAGGGCTGTATTGATTTGAAGAGAGGTATTCAGGCCATGATTGATAAGGGAACTTTGCAGTTTGACCGCACTGCTTTTGAGAAACCTGATGAGGTAACATGTGAAAAGGAGGGTGAGGTCGCAACAATTACAATTCCATGAAAGACTATTACGATATCAGCGCCCACCAAGCGGCCAACTATCACGATAATGAAAGCAGGACCCGTTCCTTATGAGAGTACGAAAGCCATTCCATGGAATTATGGGTTGGAAGCTTTTTACAATGGGGAAAAGATTAATGCGGATAGCCATCCAGCAGGGGCAGTGGGCATTGAAGCGGGAGGTATGACCCAAATTGGTAGAATCTTCACTTCACCTAAAATTGAGGCTGAAAGAATTGATAGAGGCAAAGCCAAAGTGAATGAAGGAGGACTTTCCCAGTCAAAAGAGAAAGAAACATCGGTCAAGGATGTAGAAGAGTTTATCAGGTTGATTCGTAAAAGTGACTATAAGATTGTGGAGCACTTGCAACAGACGCCCTCCAAAATTTCAATACTATCCTTGTTGCTTTGTTTTGAGGCCCATCGGATTGCATTGTTGAAAATCTTGGACACGTCTTTTGTACCTCAGGAAGTAACTATTAATCAGCTTGAGGGGGTACTGGCGCATGTGAATGCTGGCCATAGCCTGGAATTTATTGATTTTGATTTGACGCCTAGAGGTCGGGACCATAATATGGCTTTACACATTTCAGTGGAGTGTCGGGGCACTGTTATGTCGCACGTTCGTGTAGACATCGGATCATCTTTGAATGTGTTGCTGAAGAAGGCTATGATGAATCTAGATGTTCGAGGAATCATATGCACGCCAAGTGATTTGGTCGTGAGGGCTTTTGATGGGACCAGAAGGTCGGTGTTTGGGTCCATAACGTTGCCACTCCAGGTCGGGCCAGAAGTGTTTGACACAATGTTCTACATCATGGACATACATCCAGCTTACAGCTATTTACTTGGGCGACCATGGATACATTCTGCAGGGGCTGTGATGTCCACGCTGCATCAGAAACTTAAATACATGGTTGGGGACAGTGTTATTACTATTTGTGGAGAGGAGGACATTCTGGTTAGTCATCTCTCGTCATTCAAGTACGTCGAAGTGGATGGAGAGATCCATGAGACGCCATGCCAAGCCTTCAAGGGGTTGTAGATCAAGGACAAGTCTCATGTTCCCGTCAAAGGGCCAGAGGTGGCCATGTCCTCGTACAAAGATGCTGAGGCAGTGGTTCAGGCTTGAGCAACCAAAAGATGGGGCCAAGTCTTGGAAATTCCGGTCGAGATGGACAAGTTTGGGTTGGGGTAACCCCCGACATCGTCACCTTCCGCATCAGGCGTGCCAAAGTTCAAAGGACCAGTGGTGATCACTCCAGGTGGGGTCTGTTATGAAACGATCAATGTTGTTTCTGATGCTAAAGACAGAGATAGTGACTGCGATATGGACTCGTGGATCAAGCCCGGCGTGCCAGGATAGAATCTGTGCAACTGGTCTATCTAGGAACTTGTCCCAGTGACTACAAAACAGTAATGATTTGTTTTCTCAATTATTGTATAATCCTGTGTCCTACCTAGGGCATAGTGATTATGTTTTCAGGGCTACCTGCTTATGTGTGTGCTTTGTTTAATCATTAATAAAGGCGTTTTTTCTCATGCAAATTTTGTGATCTTTGTTTTTCCCGTTTTTGTTTTAACAATAAAATGGCAACGTGGTTATGTGCTTTGTTTGCATTATTTGAAACATTTAACCATTCTCATTGCAGGATTCATATTTCAGACGACACCGATTACGAACTTCCTATGACTCGCTTCGACTTCGAGCACCCGATATTTCAAGCAGAAGAATAGATTGTTGAGGATAGTGACTTATCAGAAGAGCTGACTCGACTTTTGAAACAAGAAGAGAGAATCATTCTTCCTCATCAGGAGGAAATTGAAATCATCAACGTGGGGTCCGAAGAGGTTGTCAGGAATATCCGGATAGGGGTTGCACTACAAAGTGATATCAAGCAAAGGCTTATCGAGATGCTGCGGGAGTACAGTGATATCTTTGCTTGGTCTTACGAAGACATGCATGGGTTGGATACTGATATGGTGGTTCACCGTCTGCCATTGCGCGAAGAATGTCCGCCGGTTAAACAAAAACTCAGAAGAACTCGACCAGATATGGCTGTGAAAATTAAGGAGGAAGTTCAGAAACAATGGGATGCTAGTTTCCTAGCTGTTACAACTTATCCCTCATGGGTCGCCAATATAGTACCTGTACCAAAGAAAGATGGTAAGGTGCGGATGAGCATGGACTATCGAGATTTGAATAAGGCGAGCCCAAAGAACGACTTTCCGCTTCCTCATATTGATGTGCTGGTCGACAACACCACTCAATTCTCCGTGTTTTCCTTCATGGACGGCTTTTCAGGCTATAATCAGATAAAGATGGCGCCGGATGTTATGGAGAAAACAACTTTTATTACCTCGTGGGGAACATTCTGCTACAAAGTGATGCCCTTTGGTTTGAAGAATGTCGGGGCAACATATCAGCGAGCTATGACGACACTCTTTCATGACATGATGCATAAAGAGATCGAAGTCTATGTTGATGATATGATTGCCAAATCCCAGACGGAGGAAGAGCATCTGGTCAATCTTCTGAAATTGTTCAAAAGGCTTAGGAAATTCAGGCTGAGGATGAATCCTAACAAGTGCACCTTCGGGGTGAGATCTGGTAAGCTATTGGGGTTTATTGTGAGCGAAAAAGGAATTGAGGTTGATCCTGCTAAAATAAAAGCAATACAAGAAATGCCAACGCCGAAAACAGAAAAAGAGGTTCGGAGCTTTTTAGGGAGATTGAATTACATCGCCCGGTTCATATCTCATCTAACGACCACGTGCGAGCCATTATTCAAGTTATTGAAAAAAGATTAGGCTGTGACTTGGAATGAATATTGTCAAAAGGCGTTTGAGAAAATAAAAGATTATTTGCAGGAACCTCCAATATTGATACCCCCAGTAGCTGGGAGACCATTGATTATGTACTTGATGGTTCTTGAGAAAAGTATGGGTTGTGTTCTTGGTCAACATGACGAGACTGGACGTAAAGAGCATGCGATTTACTACTTGAGTAAAAAGTTCACAGACTGTGAGTCCCGTTACTCAATGCTCGAAAAGACGTATTGTGCGCTAGCCTGGGATGCCAAACGTTTGAGGCAATACATGCTAAATCATACAACCATGCTAATTTCAAAGATGGATCCGATCAAATACGTGTTTGAAAAGCAATCACTTTCCGAAAGGATTGCCCGATGGCAGATGATATTGACAGAATACAATATTCAGTACGTTTCTCAAAAGGCTATTAAAGGTAGTGTTCTGTCAGAATACCTAGATGAGCAGCCCATTGATGATTACCAGTCGATGAGTTTTGATTTTCCTGACGAGGATATCATGTACTTAAAAATGAAGGACTGCGAGGAACCATTGCCGGATGAAGGTCCAGAGTTGGGTTCCTAATGGCAATTGATATTTGAAGGTGCCGTCAATTTGTATGGAAGTGGAATAGGGGCAATCATTACTACTCCCCATGGGTCGCACATCCCATTCACTGCTAGATTGATCTTTCCAGTTACAAACAATGAGGCCGAATATGAAGTGTGCATTATGGGGCTCGAAGAAGCTATCGATCTGAGAATTAAAAATCTTGATGTGTACGGAGACTCTGCTCTAGTTGTGAACCAGATCAAGGGAGAGTGGGAGACTCGTCAGCCCAATCTGATACCCTATATGAATTATGCAAGAAGGTTGTTACCTTTCTTTGACAAGGTGGAACTGCACCATGTACCACGAGCAGAAAATATAATGGCAGACGCTCTCGCGACTTTGTCTTCAATGTATAAGGTTAACTTCTGGAATGAGGCTCCCATGATAGTTATCTCTCGCCTTGATAGGCCCGCTTTCATATTCGCCATTGAGGAAGTTTCCGATGGTAAAGCGTGGTATTAAGATATCCAGAATTTCCTGAAGAACCAAGAGTATCCGGCTGGGGCATCCAGTCGTGATCAGAAAACTCTTAGGAGATTGGATGGAAATTTCTATTTGAATCCGGATGGGGTTTTGTACAAGATAAACCACGACTTGGTGTTGTTGCGGTGTGTGGACGAGAAAGAGGCTAAGTTGCTAATGGAAGAAATCCACGAGGGTACATTTGGCACGCATGCCGGCGGACATGCAATGACGAGAAAGCTATTAAGAGTAGGGTATTACTGGATAACAATGGAAACAGATTGTTTCAAATTTGCAAAGAAGTGTCATAAATGCCAGATTTATGCGGACAAGATTCATGTGCCTCCGAGCCCTCTGAACGTTATGTCGTCACCTTGGCCTTTCTCCATGTGGGGAATTGATGTGATTGGAAAAAATCGAGCCCACAGCATCTAACGGACATCGTTTTATCTTGGCAGCTATTGATTACTTCACCAAATGGGTTGAAGCGGCATCGTATGCTAATGTTACCAAGCAGGTGGTAGCCAAATTTATCAAGAAAGATATTATCTGCAGATATGGAATCCCAGAGCGGATTATCACTGACAACGGTTCGAATTTGAATAACAAGATGATGAAGGAATTGTGCCAGAATTTCAAAATTGAACATCACAACTCTTCTCCTTATCGGCCCAAGATGAATGGCGTTGTTGAAGCGGCCAATAAAAACATAAAGAAGATTGTTCAGAAGATGGTTGTGACCTACAAGGACTGGCATGAGATGTTTCCTTTTGCTTTGCACGGTTATCATACGACGGTACGCACATCAACCGGGGCAACTCCTTTTTCACTGGTATATGGTATGGAAGTTGTCCTACCATTGGAGGTTGGGATTCCTTCTCTGAGGGTTTTGCGTGATGTCCAATTAGATGAGGCAGAATGGGTGAAAGATAGATTGAATCAGCTCAGTTTAATGGATGAGAAGAGACTGCCTTATCTAGCATATGGTCGGCTGTATCAGAGACGGATGAAGAAAGCTTATGATAAGAAGGTGTGCCGTCGAAGCTTTCAGACGGGCGATCTTATGCTGAAAAAGATTCCCCCACCACAATCAGATCACAGGGGAAAATGGACTCCCAATTATGAAGGTCCATATGTCTTTAGAAAGGTTTTCTCTAGAGGAGCCTTACTGTTGTCCACCATGGATGGTGAGGATTTTACATCCCCTGTGAACTCGGACGCAGTTAAAAAATACTTTGCTTAAATAGACCCGCTGGACAAAAAAAGAGAGTCCAGGCAAAAATAGGGCATCCCGGCGAACCATAAAGAAGGAAATAAAAGGTTCGGGCAAAAGTTAGGGATAAAATTGAAAAGATGTACACCCGGGAAGTTGAAAACCTGAAAAGGGCAACTTCGGCAAAAAAGGGTATCCCGGTGAATTGAAAACCCGCAAAGGGGGTTCACGCAAAAGTTAGGGATTTAAAAAAGCAAATGACTGCGTTCTGAGTTTGATGTTGCATTGCTTAGTGGTTTGGGAGTACCTGAGGGTCGTATATCCGAAACAATCTCTTCTGAAGATCAAGTATTGGGAAAGCGTCAGAGTCAAGCGAGTCATAGGAGGATCAGCTCATGGTGTTCGTCTGTACTACGTTGCCGACATGTATACAAATTTTATTTGTACTTTTGTAATACTTGTATTTTGCTTGTGCGTAACTTCCTCTTTTCAAGAGTTGCACCCAGTGTACAAAATTTTGCCTATTTACAGGCTCGTTATCAATAAAGCATGTTATTCAGTACTTGATGCTTGTTCTTTACTGTTTTGTTTGCGAAAAACGCCGATGTTTTTGATAAACTTGCACGTACATTAACTTATTGGTCCTTGCCAATAATTGCTAAAACTTCGAATTGACTGAGTGAATGTCACGGATACTAACCAGAATAGATTTTGTTGTATAGATTTGTTTTTGTCTCGTTTGGGTTTTGCAGGGTTCTCACCTTTGGAGCAAACAGTCAGGGAATCTGCGTTTCTCCAACCAGAGTCCCGTGACCTAGTGATTGTATCACTCCTTAGCAGATGGAGGTCACATCTTATCTCAGAAGATTGGAGATAGAAGTTACCTTTACTGGATGTGGTTTGTCCTCCCCAGAAGAGTATTCCCCAGGAAAGCTGCCAAGAAAGTATCCTCAGTGGATCTGAGTGTCCCCAACAGAAGGTGCATTCCCAGCAGTGAGTGTGTACACACTTAATACCCAGCATGGGTAACTCCCGCAGAGTATAATCAAGTCGTCTTTGATTCAGAAGGATTATCCCCGCGCATGATTGTTTCTCCTTCTCCCCAGCAGTTTGTTTTTCCTCCGACAGGATGAACATCATTAACCAGGCTCGTAATTTCAAACTTATGAGCTATTCCCCCGACATGAGGGTTATCCCCAGCGGAGTTGGTTTCACCGTTCCAGCATTTATTTTGTTGGAATGCTTTGAGATACCCGGTTATCCCCAACGATTGGGTCTTGTCTTCAACATTTATTTAGCTGAAGCGCCTCTTGGCATCTTTGCATTTTACATATATCATCATATTTGCATCTACCCACATGCGTAGCATTTCCATGTCGTATGGAGCATTACGCCATTTTCGAGCATACGCATTTTGAAACATAAGCTAGGTTGGTTACCTTTTTTAGTTTCAGGTGTTATCCCTTGCAGAGGAGTGGGATTCTTGCTCAGAAGGATTTCTAGATATTCAAATTCTCAGCGTGAGATAGGTGATGATAACATTCGTCCCCTAATAGGGTTGCTTGGTTAAGTAACTTTTCATCCTCAGTAAGATTATTCTCAGGTTGCTGTTACGTCAGCATTAGAAGATTTCATGCCTTAAACTTCCGGAGTTGTTACTAGTGATTTCCCCACAGAGTTGTTTGGTTAAGTTTCTCGTAGTCTCCAGCAAAGTATTCTTCAAATTGTTACCTGTGTTGATAGAGTTTGTTATCCGTGTGGACGGAATAGTACCCGTGCTGACGGTGATTGTTATCCGTATTGACGGAATTGTACCTGTGTTGACAGTGATTGTTATCCGTGCTGACAGAATTCTTCCCTGTGTTGACAGTGATTATTACCTGTGATGGACAGAGATCGTACCTGTGTTGACAGAGTTTGTTATCCGTTTTGACAGAATAGTACCCGTGCTGACGGTGATTGTTATCCGTGTTGACGGAATTGTACCTGTGTTGACAGTGATTGTTGTCCGTGCTGACGGAATTCTTCCCTGTGTTGACAGTGATTATTACCTGTGATGGACAGAGATCGTACCTGTGCTGACAGAGTTTGTTATCCGTGTTGACGGAATAGTACCCGTGCTGACGGTGATTGTTATCCGTGTTGATGGAATTGTACCTGTGTTGACAGTGATTGTTGTCCGTGTTGACGTAATTCTTCCCTGTGTTGACAAAGATTGTTACCTGTACTGGACAGAGTTTGCGCTTGTGTTGACAGAGATGGTTACCTGTGGCTGACAGAGATTGCGCCTGTGTTGACAGCGACTGTTGCCCGTGTTGACGGAAGTGTTACCTGTGTTGACAGTGATTGTTACCTATGTGGATGGAGTTATTATCCGTGATCGATGAAGTTGTCCCCAGTAAAGTTAACAACGATTGTATCCGTGTTGACGGAGTCATTACCTGTGATTGACAGAGATCGTTATGCCAGTTATGGATGGAATTGTACCCATGTTGATGGAGTCCTTCCTCGTGTTGACGAAGTTTAGTTCGATTGTGGACGAAGTTGTTTCTCGTAAAGTTAATTTGATGCCTGTGGCGTCACACAAGGGGTTAATGTTGAAATCCCAAGTTTTATCAGATGATTGATCAATTGTTGCCGTAACAACTAGGTTCAGCACAACGAATGTTATTCCCCAAGCAGTTTTTGCTGTGTATTTCTGCGGTTGGCAAATTTCCGGGTTTCTTTGTATTCAATTGTCTTCCACCTCGATTGTTTGAAAGCCATTCTCTCTTCACCTAGTCGGGTCCAAGCCGTTTGAATATGGGCAGCTGTTGCACCCCAAAATTTGCTCAACCTCTTCTTACCTTGTTTATGTTTCAATGCATTATCATTTGTATAGTTATATCATTTGCATATCATGGTACCATTCATATAGCAGGGGATCAAGTGTGATTCTTCTCAAGAGAAGCCTAGCAAGAGGTCTCATTCAAGATTGGGGAGTGGTCAACGTCATCAAAAGGTGGTTTGAGTGCCTAAGGGTTTAGATGTTTGAGTGTGAATCTTCTCCTAACTTGAGGATCAATTGAAGACCATCAGAGGGTTGTGAAGTGTTGAATGTGATAGGAGGATGTGTATGGATCTCATAGAATTCCTAGAGGGCCATGGGAGAGTTTAATCAAGTCATTGTGTCAAATCCAAGAGCCATAGTTGAGGTGCAAGCAATTAGGGTTTCATCTGGATCAATCCTAGGTCAACTGTGCAATTGAAGAGTATCAAAGCCTACTTTTAGGTCATGGAGTTCATGAAATGATATGTTGAGACATTTGTGGTGTTGTGCCAAGATCAAATCAAGAAGAATCAAGAGTGTGGGAAGTTGCTAAATTAGGGTTTCAGTGCAAAATTCTCTGTTTAGTGCCTAACTTCAAGTCCACATAAGTCAAAATGAAAGTTTCAAATGGATCTTTTGCCAACATGAAACTTGTAGATCATCTCAATACCTTTAATTTGAGTACTAGAAGTCCTTCATTGGATTTATAGAACTCAAGTTATGGCCCAGACAAGTTACAAGTCCTCAGATGCCACTGAAATTTGTCTATGAAAATAATATGACTTCAAAGTTATTTTTAACCTAGAAGGAGGTTTCACCTGAACTTTTGGCCAACATGAAAGTTGTTCCTCATGATCTTAGCTTTCTAAATTGTACTATAAGTCTTCCATCTGATTTGTAGAACTCAAGTTATGAGGTTTACAAGTCAGGGGTATTCTGGGAAAGTGAGATTATAGGCCATTTTCAATCATAGGTCAAAATCTCCAACATGCACTCTTCAAATGGAGATTTGTTCAACATGGAACTTGCTCAAAACATGATTTTAAGTGCAACCAAGTGATCATTTGGGATTAGTTTGGCTTGTAGCAAAAAGTCACTTAAAATGGCCTAAAAAAGGGAATTTTTCAAATGGATTGAGGGAAAAATTGACTTTTTGAGTTAGAGGACCAAAACATGTCATGTGAGTCCATTTTTTGAATGGAAATCACATTCTAAGCACATTGACATTGGCAGAATTTTGAGCATAGGCCAAGTTTTGGGAGTTGTCATTTAGATTACTTCACCATGAAGTTACATAATCAAAAATAGCCATTGGATCAGATACAAGGATCAAATCCCAGCCATTCACACTCCACATGCTGCTATTAGTTGAATTGAACCATTTTGGAGCCAAAACATTGCCATTTTCGTGTACACTCAGGAGCAAAAAGTGGTGAAATTTTGAAAATTTATTTTGGGCCTAGAGGCAAGGATTGGGCTTTCTCTTGATCAATATCCATTGTATATAACATTTCTAACCTTCACAAATCATTAGTTTTCGAAATTGGAGCAGAATTGATCAAGAACAAGCTTGAAAAAGTGAAGAAAACTCAAAAAGTGAATTCTCAGATCTAGATCGTTTCAAGCCAAATTGTGAGTTGAGAAAGCTTTATTGAAGATCATTGAATGATTCTGGAGAGTTTTGTGAAGCTTCATCAAGGATTAAAGACTCAGTGGAAGTTCTCCACTAGGTACTTGAATTTCAACATATCTCTCTTAATACTTGATGATTCTTTGCCATTTTTGTTTATTTGCACTCCTTGAAGCATGTAGATCATTTCTGGATGATAATTGTTAATGTTTATGACGTTCGAAATTTGGAGCTCCAAACTTGTGAGATTTTGAATGGACTGTTATTGAATGATTTTGCTTAGTTTTTGCTTGATCTATAACCTCCATGACATAAGGTTGAGTTTAGAATTAATTTGGAGAGGTTTTGATGAACTTGAGTTTTTGGTACCAAACTTTATTTGCTTCATTTTTCTCTTATGTTGCATTATTAATAATTTTGGTTGATATATTTGGAATCCTTGCGAGACGTAGATGAATTTTGACGTAAAAAACTCTAAAAACGGTTGAGTTTTGCATTTTATGTGTGTTGTTGTGCACTTTGTGGTGGCCGGAATGCTTGGTAGGGGTGACCGGAGTGTTGCTCCGGCGGTGGAAATTCTGGTTGGAGAAGAAGGACGATAGCCGTCCTATTTGAGAGAGATAGGAGACCGAGTCTTCCAATCATGGGGGCGAGGAGGCGCCACGCGTCCTAAGGCCAAAACGGCGTCGTTTGGCATATGGGAGGGGACTGGGCGCGCGCGGGTTCGATCCCGCTGGTGTGCATTTTGTTTCTTTTTTCTTTCATTTTCGTTTGCTTTTTTTTTATTTTTGTTTTGTGGGCCTAGCGCTTTGCTTTTTGAACCTCCTGGGAGGCCCAGTCTGCCATTTGCACTGCATTTTATTGCTGTCTACACCATTTATTTTCTGTTTTAATTTTAGTTGGTTTTATTTTCTGTTTTGGTGTTGTTCCATTTTAAATCATTTAAAATAGCTCTAATAATCATAAAAATACACAAAAATATTTTTTAAAAACTTTAAGATGTCTAGTTTTTTCTGGATATTTTATTTTATTTTTTTCGTTTCAATTTCTATTTTAAAACAAATTAAATGTTGGACCTGTTTTATTTGATTTAAATTGCAGTTCTGTTCTTTCTTGATTTTATTTCTATGTTTAAACTTCTTATTTTTGCATGATCTTTTTTGAGAATGGTGTTAACATGTTAATTGATCTTTGGATATTTTTTTCATAATTTTTAAGTGCTGTTTTCTAGTGATTTGAAATGAATTTTGTTCCCTCTCCATTGCTGCCTTTGTTTGGGACACTCTTGGTGTTTGCCCTCTGTTGGGGCACTTCCCTTTTGATTCTTAATCTCCCCTTTTGACCCCTGGTCCCTGATACCTTAGGGGTCCTTTGAGATTTTATTTGGCATTTTTAGATGCATTTTCATATTTTACATGTATTTTTCAAGTTGCTTGTGTTTGTGTTGTTCTCTCTTGAGTGCCTTTGCTTGTTTGGCTTGGTTGGTGACTTTGGAGTTTGCTTGGCTTGGAATCCTTTTTGGGAGGTCTTCTGGACTTGGTGTAGCTGTTTTGGCTTGAAGATTGGAGCTTGGAGTTGAAGTTTCCTTTTCTTTTAGGAGTTGTTTTAGGAGCTTAGGAAATTAGGGTTTTAGGAAGAGCCATTAGAGCTAGTTTTGATTCTTTCATCAAACATAGAATGCATTGTGTGCTTCTATTCCATCCAATGATGTAAAGTCCTCCTAGGAAAACTCCATCTCTCCTTTGGAGGGATGTATGGTATGCCCATAGTTGAGTAGAACTTTGAGGATACCTTTCCATTTTAATGTTGGTACTTGATGATTTCCTTTGGTTTTCATCTGGTTCTCAACATTACAACCTTGATCTTGATGATTAATCCTTTGCTTGGAGGTGCTTGCTAGAGCTTGAAGATGAAGTTTGATGAAGCTTGAAGATAGAAGCTAGCTTGAGGATGAAGTCTTGCTGTCAACTTTGCTGTCTTTTCAACTGTGTTGTTTAGAGCTTGCTGTTGCTGTCAGCTGTAGGAGTTTGTTGCTGCTGCTTGGGTTACCTCCTCTGTATCTTTTGTTTTTTTTCTATATTGTCTGTTTGCTTGTGCTGATTACCTCTAGGTTTGAGGTGGAGCTTGTCTCCTCTTGCCTGTTGTTTTCTCCCTTGCCTCGCTGGTACTGTTGCATATCATGCATTTTACTGTTTACTGTTTACTGTTTACTTCTTTTGCTGTTTCCCCTAGGATCTCTGATTTCCTCTGTGCAAGAGGGAATTATGACAGACATTAGATTTTGACCCATGCATGATAACTGTAGGTAGATTCCCCTTTCAACCATAGTTTTAGGGTGTCTCTCTTTTCTCATCTCAAAACAATTCAAAAACACAGTAATAAGGTTAATTGAAGTCGTGCGTTACGAGCCTTAAGCTATCTGGGAAAAGGTTGGTGGAGGGTCTCTCTCCAGTAATCTGGATGTTAGTGTGGTACCCTTTGGGTGACATACGAAGCGTTCACTCCTGGGTCATAGTCTCTAGTGCGACTGAGATTGCAAACATCTTAAAAAACAGTTCTTTCATAAAAAAATCAAACAAACAATCAAACTCTGTTTTTGTCCTCTTGGACCTTTAATCAGGAAAACCCTTTCTTAAGGAGATAAAAAACTGTCAGACAAACTTGTGTCTTCCGTAGCCCGAACTATGTTTACTCTGATCTTTCATGCCGTATGAAAGTACGTAGGCACGAGATGCGATATCTCGGCGAGCAACCTTCCCCCCTAAACCCCATAGTTAGGCGAACTACGTTGACTCTGATTTCTCGTTCCAGACAAGAATACGTAGGCATAAAGTGTGATACTTTGCCGAGTCATTTTCTTTTCTTTTTAGACCAGACCTTTAGAGTAGATAGATAAACACACCCTTAGATAGAAAACAAGCATGGATCCCTTCGAGTACGACGGACGTGAGGGGTGCTAATACCTTCCCCTTGCGTAACCGACTCCCGAATCCAGGATTTGGTTGTGATGACCATTCCTTTCCCTCTTTGCGTTAGGTTTTCTCTGAGCGTTTCCTTTCCCTCTTTTGGGATAAATAACGCACGGCGATGACTCTTCTGTCATGGCCGGCGCCATTTTTCGCAGTAGCGACACGGCTCAACATGAAGTTGAGAGGAACATTTGACTTCACTGTCATCACCGTCAGGAATCTATTAAACAAAGAAGCATCGAACCCGAAGGCCGGCTCAACCCGAAGTTGAGAAGAACATATGACCTCGCTGTCAGGCATCTGTTAAACAAACAGGCATCGAACCCGAAGGTCGGCTCAACCCAAAGTTGAGAAGAACATCTGACCTCGCCGTCAGGCATCTGTTAAACAAACAGGCATCGAACCCGAAGGTCGTCTCAACCCTTAGTTGAGAAGAACATCTGACCTCGCCGTCAAACATCTATTAAACAAATAGGTATCGAACCAGAAGGTCGGCTCACCTCGAAGTTGAGAGGAACAACTGATCTTCCCATTAGGCATTAGTTAAACCAACAGGCATCGAACCCGAAGGCCAGCACAACACGAAGTTGAGAAGAACATCTGACTTTGCCATCAGGTATCTGTTAAGCAAACAGGCATCGAACCCGAAGGCCGGCTCAACACGAAGTTGAGAGGAAGACCTCGCCGTCAGGCATCTGTTAAACAAACAGGCATCGAATCCGAAGGTCGGCTCAACATGAAGTTGAGACGAACATTTGACTTTGTTGTCAAGCATCTGTTAAACAAACAGGCATCAAATCCGAAGGCCAGCTCAACCCGAAGTTGAGAAGAACATCTGACCTCACTGTCAGGCATCTGTTAAACAAACAGGCATCGAACCTGAAGGGCGGCTCAACCCGAAGTTGATAAGAAAATTAGACCTTGCTGTCAGGCATCTCTTAAACAAATAGGCATCGAACTCGAAGGTCGGCTCAACACGAAGTTGAGAGGAACATCTGAACTCGCCGTCAAGCATCTCTTAAACAAACAGGCATCGAACCTGAAGGTCGGCTCAAGATGAAGTTGAGAGGAACATTTGACTTCATTGTCAAGCATCTGTTAAACAAACAGGCATCAAATTCGAAGGCCGACTCAACCCGAAGTTGAGAAGAACATCTGACCTCACCGTCAGGCATCTGTTAAACAAACAAGCATCGAACCCAAAGGGCGGCTCATGTTGAAGTTGATAAGAACATTAGACCTCTCTGCCAGACATCTGTTAAACAAACAGGCATCGAACCCGAAGGTCGGCTCAACCCGAAGTTGAGAAGAACATCTGACCTCGCCATTAGGCATCTATTAAACACACAGACATTGAACCTGTAGGCCGGCTCAACACGAAGTGGAGAGGAACATCTGACCTCGCCGTCAGGCATCTGTTAAACAAACAGGCATCGAACACGAAGGTCGCTCAACATGAAGTTGAGATGAACATTTGAATTCACTATCAAGCATCTGTTAAACAAACAGGCATTAAATCCGAAGGCTGGCTCAACCTGAAGTTGAGAAGAACATCTAACCTCACCGTTAGGCATCTGTTAAACAAACAGGCATCGAACCCGAAAGGGAGGCTCAACGCGAAGTTGATAAGAACATTAGACCTCTCTGCTAGGCATCTGTTAAACAAAAAGGCATTGAACCCGAAGGTCGGCTCAACCCAAAGTTGAGAAGAACATTTGACCTTGCCGTCAGGCATCTGTTAAACAAACAGGCATCGAACCCGAAGGTCGTCTCAATCCTTAATTGAGAAGAACATCTGACCTCGTCGTCAAACATCTGTAAAACAAACAGGCATCGAACCCGAAGGCCGGCTCAACTTGAATTTGAGAGGAATATCTGACCTCCCCATCAGGCATTAGTTAAACAAACAGGAATCGAACCCAAAGGCCGGCATAACATGAAGTTGAGAAGAACATCTGACCTCGCTGTCAGACATATGTTAAACAAACTGGCATCGAGTTTGAAGGCCGACTCAGCCCGAAGTTGAGAAGAACATCCGACCTCGTTGCCAGGCATTAGTTAAACAAACAGGAATCGAACCCGAAGGCCAGCTCAACCCGAAGTTGAGAAGAACATCTGACATAGCCGCCAGGAATCTGTTAAACAAACAGGCATCAAACCCAAAGGCCGGCTCAACCCGAAGTTGAGAAGAACATCTGACGTCACCGTTAGGCATCTGTTAAACAAACATGCATCGAACCGGAAGGGCGGCTCAACCCGAAGTTGATAAGAACATTAGACCTCTCTGCTGGGCATCTGTTAAACAAAAAGGCATTGAACCCGAAGGTCGGCTGAACTCGAAGTTGAGAAGAACATCTGACCTCGCCGTCAAACATCTGTTAAACAAACAGGCATCGAACCCGAAGGCCGGCTCAAATTGAAGTTGAGAGGAACATCTGAGCTCCCCATCAGACATTAGTTAAACAAACAGGCATCGAACCCGATGGCCGGCACAACCCGAAGTTGAGAAGAACATCTGACCTCGCTGTCAGACATATGTTAAAAAAACAGGCATCGAATTTGATGGCCGACTCAACCTGAAGTTGAGAATAATATCTTACCTTGTTGCCAGGCATTAGTTAAACAAATAAGAATCGCAACCGAAGGCCGGCTCAACCTGAAGTTGAGAAGAACATCTGACCTAGCCGCCAGGCTTCTGTTAAACAAACAGGCATCGAACCCAAAGGCCGGCTCAACCCGAAGTTCAGAAGATCATCTGACCTCGCCGTCAGGCATCGGTTAAACAAAAAGTTATGGAACCCGAAGGCCGGCTCAACCCGAAGTTGATAAGAACATTAGACCTCACTGTCAGGCATCTGTTAAATAAACAGGCATCAAACCCGAAGGCCATCTCAACCCTTAGTTGAGAAGAACATCTGACCTCGCTGTCAAACATCTGTTAAACAAACAGGCATCAAACCCAAAGGCCGGCTCACCTCGAATTTGAGAGGAACATCTGACCTCCCCATCAGGCATTAGTTAAACAAACAGGCATCGAACCCGAAGGCCGACCTAACACGAAGTTGAGAAGAACATTAGACCTCGCCGTCCGGCAACTGTTAAACAAACAGGCATAGAACCCGAAGGCCGGCTCAACACAAAGTTGGGAAGAACATTTGACCTCGCCGTCAAGCATCTGATAAACAAACAGGCATCGAACCCGAAGGCCGTCTCAATCCTTAATTGAGAAGAACATCTGACCTCGCCGTCAAGCATCTGTTAAACAAACAGGCATCGAACCCGAAGGCCGGCTCAACCCGAAGTTAAAAGGAACATCTGACATCACCGTCAGGCATCTGTTAAACAAACAGGCATCGTACCCGAAGGGCGGCTCAACCTAAAGTTGAGAAGAACATTAGACCTCGCTGTCATGCATCTCTTAAATTAACAGGCATCGAACCTGAAGGCCGGCTCAACCCGAAGTTTAGAAGAACATTTGACCTTGTCGTCAGGCATTAGTTAAACAATCATGCATCGAACCCGAAGGTCGTCTCAATCCTTAATTGAGAAGAACATCTGACCTCGCCGTCAAACATCTGTTAAACAAACAGGCATCGAACCCGAAGGCCGGCTTAACTTGAAGTTGAGAGGAAGATCTGGCCTCCTCATCAAGCATTAGTTAAACAAACAGGAGACGAACCCGAAGGTCGGCTCAACCCGAAGTTGAGACGAACATCTGACATAGACGTCAGACATCTGTTAAACAAACAGGCATCAATCCCAAAAGCCGGCTCAACCCGAAGTTGAGAAGAACATCTGACCTCACCGTTAGGCATCTGTTAAACAAACAGGCAACGAACCGCAAGGGCGGCTCAACCCGAAGTTAATAAGAACATTAGACTTCTCTGCTAGGCATCTGTTAAAGAAACAGACATTGAACCCGAAGGCCGGCTCAACCCGAAGTTGATAAGAACATTTGACCTCGCCGTCAGGCATCTGTTAAACAAACAGGCATCGAACCCGAAGGCCGTCTCAATCCTTAAATGAGAAGAACATTTGACCTCGTCGTCAAACAACTATTAAGCAAACAGGCATCGAACCCGAAGGCCGGCTCAACTTGAAGTTGAGAGGAACATCTAACCTCCCCATCAGGTATTAGTTAAACAAACAGGCATCGAACCCGAAGGCCGGCATAACACGAAGTTGAGAAGAACATTTGAGCTAGCTGTCAGGCATATGTTAAACAAACAGGTATCGAATTTGATGGCCGACTTAACCTGAAGTTGAGAAGAATATCTGACCTCGCTGCCAGGCATTAGTTAAACAAATAGGAATCGAACCCGAACGCCGGCTCAACACGAAGTTGAGAAGAACATCTGACCTAGCCGCCAGGCATCTTTTAAACAAACAGGCATCGAACCCAAAGGCCGGCTAAAACCGAAGTTCAAAAGAACATCTGACCTCGCCATCAGGCATCAGTTAAAAAAAAGTTATGGAACCCGAAGGCCGGCTCAACCCGAAGTTGATAAGAACAGTAGACCTTGCTGTCAGGCATCTGTTAAATAAACAGGCATCAAACCCGAAGGCCATCTCAACCCTTAGTTGAGAAGAACATCTGACCTCGCTGTCAAACATCTATTAAACTAACAGGTATCGAACCCGAAGGCCGGCTCACCTCGAATTTGAGAGGAACATCTGACCTCCCCATCAGGCATTAGTTAAACAAACAGGCATCGAACCCGAAGGCCGGCACAACACGAAGTTGAGAAGAACATCTGACCTCGCCGTCAGGCAACTGTTAAACAAACAGGCATCGAACCCGAAGGCCGGCTCAACACGAAGTTGAGAGGAACATCTGACCTCGCCGTTAGGAATCTATTAAACAAACAGGCATCGAACCCAAAGTACGGCTCAACATGAAGTTGAGAGGAACATTTGACTTCACTGTTAAGCATCTGTTAAACAAACAGGCATCAAATCTGAAGGCCGGTTAAACCCGAAGTTGAGAATAACATCTGACCTCACCATCAGGCATCTGTTAAATAAACAGGCATCAAACCCGAAGGGCGGCTCAACCTAAAGTTGATAGGAACATTAGACCTCGCTGTCAGGCATCTCTTAAACAAACCGGCATCGAACCTGAAGGTCAGCTCAACCCGAAGTTTAGAAAAACATTTGACCTTGTCGTCAGGCATCAGTTAAACAGACATGCATCGAACCCGAAGGTCGTCTCAATCCTTAATTGACAAGAACATCTGACCTCGCCGTCAAACATCTGTTACACAAACAGGCATCGAACCCGAAGGCCGGCTCAACTTGAAGTTGAGAGGAACATCTGACCTCCCCATTAGGCATTAGTTAAACAAACAGGAGTCGAACCCGAAGGCCGGCTCAACCCGAAGTTGAGAAGAGCATCTGACATAGACGTCAGGCATCTGTTAAACAAACAGGCATCAATCCCAAAAGCCGGCTCAACCCGAAGTTGAGAAGAACATCTAACCTCACCGTTAGGCATCTGTTAAACAAACAGGCATCGAACCGGAAGGGAGGCTCAACCTGAAGTTGATAAGAACATTAGACTTCTCTGCTAGGCATCTGTTAAACAAACAGGCATTGAACCCGAAGGCCGGCTCAACCCCAAGCTGAGAAGAACATTTGACCTCGCCGTTAGGCATCTGTTAAACAAACAGGCATCGAACCCGAAGGCCGTCTCAATCCTTAAATGAGAAGAACATTTGACCTCGCCGTCGAACAACTGTTAAGAAAACAGGCATCGAACCCGAAGGCCGGCTCAACTTGAAGTTGAGAGGAACATCTGACCTCCCCATCAGGTATTAGCTAAACAAACAGGCATCGAACCCAAAGGCCGGCTCAACCCGAAGTTGAGCTCGCTGTCAGGCATATGTTAAACAAACAGGCATCGAATTTGATGGCCGACACAACCTGAAGTTGAGAAGAACATCCGACCTCGCTTCCAAGCATTAGTTAAACAAACAGGAATCGAACCCGAACGCTGGCTCAACCCGAAGTTGAGAAGAACATCTGACCTAGCCGCCAGACATCTGTTAAACAAACAAGCATCGAACCCAAAGGCCGGCTCAACCCGAAGTTGAGAAGAACATCTGACCTCTCCGTCAGGCATCTGTTAAACAAAAAGTTATGGAACCCGAAGGCCGACTTAACCCGAAGCTGAGAAGAACATCTTACCTCGCTGTCAGGTATCTGTTAAACAAACAGGCATCAAACCCGAAGGCCGTATCAGCCCTTAGTTGAGAAGAACATCTGACCTCACCGTCAAACATCTATTAAACAAACAGGTATCGAACCCGAAGGTTGGCTCACCTAGAAGTTGAGAGGAACATCTGACCTCCCCATCAGGCATTAGTTAAACAAACAGGCATCGAACCCGAAGGCCGGTACAACACAAAGTTGAGAAGAACATTTGACCTCACCGTCAGGCATCTGTTAAATAAACAGGCATCGAACCCGAAGGCAGGCACAACAAGAAGTTAAGAAGAACATCTGACCTCACTGTCAGGCATCTGTTAAACAAACAGGCATTGAATCCGAAGGCCGGCTCAACACGAAGTTGAGAGGAACATCTGACCTCGCCGTTAGGCATCTGTTAAAATAACAGGCATCAAACCCGAAGGTGGGTTAAACATGAAGTTGAGAGTAACATTTGACTTCACTGTCAAGCATCTGTTAAACAAATAGGCATCAAATCCGAAGGCCAGCTCAACCCGAAGTTGAGAGGAACATCTGACCTCGCCGTCAAGCATCTCTTAAACAAACAGGCATCGAACCTGAAGGTCGGCTCAACATGAAGTTGAGAGGAACATTTGACTTCACTGTCAAGCATTTGTTAAACAAACAGGTATCAAATACAAAGGTCGGCTCAACCCGAAGTTGAGAAGAACATCTGACCTCATCGTCAGGCATCTGTTATACAAACAAGCATCGAACCCGAAGGCCGGCTCAACCCAAAGTTGAGAAGAACATCTGACCTCGCCGTCAGGCATCTGTTAAACAATTAGGCATCAAACCCGAAGGCTGTCTCAACCCTTAGTTGAGAAGAACATCTGACCTCGCCGTTAAAAATCTATTAAACAAATAGGTATCAAACCCGAAGGCCGGCTCACCTCGAAGTTGAGAGGAACATTCGACCTCCCCATCAGGCATTAGTTAAACAAACAGGCATCGAACCCGAAGGCCAGCACAACACGAATTTGAGAAGAACATCTGACCTCGCCGTCAGGCATCTGTTAAACAAACAGGCATCGAACCCGAAGGCCGGCTCCACACGAAGTTGAGAGGAACATCTGACCTCGCCTTCAGTCGTCTGTTAAATAAACAAGCATCGAACCCGAAGGTCGGCTCAACATGAAGTTTAGAGGAACATTTGACTTCACTGTCAAGCATCTGCTAAACAAACAGGCATCAAATCCGAAGGCCGACTCAACCCGAAGTTGAGAAGAACATTTGACCTCACCGTCAAGCATTTGTTAAACAAACAAGCATCGAACCCGAAGGCCGGCTCAACCCGAAGTTGATAAGAACATCTGACCTCGCCGTCAGGCATCTGTTAAGCAAACATGCATCGAACCCGAAGGCCGGCTCAACACGAAGTTGAGAGGAACATCTGACCTCGCTGTCAGGCATCTGTTAAACAAACAGGCATCGAACCCGAAGGTCGGCTCAACACGAAGTTGAGAGGAATATTTGACTTCACTGTCAAGCATCTGTTAAACAAACAGGCATCAAATCCGAAGGCCGGCTCAACCCGAAGTTGAGAAGAACATCTGACCTCACTGTCAGACATCTGTTAAACAAACAAGCATCGAACTTGAAGGGCGGCTCAACTTGAAGTTGATAAGAACATTAGACCTCTCTGCTAGGCATCTGTTGAACAAACAGGCATCGAACCCGAAGGCCGGCTCAACCCGAAGTTGAAAAGAACATCTGACCTCCCCGTCGGGCATTAGTTAAACAAACAGGCATCGAACCCGAAGGCCGGCTTAACACGAAGTTGAGAGGAACATCTGACCTCGTTGTCAGGCAACTGTTAAACAAACAGGCATCGAACCCAAAGGTCGGCTCAACATGAAGTTGAGAGGAACATTTGACTTCACTGTCAAGCATCTGTTAAACAAACAGGTATCAAATACGAAGGCCGGCTCAACCCAAAGTTGAGAAGAACATCTGACCTCACCGTCAGGCATCTGTTAAACAATTAGGCATCAAAACCGAAGGCCGTCTCAACTCTTTGATGAGAAGAACATCTGACCTCGCCGTTAAACATCTATTAAACAAATAGGTATCGAACCTGAAGGCCGGCTCACCTCGAAGTTCAGAGGAACATTCGACCTCCCCATCAGGCATTAGTTAAACAAATAGACATCGAACCCGAAGGCCGGCAAAACACGAAGTTGAAAAGAACATCTGACCTCGCCGTCAGGCATCTGTTAAACAAACAGGCATCGAACTCGAAGGCCGGCTCAACACAAAGTTGAGAGGAACATCTGACCTCGCCTTCATTCGTCTGTTAAACAAACAAGCATCGAACCCGATGGTCGGCTCAACATGAAGTTTAGAGGAACATTTGACTTCACTGTCAAGCGTCTGTTAAACAAACAGGCATCAAATCCGAAGGCCGGCTCAACCCGAAGTTGAGAAGAACATCTGACCTCACCGTCAGGCATCTGATAAATAAACAAGCATCGAACCTGAAGGGCGGCTCAACCCGAAGTTGATAAGAACATTAGACCTCGCTGTCAGGCATCCGTTAAACAAATAGGCATCGAACCTGAAGGTCGGCTCAACACGAAGTTGAGAGGAACATCTGACCTCGCTGTCAAGCATCTCTTAAACAAACAGGCATCGAACCTGAAGGTCGGCTCAACATGAAATTGAGAGGAACATTTGACTTCACTGTCAAGCATCTGTTAAACAAACACGCATCAAATCCGAAGGCCGGATCAACCCGAAGTTGAGAAGAACATCTGACCTCACCGTCAGGCATCTGTTAAACAAACAAGCATCGAACCCGAAGGCCGGCTCAACCCGAAGTTGAGATGAACATCTGACTTCACCGTCATACATCTGTTAAAGACACAGGAATCAAACCCGAAGGCCGTCTCAACCCTTAGTTGAGAAGAACATCTGACCTCGCTGTCAAACATCTATTAAACAAATAGGTATCGAACCCGAAGGCCGGCCCACCTCGAAGTTGAGAGGAACATCTGACCTCCCCATCAGGCATTAGTTAAACAAACAGGCATCGAACCCGAAGGCCGGCTCAACCCGAAGTTGAGAAGAACATCTGACCTCACTGTCAGGCATCTGTTAAACAAACAGGCATCGAACCCGAAGGGCGGCTCAACCCGAAGTTGATAAGAACATTAGATCTCGCTGTCAGGCATCTCTTAAACAAACAGGCATCGAACCCGAAGGTCGGCTCAACACGAAGTTAAGAGGAACATCTGACCTCACCGTCAAGCATCTCTTAGACAAACAGGCATCGAACCTGAAGGTCGCCTCAACATGAAGTTGAGAGGAACATTTGACTTCACTGTCAAGCATCTGTTAAACAAACAGGCAGCAAATCCGAAGACCGGCTCAACCCGAAGTTGAGAAGAACATCTGACATCACCGTCAGGCATCTGTTACACAAATAAGCATCGAACCCGAAGGGCGGCTCAACTTGAAGTTGATAAGAAAATTAGACCTCTCTGTCAGGCATCTGTTAAACAAACAGGCATCGAACCCGAAGGCCGGCTCAACCCGAAGTTGAGAGGAACATCGGACCTCACTGTCAGGAATCTGTTAAACAAACAGGCATCGAACCCGAAGATCGGCTCAACATAAAGTTGAGAGGAACATTTGACTTCACTGTCAAGCACTGTTAAACAAACAGGCATCAAATCCAAAGGCCGGCTCAATCCGTAGTTAAGAAGAACATCTGAACTCACTGTCAAGCATCTGTTAAACAAACAGGCATCGAACCCGAAGGGCGGCTCAACCTGAAGTTGATAAGAACATTAGACCTCACTGTCAGGCATCTCTTAAACAAACATGCATCGAACCCGAAGGCCAGCTCAAGACGAAGATGAGAGGAACATCTGACCTCGCTGTCAGGCATCTGTTAAACAAACAGGCATCGAACTCGAAGGTCGGCTCAACACGAAGTTGAGAGGAATATTTGACTTCACTGTCAAGCATCTGTTAAACAAACAGGCATCAAATCCGAAGACCGGATCAACCCGAAGTTGAGAAGAACATCTGACCTCACTGTCAGACATCTGTTAAACAAACAACCATCGAACCCGAAGGCCGGCCCAACTCGAAGTTGAGAGGAACATCTGGCCTCCCTATCAGGCATTAGTTAAACAAACAGGCATCGAACCCGAAGGCCGGCTCAACCCGAAGTTGAGAAGAACATCTGACCTCACTGTCAGGCATCTGTTAAACAAACAGGCATCGAACCCGAAGGTCGGCTCAACACGAAGTTGAGAAGAACATCTGACATCATCGTCAGGCATCTGTTAAACAAATAAGCATCAAACCCGAAGGGCGGCTCAACTTGAAGTTGATAAGAAAATTAGACCTCTCTGTCAGGAATCTGTTAAACAAATATGCATCGAACCCGAAGGCCGGCTCAACACGAAGATGAGAGGAACATCTGACCTCGCTGTCAGTCATCTGTTAAACAAACAGGCATCAAACCCGAAGGTCGGCTCAACATGAAGTTGAGAGGAATATTTGACTTCACTGTCAAGCATCTGTTAAACAAACAGGCATCAAATCCGAAGGCCGGCTTAACCCGAAGTTGAGAAGAACATCTGACCTCACTGTCAGACATCTGTTAAACAAACAAGCATCGAACCCGAAGGGCGGTTCAACTTGAAGTTGATAAGAACATTAGACCTCTCTGCTAGGCATCTGTTAAACAAACAGGCATCGAACCCGAAGGCCGGCTCAACCCTAAGTTGAAAAGAACATCTGACCTCCCCGTCGGGCATTAGTTAAACAAACAGGCATCGAACCCGAAGGCCGGCTCAACACGAAGTTGAGAGGAACATCTGACCTCGCAGTCAGGCAACTGTTAAACAAACATGCATCGAACCCGAAGGTCGGCTCAACATGAAGTTGAGAGGAACATTTGACTTCACTGTCAAGCATCTGTTAAACAAACAGGTATCAAATACGAAGGCCGGCTCAACCCGAAGTTGAGAAGAACATCTGACCTCACCGTCAGGCATCTGTTAAACAATTAGGCATCAAAACCGAAGGCCGTCTCAACCCTTAGATGAGAAGAACATCTGACCTCGCCGTTAAACATCTATTAAACAAATAGGCATCGAACCCGAAGGCCGGATCACCTCGAAGTTCAGAGGAACATTCGACCTCCCCATCAGGCATTAGTTAAACAAACAGGCATCGAACCCGAAGGCCGGCACAACACAAAGTTGAAAAGAACATTTGACCTTGCCGTCAGGCATCTGTTAAACAAACAGGCATCGAACTCGAAGGCCGGCTCAAAACGAAGTTGAGAGGAACATCTGACCTCGCCTTCATTCGTCTGTTAAACAAACAAGCATTGAACCCGAAGGTCGGCTTAACATGAAGTTTAGAGGAACATTTGACTTCACTGTCAAGCGTCTGTTAAACAAACAGGCATCAAATCCGAAGGCCGGCTCAACCCGAAGTTGAGAAGAACATCTGACCTCACCGTCAGGCATCTGTTAAATAAACAAGCGTCGAACCCGAAGGGCGGCTCAACCCGAAGTTGATAAGAACATTAGACCTCGCTGTCAGGCATCTGTTAAACAAACAGGCATCGAACCAGAAGGTCGGCTCAACACGAAATTGAGAGGAACATATGACCTCGCTGTCAAGCATCTCTTAAACAAACAGGCATCGAACCTGAAGGTCGGCTCAACATGAAATTGAGAGGAACATTTGACTTCACTGTCAAGCATCTGTTAAACAAACACGCATAAAATCCGAAGGCCGGCTCAACCCGAAGTTGAGAAGAACATCTGACTTCGCCGTCATACAACTGTTAAAGAAACATGAATAAAACCCGAAGGCCGTCTCAACCCGAAGTTGAGATGAACATCTGACTTCGCTGTCAAACATCTGTTAAAGAAACAGGAATCAAACCCGAAGGCCGTCTCAACCCTTAGTTGAGAAGAACATCTGACCTCGCTGTCAAACATCTATTAAACAAATAGGTATCGAACCCGAAGGCCGGCCCACCTCGAAGTTGAGAGGAACATCTGACCTCCCCATCAGGCATTAGTTAAACAAACAGGCATCGAACCCGAAGGCCGGCTCAACCCGAAGTTGAGAAGAACATCTGACCTCACTGTCAGGCATCTGTTAAACAAACAGGCATCGAACCCGAAGGGCGGCTCAACCCGAAGTTGATAAGAACATTAGATCTCGCTGTCAGGCATCTCTTAAACAAACAGGCATCGAACCCGAAGGTCGGCTCAACACGAAGTTAAGAGGAACATCTGACCTCACCGTCAAGCATCTCTTAGACAAACAGGCATCGAACCTGAAGGTCGCCTCAACATGAAGTTGAGAGGAACATTTGACTTCACTGTCAAGCATCTGTTAAACAAACAGGCAGCAAATCCGAAGGCCGGCTCAACCCGAAGTTGAGAAGAACATCTGACATCACCGTCAGGCATCTGTTAAACAAATAAGCATCGAACCCGAAGGGCGGCTCAAGTTGAAGTTGATAAGAAAATTAGACCTCTCTGTCAGGCATCTGTTAAACAAACAGGCATCGAACCCGAAGGCCGGCTCAACCCGAAGTTAAGAGGAACATCGGACCTCACTGTCAGGCATCTGTTAAACAAACAGGCATCGAACCCGAAGGTCGGCTCAACATAAAGTTGAGAGGAACATTTGACTTCACTGTCAAGCACTGTTAAACAAACAGGCATCAAATCCAAAGGCCGGCTCAATCCGTAGTTAAGAAGAACATCTGAACTCACTGTCAAGCATCTGTTAAACAAACAGGCATCGAACCCGAAGGGCGGCTCAACCCAAAGTTGATAAGAACATTAGACCTCACTGTCAGGCATCTCTTAAACAAACATGCATCGAACCCGAAGGCCAGCTCAAGACGAAGATGATAGGAACATCTGACCTCGCTGTCAGGCATCTGTTAAACAAACAGGCATCGAACTCGAAGGTCGGCTCAACACGAAGTTGAGAGGAATATTTGACTTCACTGTCAAGCATCTGTTAAACAAAGAGGCATCAAATCCGAAGGCCGGCTCAACCCGAAGTTGAGAAGAACATCTGACCTCACTGTCAGACATCTGTTAAACAAACAACCATCGAACCCGAAGGGCGGCTCAACTTGAAGTTGATAAGGACATTAGACATCTCTGCTAGGCATCTGTTAAACAAACAAGCATCGAACCCGAAGGTCGGCTCAACACGAAGTTAAGAGGAACATCTGACCTCACCGTCAAGCATCTCTTAGACAAACAGGCATCAAACCTGAAGGTCGCCTCAACATGAAGTTGAGAGGAACATTTGACTTCACTGTCAAGCATCTGTTAAACAAACAGGCAGCAAATCCGAAGGCCGGCTCAACCCGAAGTTGAGAAGAACATCTGACATCACCGTCAGGCATCTGTTAAACAAATAAGCATCGAACCCGAAGGGCGGCTCAACTTGAAGTTGATAAGAAAATTAGACCTCTCTGTCAGGCATCTGTTAAACAAACAGGCATCGAACCCGAAGGCCGGCTCAACCCGAATTTGAGAGGAACAACGGACCTCACTGTCAGGCATCTGTTAAACAAACAGGCATCGAACCCGAAGGTCGGCTCAACATAAAGTTGAGAGCAACATTTGACTTCACTATCAAGCACTGTTAAACAAACAGGCATCAAATCCAAAGGCCGGCTCAATCCGTAGTTAAGAAGAACATCTGAACTCACTGTCAAGCATCTGTTAAACAAACAAGCATCGAACCCGAAGGGCGGCTCAACCCAAAGTTGATAAGAACATTAGACCTCACTGTCAGGCATCTCTTAAACAAACATGCATCGAACCCGAAGGCCAGCTCAAGACGAAGATGAGAGGAACATCTGACCTCGCTGTCAGGCATCTGTTAAACAAACAGGCATCGAACTCGAAGGTCGGCTCAACACAAAGTTGAGAGGAATATTTGACTTCACTGTCAAGCATCTGTTAAACAAAGAGGCATCAAATCCGAAGGCCGGCTCAACCCGAACTTGAGAAGAACATCTGACCTCACTGTCAGACATCTGTTAAACAAACAACCATCGAACCCGAAGGGCGGCTCAACTTGAAGTTGATAAGAACATTAGACATCTCTGCTAGGCATCTGTTAAACAAACAGGCATCGAACCCGAAGGCCGGCTCACCTCGAAGTTCAGAGGAACATTCGACCTCCCCATCAGGCATTAGTTAAACAAACAGGCATCGAACCCGAAGGCCGACACAACACGAAGTTGAGAAGAACATCTGACCTCGCCGTCAGGCATCTGTTAAACAAACAGGCATCGAACTCGAAGGCCGGCTCAACACGAAGTTGAGAGGAACATCTGACCTCGCCTTCATTCGTCTGTTAAACAAACAAGCATCGAACCCGAAGGTCGGCTCAACATGAAGTTTAGAGGAACATTTGACTTCACTGTCAAGCGTCTGTTAAACAAACAGGCATCAAATCCGAAGGCCGGATCAACCCGAAGTTGAAAAGAACATCTGACCTCCCCGTCGGGCATTAGTTAAACAGATAGGCATCGAACCCGAAGGCCAGCCCAACACAAAGTTGAGAGGAACATCTGACCTCGCTGTCAGGCAACTGTTAAACAAACAGGCATCGAACCCGAAGGTCGGCTCAACATGAAGTTGAGAGGAACATTTGACTTCACTGTCAAGCATCTGTTAAACAAACGGGTATCAAATACGAAGGCCGGCTCAACCCGAAGTTGAGAAGAACATCTGACCTCACCGTCATGCATCTGTTAAACAATTAGGCATCAAAACCGAAGGCTGTCTCAACCCTTAGATGAGAAGAACATCTGACCTCGCCGTTAAACATCTATTAAATAAATAGGTATCGAACCCGAAGGCCGGCTCACCTCGAAGTTCAGAGGAACATTCGACCTCCCCATCAGGAATTAGTTAAACAAACAGGCATCGAACCCGAAGGCCGGTACAACACGAAGTTGAGAAGAACATCTGACCTCGCCGTCAGGCATCTGTTAAACAAACAGGCATCGAACTCGAAGGCCGGCTCAACACGAAGTTGAGAGGAACATCTGACCTCGCCTTCATTCGTCTGTTAAACAAACAAGCATTGAACCCGAAGGTCGGCTCAACATGAAGTTTAGAGGAACATTTGACTTCACTGTCAAGCGTCTGTTAAACAAACAGGCATCAAACCCGAAGGCCGGCTCAACCCGAAATTGATAAGAACATTAGACCTCGCTGTCAGGAATCCGTTAAACAAACATGCATTGAACCTGAAGGTCGGCTCAACACGAAGTTGAGAGGAACATCTGACCTCGCTGTCAAGCATCTCTTAAACAAACAGGCATCAAACCTGAAGGTCGGCTCAACATGAAATTGAGAGGAACATTTGACTTCACTGTCAAGCATCTGTTAAACAAACACGCATCAAATCCGAAGGCCGGCTCAACCCGAAGTTGAGAAGAATCTCTGACCTCATCGTCAGGCATCTGTTAAACAAACAAGCATCGAACCCGAAGGCCGGCTCAACCCGAAGTTGAGAAGAACATCTGACTTCGCCGTCAAACATCTGCTAAAGAAACAGGAATCAAACCCGAAGGCCGTCTCAATCCTTAGTTGAGAAGAACATCTGACCTCGCTGTCAAACATCTATTAAACAAATAGGTATCGAACCCGAAGGCCGGCCCACCTCGAAGTTGAGAGGAACATCTGACCTCCCCATCAGGCATCTGTTAAACAAACAGGCATCGAACCCGAAGGTCGGCTCAACACGAAGTTGAGAGGAACATCTGACCTCGCCGTCCAACATCTCTTAAACAAATAGGCATCTAACCTGAAGGTCGCCTCAACATGAAGTTGAGAGGAACATTTGACTTCACTGTCAAGCATCTGTTAAACAAACAGGTAGCAAATCCGAAGGCCGGCTCAACCCGAAGTTGAGAAGAACATCTGACATCATCGTCAGGCATCTGTTAAACAAATAAGCATCAAACCCGAAGGGCGGCTCAACTTGAAGTTGATAAGAAAATTAGACCTCTCTGTCAGGCATCTGTTAAACAAATATGCATCGAACCCGAAGGCCGGCTCAACACGAAGATGAGAGGAACATCTGACCTCGCTGTCAGGCATCTGTTAAACAAACAGGCATCGAACCCGAAGGTCGGCTCAACACGAAGTTGAGAGGAATATTTGACTTCACTGTCAAGCATCTGTTAAACAAACAGGCATCAAATCCGAAGGCCGGCTCAACCCGAAGTTGAGAAGAACATCTGACCTCACTGTCAGACATCTGTTAAACAAACAAGCATCGAACCCGAAGGGCGGTTCAATTTGAAGTTGATAAGAACATTAGACCTCTCTGCTAGGCATCTGTTAAACAATCAGGCATCGAACCCGAAGGCCGGCTCAACACGAAGTTGAGAGGAACATCTGACCTCGCTGTCAGGCAACTGTTAAACAAACAGGCATCGAACCCGAAGGTCGGCTCAAGATCAAGTTGAGAGGAACATTTGACTTCACTGTCAAGCATCTGTTAAACAAACAGGTATCAAATACGAAGGCCGGCTCAACCCAAAGTTGAGAATAACATCTGACCTCACCGTCAGGCATCTGTTAAACAATTAGGCATCAAAACCGAAGGTCGTCTCAACCCTTAGATGAGAAGAACATCTGACCTCGCCGTTAAACATCTATTAAACAAATAGGCATCAAACCCGAAGGCCGGCTCACCTCGAAGTTCAGAGGAACATTCGACCTCCCCATCAGGCATTAGTTAAACAAACAGGCATCGAACCCGAAGGCCGGCACAACACAAAGTTGAAAAGAACATCTGACCTCGCTGTCAGGCATCTGTTAAACAAACAGGCATCGAACTCGAAGGCCGGCTCAAAACGAAGTTGAGAGGAACATCTGACCTCGCCTTCATTCGTCTGTTAAACAAACAAGCATTGAACCCGAAGGTCGGCTCAACATGAAGTTTAGAGGAACATTTGACTTCACTGTCAAGCGTCTGTTAAACAAATAGGCATCAAATCCGAAGGCCGGCTCAACCCGAAGTTGAGAAGAACATCTGACCTCACCATCAGGCATCTGTTAAATAAACAAGCATCGAACCCGAAGGGCGGCTCAACCGGAAGTTGATAAGAACATTAGACCTCGCTGTCAGGCATCCGTTAAACAAACAGGCATCGAACCTGAAGGTCGGCTCAACATGAAATTGAGAGGAACATTTGACTTCACTGTCAAGCATCTGTTAAACAAACACGCATAAAATCCGAAGGCCGGCTCAACCCGAAGTTGAGAAGAACATCTGACCTCGCTGTCAAACATCTATTAAACAAATAGGTATCGAACCCGAAAGCCGGCCCACCTCGAAGTTGAGAGGAACATCTGACCTCCCCATCAGGCATTAATTAAACAAACAGGCATCGAACCCGAAGGTCGGCTCAACCCGAAATTGAGAAGAACATCTGACCTCACTGTCAGGCATCGAACCCGAAGGGCGGCTCAACCTGAAGTTGATAAGAACATTAGATCTCGCTGTCAGGCATCTCTTAAACAAACAGGCATCGAACCCGAAGGTCGGCTCAACACGAAGTTGAGAGGAACATCTGACCTCGCCGTCAAGCATCTCTTAAACAAACAAGCATCGAACCTGAAGGTCGCCTCAACATGAAGTTGAGAGGAACATTTGACTTCACTGTCAAGCATCTGTTAAACAAACAGGCAGCAAATCTGAAGGTCGGCTCAACCCGAAGTTGAGAAGAACATCTGGCATCACCGTCAGGCATCTGTTAAACAAATAAGCATCGAACCCGAAGGGCGGCTCAACTTGAAGTTGATAAGAACATTAGACCTCTCTGTCAGGCATCTGTTAAACAAACAGGCATCGAACCCGAAGGCCGGCTCAACCCTAAGTTGAAAAGAACATCTGACCTCCCCGTCGGGCATTAGTTAAACAAACATGCATCGAACCCGAAGGCCGGCACAACACAAAGTTGAAAAGAACATCTGACCTCGCCGTCAGGCATCTGTTAAACAAACAGGCATCGAACTCGAAGGCCGGCTCAAAACAAAGTTGAGAGGAACATCTGACCTCGCCTTCATTCGTCTGTTAAACAAACAAGCATTGAACCCGAAGGTCGGCTCAACATGAAGTTTAGAGGAACATTTGACTTCACTGTCAAGCGTCTGTTAAACAAATAGGCATCAAATCCGAAGGCCGGCTCAACCCGAAGTTGAGAAGAACATCTGACCTCACCGGTAGGCATCTGTTAAATAAACAAGCATCGAACCCGAAGGGCGGCTCAACCCGAAGTTGATAAGAACATTAGACCTTGCTGTCAGGAATCCGTTAAACAAACAAGCATCGAACCTGAAGGTCGGCTCAACACGAAGTTAAGAGGAACATCTGACCTCGCCGTCAAGCATCTCTTAAACAAACAGGCATCGAACCTGAAGGTCGGCTCAACATGAAATTGAGAGGAACATTTGACTTCACTGTCAAGCATCTGTTAAACAAACACGCATAAAATCCGAAGGCCGGCTCAACCCGAAGTTGAGAAGAACATCTGACCTCACCGTCAGGCATCTGTTAAACAAACAAGCATCGAACCCGAAGGCCGGCTCAACCCGAAGTTGAGAAGAACATCTGACTTCACCGTCATACAACTGTTAAAGAAACAGGAATCAAACCCGAAGTTCGTCTCAACCCTTAGTTGAGAAGAACATCTGACCTCGCTGTCAAACATCTATTAAACAAATAGGTATCGAACCCGAAGGCCGGCCCACCTCGAAGTTGAGAGGAACATCTGACCTCCCCATCAGGCATTAGTTAAACAAACAGGCATCGAACCCGAATGTCGGCTCAACCCGAAGTTGAGAAGAACATCTGACCTCATTGTCAGGCATCTGTTAAACAAACAGGCATCGAACACGAAGGGCTGCTCAACCCGAAGTTGATAAGAACATTAGATCTCGCTGTCAGGCATCTCTTAAACAAACAGGCATCGAACCCGAAGGTCGGCACAACACGAAGTTGAGAGGAACATCTGACCTCACCGTCAAGCATCTCTCAAACAAACAGGCATCGAACCTGAAGGTCGCCTCAACATGAAGTTGAGAGGAACATTTGACTTCACTTTCAAGCATCTGTTAAACAAACAGGCAGCAAATTTGAAGGCCGGCTCAACCCGAAGTTGAGAAGAACATCTGCCTTCACCGTTAGGCATCTGTTAAACAAATAAGCATCGAACCCGAAGGGCGGCTCAACTTGAAGTTGATAAGAAAATTAGACCTCTCTGTCAGGAATCTATTAAACAAACAAGCATCGAACCCGAAGGCCGGCTCAACCCGAAGTTGAGAGGAACATCGGACCTCGCTGTCAGGCATCTGTTAAACAAACAGGCATCGAACCCGAAGGTCGGCTCAACATAAAGTTGAGAGGAACATTTGACTTCACTATCAGGCATCTGTTAAAGAAACAGGCATCAAATCCAAAGGCCGGCTCAATCCGAAGTTAAGAACAACATCTGACCTCACTGTCAGGCATCTGTTAAACAAACAGGCATCGAACCCGAAGGGCGGCTCAACCCGAAGTTGATAAGAAAATTAGACCTCATTGTCAGGCATCTCTTAAGCAAACATGCATCGAACCCGAAGGCCGGCTCAACACGAAGATGAGAGGAACATCTGACCTCGCCGTCAAGCATCTCTTAAACAAACAGGCATCGAACCTGAAGGTCGGGACAACATGAAATTGAGAGGAACATTTGACTTCACTATCAAGCATCTGTTAAACAAACAGGTATCAAATCTGAAGGCCGGCTCAACCCGAAGTTGAGAAGAACATCTGACCTCACTGTCAGGTATCTTTTAAACAAACAAGCATCGAACCCGAAGGCCGGCTCAATCCGAAGTTGAGAAGAACATATGACCTCGCCGTCAGGCATCTGTTAAACAAACAGGCATCAAACCCGAAGGCCGTCTCAACCCTTAGTTGAGAAGAACATCTGACCTCGCCGTCAAACATCTATTAAACAAATAGGTATCGAACCCGAAGGCCGGCTCACCTCGAAGTTGAGAGGAACATTTGACCTCCCCATTAGGCATTAGTTAAATAAACAGGCATCGAACCCGAAGGCCTGCTCAACACGAAGTTGAGAGGAACATCTGACCTCGCTGTCAAGCATCTCTTAAACAAACAGGCATCGAACATGAAGGTCGGCTCAACATGAAATTGAGAGGAACATTTGACTTCACTGTCAACCATTTGTTAAACAAACAGACATCAAATCCGAAGGTCGGCTCAACTCAAAGTTGAGAAGAACATCTGACCTTACCATCAGACATCTGTTAAACAAACAAGCATCGAACCCGAAGGCCGGCTTAACCCGAAGTTGAGAAGAACATCTGACTTCGCCGTCATGCATTTGTAAAAGAAACAGGAATCAAACCCGAAGGCCGTCTCAACCCTTAGTTGAGAAGAACATCTGACCTCGCTGTCAAACATCTATTAAACAAATAGGTATCGAACCCGAAGGCCGGCCCACCTCGAAGTTGAGAGGAACATCTGACCTCCCCATCAGGCATTAGTTAAACAAACAGGCATCGAACCTGAAGGTCGGCTCAACCCGAAGTTGAGAAGAACATTTGACCTCACTGTCAGGCATCGAACCCGAAGGGCGGCTAAACCCGAAGTTGATAAGAACATTAGATCTCGCTGTCAGGCAACTCTTAAACAAACAGGCATCGAACCCGAAGGTCGGCTCAACACAAAGTTGAGAGGAACATCTGACCTCGCCGTCAAGCATCTCTTAAACAAACAGGCATCGAACCTGAAGGTCGCCTCAACATGAAGTTGAGAGGAACATTTGACTTCACTGTCAAGCATCTGTTAAACAAACAGGCAGCAAATCTGAAGGCCGGCTCAACCCGAAGTAGGTTAGAACATCTGGCATCACCGTCAGACATCTGTTAAACAAATAAGCATCGAACCCGAAGGGCGGCTCAACTTGAAGTTGATAAGAAAATTAGACCTCTCTGTCAGGCATCTGTTAAACAAACAGGCATCGAACCCGAATGCCGGCTCAACCCGAAGTTGAGAGGAACATCGGACCTCGCTGTCAGGCATCTGTTAAACAAACAGGCATCGAACCTGAAGGTCGGCTCAACATAAATTTGAGAGGAACATTTGACTTCACTGTCAGACATCTGTTAAACAAACAGGCATCAAATCCAAAGGCCGACTCAATCCGAAGTTAAGAACAACATCTGACCTCACTGTCAGGCATCTGTTAAATAAACAGGCATCGAACCCGAAGGGCGACTCAACCCGAAGTTGATAAGAAAATTAGACCTCACTGTCAGGCATCTCTTAAGCAAACATGCATCGAACCCGAAGGCCGGCTCAACACGAAGATGAGAGGAACATCTGACCTCGCCGTCAAGCATCTCTTAAACAAACAGGAATCGAACCTGAAGTTCGGGACAACATGAAATTGAGAGGAACATTTGACTTCACTATCAAGCATCTGTTAAACAAACAGGTATAAAATCTGAAGGCCGGCTCAACCCGAAGTTGAGAAGAACATCTGACCTCACTGTCAGGCATCTTTTAAACAAACAAGCATCGAACCCGAAGGCCGGCTCAACCCGAAGTTGAGAAGAACATCTGACCTCGCCGTCAGGCATCTGTTAAACAAACAGGCATCAAACCCGAAGGCCGTCTCAACCCTTAGTTGAGAATAACATCTGACCTCGCCGTCAAACATCTATTAAACAAATAGGTATCGAACCCGAAGGCAGGCTCACCTCGAAGTTGAGAGGAACATTTGACCTCCCCATCAGGCATTAGTTAAACAAACAGGCATCAAACCCGAAGGCCTGCTCAACACGAAGTTGAGAGGAACATCTGACCTCGCTGTCAAGCATCTCTTAAACAAACAGGCATCGAACATGAAGGTCGGCTCAACATGAAATTGAGAGGAACATTTGACTTCACTGTCAACCATCTGTTAAACAAACCGACATCAAATCCGAAGGTCGGCTCAACTCGAAGTTGAGAAGAACATCTGACCTTACCGTCAGGAATCTGTTAAACAAACAAGCATCGAACCCGAAGGCCGGCTTAACCCGAAGTTGAGAAGAACATCTGACTTCGCCGTCATGCATTTTTTAAAGAAACAGGAATCAAACCCGAAGGCCGTCTCCACCCTTAGTTGAGAAGAACATCTGACCTCGCTGTCAAACATCTATTAAACAAATAGGTATCGAACCCGAAGGCCGGCCCACCTCGAAGTTGAGAGGAACATCTGACCTCCCCATCAGGCATTAGTTAAACAAACAGGCATCGAACCCGAAGGTCGGCTCAACCCGAAGTTGAGAAGAACATCTGACCTCACTGTCAGGCATCTGTTAAACAAACAGGCATCAAACCCGAAGGGAGGCTCAACCCGAAGTTGATAAGAACATTAGATCTCGCTGTCAGGCATCTCTTAAACAAACAGGCATCGAACCCGAAGGTCGGCTCAACACGAAGTTGAGAGGAACATCTGACCTCGCCGTCAAGCATCTCTTAAACAAACAGGCATCGAACCTGAAGGTCGCCTCAACATGAAGTTGAGAGGAACATTTGACTTCGCTGTCAAGCATCTGTTAAACAAACAGGCAGCAAATCCGAAGGCCGGCTCAACCCGAAGTTGAGAAGAACATCTGACATCACCATCAGGCATCTGTTAAACAAACAAGCATCGAACCCGAAGGGCGGCTCAACTTGAAGTTGATAAGAAAATTAGACCTCTCTGTCAGGCATCTTTTAAACAAACAGGCATCGAACCCGAAGGCCGGCTCAACCCGAAGTTGAGAGGAACATCTGACCTCGCTGTCAGGCATCTGTTAAACAAACAGACATCGAACCCGAAGGTCGGCTCAACATAAAGTTGAGAGGAACATTTGACTTCACTGTCAAGCATCTGTTAAACAAACTGGTATCAAATCCAAAGGCCGGCTCAATCCGAAGTTGAGAAGAACATCTGACCTAACTATCAGGCATCTATTAAACAAACAGGCATCGAACCCGAAGGGCGGCTCAACCCGAAGTTGATAAGAACATTAGACCTTGCTGTCAGGCATCTCTTAAACAAACATGCATCGAACCCGAAGGCCGGCTCAACACGAAGATGAGAGGAACATCTGACCTCGCTGTCAAGCATTTCTTAAACAAATAGGCATCGAACCTGAAGGTCGGGACAACATGAAATTGAGAGGAACATTTGACTTCACTATCAAGCATCTGTTAAACAAAAAGGTATCAAATCCAAAGGCCGGCTCAACCCGAAGTTGAGAAGAACATCTGACCTCACTGTCAGTCATCTTTTAAACAAACAAGCATCGAACCCGAAGGTCGGCTCAACCCGAAGTTGAGAAGAACATCTGACCTCGCCGTCAAGCATCTGTTAAACAAACAAGCATCAAATCCGAAGGCCGTCTTAACTCTTAGTTGAAAAGAACATCTGACCTCGCCGTCGAACATCTATTAAACAAATAGGTATCGAACCCGAAGGCCGGCTCACCTCGAAGTTGAGAGGAACATTTGACCTCCCCATCAGGCATTAGTTAAACAAACAGGCATCGAACCCGAAGGCTTGCTCAACACGAAGTTGAGAGGAACATCTGACCTCGTCGTCAGACATCTGTTAAACAAACAGGTATCGAACCCGAAGGTCGGCTCAACGTGAAGTTGAGAGAAACATATGACCTCGTCGTCAGGCATCTGTTAAACAAATAGGCATTAAATCCGAAGGCAGGCTCAACCCGAAGTTGAGAAGAACATCTGACCTCACCGTCAGGCATCAAACCCGAAGGCCGGCTTAACATGAAGTTGAGAGGAACATTTGACTTCACTGTCAAGCATCTGTTAAACAAACAAGCATCAAATCCGAAGGCCGGCTCAACCCGAAGTTGAGAAGAACATCTGACATCACCGTCAGGCACCTGTTAAACAAATTGGCATCGAACGCGAAGGGCGGCTTAACCCGAAGTTGATAAGAACATTAGACCTCGCTGTCAGGCATCTGTTAAACAAACAGGCATCGTACCCGAAGGTCGGCTTAACACGAAGTATAGAGGAACATCTGACCTCGCCGTAAAGCATCTCTTAAACAAACAGGCATTGAACTTGAAGTTCGGCTCAACTTGAAGTTGAGAGGAACATTTGACTTCACTGTCAAGCATCTGTTAAACAAACAGGCATCAAATCCGAAGGCCGGCTCAACCCGAAGTTGAGATGAATATCTGACCTCACCGTCAGCCATCTGTTAAACAAACAAGCATCAAACCCGAAGGGCGGCTCAACCTGTAGTTGATAAGAACATTAGACCTCTCTGCCAGGCATCTGTTAAACAAACATGCAGCGAACCCGAAGGGTGGCTCAACCCGAAGTTGATAAGAACATTAGACCTCGCTGTCAGGAAGCTCTTAAACAAACAGGAATAGAACCCGAAGGTCGGCTCAACACAAAGTTGAGAGGAACATCTGACCTCGCCGTCAAGCATATCGTAAACAAACAGGCATCGAACATGAAGGTCGGCTCAACATGAAGTTGAGAGGAACATTTGACTTCACTGTCAAGCATCTGTTAAACAAACAGGCATCAAATCCGAAGGCTGGCTCAACCCGAAGTTGAGAAGAACATCTGACATCACCGTAAGGCATCTGTTAAACAAACAAGCATCGAACCCGATGGGCGGATCAACTTGAAGTTGATAAGAACATTAGACCTCTCTGTCAGGCATCTGTTAAACAAAGGGGCATCGAACCCGCAGGCCGGCTCAACCTGAAGTTTAGAGGAACATCTGACCTCGCTGTCAGGCATCTGTTAAACAAACAGGCATCGAACCCGAAGGTCGGCCCAACATAAAGTTGAGATGAACATTTGACTTCACTGTCAAGCATCTGTTAAACAAATAGGCATTAAATCCAAAGGCCGGCTCAATCCAAAGTTGAGAAGAACATCTGACCTCACTGTCAGGCATCTGTTAAACAAACAGGCATCGAACCCGAAGGGCGGCTCATCCCGAAGTTGATAAGAACATTAGACCTCGCTGTCAGGCATCTCTTAAACAAACATGCATCGAACCCGAAGGCCGGCTCAACACGAAGATGAGAGGAACATCTGACCTCGCCGTCAAGCATCTCTTAAACAAACAGGCATCGAACCTGAAGGTCGGGTCAACATGAAATTGAGAGGAACATTTGACTTCACTATCAAGCATCTGTTAAACAAACAGGCATCCAATCCGAAGGGCGGCTCAACCCGAAGTTGAGAAGAACATCTGACCTCACCGTCAGGCATCTTTTAAAGAAACAAGCATCGAACCCGAAGGTCGGCTCAACCCGAAGTTGAGAAGAACATCTGACCTCGCCGTCAGGCATTTGTTAAACAAACAGGCATCAAACCAGAAGGCCGTCTCAACCCTTAGTTGAGAAGAACATCTAACCTCGACGTCAAACATATATTAAACAAATAGGTATCAAACACGAAGGCGGGCTCACCTCGAAGTTTAGAGGAACATCTGACCTCCCAATCAGGCATTAGTTAAACAAACATGCATCGAACCCGAAGGCTTGCTCAACACGAAGTTCAGAGGAACATCTTACCTCGCCGTCAGGCATCTATTAAACAAACAGGTATCGAACCCGAAGGCCGGCTCAACATGAAGTTGGGAGAAACATATGACCTTGCCATCAGGCATCTGTTAAACAAACAGGCATCAAATGCGAAGGCAGGCTCAACCCAAAGTTGAGAAGAACATCTGACATCACCGCCAAGCATCTGTTAAACAAACAGGCATCAAACCCGAAGGCCGGCTCAACATGAAGTTAGGAGGAACATTTGACTTCACTGTCAAGCATCTGTTAAACAAACAAGCATCAAATCCGAAGGCCGGTTCAACCCAAAGTTGAGAAGAACATCTGACCTCACCGTCAGGCATCTGTTAAACAAACAGGCATCGAACCCGAAGGGCGGCTCAACCCAAAGTTGATAAGAACATTAGACGTTGCTGTCGGCATCTCTTAAACAAACAGGCATCGAACCCGAAGGTCGGCTTAACACGAAAATGAGAGGAACATCTGACCTCGCCGTAAAGCATCTCTTAAACAAACAGGCATCAAACCTGAAGTTCGGCTCAACTTGAAGTTGAGAGGAACATTTGACTTCACTGCCAAGCATCTGTTAAGCAAACATACATCAAATTCGAAGGCCGGCTCAACCCGAAGTTGAGAAGAACATCTGACCTCACCGTCTGCCATCTGTTAAACAAACAAGCATTGAACCCGAAGGGCGGCTCAACCTGAAGTTGATAAGAACATTAGACCACTCTGTCAGGCATCTGTTAAACAAACAGGCATCGAACCGAAGGCCGGCTCAACTCGAAGTTGAGAAGAACATCTGACCTCGCCGTCAGGCATCTGCTAAACAAACAACATCAAACCCGAAGGCCAGCTCAACCCTTAGTTGAGAAGAACATCTGACCTCGCTGTCAAACATCTATTAAACAAACAGGTATCGAACCCGAAGGCCGTCTCACCTTGAAGTTGAGAGGAACATCTGACCTCCCCATCAGGCATTAGTTAAACAAACAGGTATCGAACCCGAAGGCCGGCCCAACACAAAGTTGAGAGGAACATCTGACCTCGCCGTCAGGCATCTGTTAAACAAACAGGCATCGAACCCCAAGGCCGGCCAATCACGAATTTGAGAGGAACATCTGACCTCGCTGTAAGGCATCTGTTAAACAAATAAGCATCGAACCTGTAGGCCGGCTCAACCCGAAGTTGAGAAGAACATCTGACCTCGCCGTCAGGCATCTGTTAAACAAAGTGGCGTAAAACCCGAAGGCCGTCTCAACCCTTAGTTGAGAGGAACATCTGACCTCGCCGTCAAACATCTATTAAACAAACAGGTATCGAACCCGAAGGCCGGCTCACCTCGAAGTTGCGAGAAACATCTGACTTCCCCATGAGGAATTAGTTAAACAAACAGGCATCAAAGTCAAAGGCCGGCACAACACGAAGTTGAGAAGAACATCTGACCTCGCCTTCAGGCATCTGTTAAACAAACAGGCATCGAACCTGAAGGTCGGCTCAACACGAAGTTGAGAGGAACATATGACCTCGCCGTCAGGCATCTGTTAAACAAACAGGCATCGTACCTGAAGGTCGGCTCAACATGAAGTTGAGAGGAACATTTCACTTCATTGTCAAGCATCTATTAAACAAATAGGCAACAAATCCGAAGGCCGGCTCAACCCGGAGTTGAGAAGAACATCTGACCTCACTGTCAGGCATCTGTTAAACAAACAGGCATCGAACCCGAAGGGCGGCTCATCCCGAAGTTGATAAGAACATTAGACCTCGCTGTCAGGCATCTCTTAAACAAACATGCATCGAACCCGAAGGCCAGCTCAACACGAAGATGAGAGGAACATCTGACCTCGCCGTCAAGCATCTCTTAAACAAACAGGCATCGAACCTGAAGGTCGGGTCAACATGAAATTGAGAGGAACATTTGACTTCACTATCAAGCATCTGTTAAACAAACAGGCATCCAATCCGAAGGTCGGCTCAACCCGAAGTTGAGAAGAACATCTGACCTCACCGTCAGGCATCTTTTAAACAAACAAGCATCGAACCCGAAGGCCGACTCAACCCGAAGTTGAGAAGAACATCTGACCTCGCCGTCAGGCATTTGTTAAACAAACAGGCATCAAACCAGAAGGCCGTCTCAACCCTTAGTTGAGAAGAACATATGACCTCGACGTCAAACATATATTAAACAAATAGGTATCAAACACGAAGGCGGGCTCACCTCGAAGTTTAGAGGAACATCTGACCTCCCAATCAGACATTAGTTAAACAAACAGGCATCGAACCCGAAGGCTTGCTCAACACGAAGTTCAGAGGAACATCTTACCTCGCCGTCAGGCATCTGTTAAACAAACAGGTATCGAACCCGAAGGCCGGCTCAACATGAAGTTGGGAGAAACATATGACCTCGCCATCAGGCATCTGTTAAACAAACAGGCATCAAATCCGAAGGCAGGCTCAACCCGAAGTTGAGAAGAACATCTGACATCACCGCCAAGCATCTGTTAAACAAACAGGCATCAAACCCGAAGGCCGACTCAACATGAAGTTAGGAGGAACATTTGACTTCACTGTCAAGCATCTGTTAAACAAACAAGCATCAAATCCGAAGGCCGGTTCAACCCGAAGTTGAGAAGAACATCTGACCTCACCGTCAGGCATTTGTTAAACAAACAGGCATCGAACCCGAAGGGCGGCTCAACACAAAGTTGATAAGAACATTAGACCTTTCTGTCGGCATCTCTTAAACAAACAGGCATCGAACCCGAAGGTCGGCTTAACACGAAAATGAGAGGAACATCTGACCTCGCCGTAAAGCATCTCTTAAACAGACAGGCATCGAACCTGAAGTTCGGCTCAACTTGAAGTTGAGAGGAACATTTGACTTCACTGCCAAGCATCTGTTAAACAAACAGACATCAAATCCGAAGGTCGGCTCAACCCGAAGTTGAGAAGAACATCTGACCTCACCGTCTGCCATCTGTTAAACAAACAAGCATTGAACCCGAAGGGCGGCTCAACCTGAAGTTGATAAGAACATTAGACCTCTCTGTCAGGCATCTGTTAAACAAACAGGTATCGAACCGAAGGCCGGCTCAACTCGAAGTTGAGAAGAACATCTGACCTCGCCGTCAGGCATCTGCTAAACAAACAACATCAAACCCGAAGTCCAGCTCAACCCTTAGTTGAGAAGAACATCTGACCTCGCTGTCAAACATCTATTAAACAAACAGGTATCGAACCCGAAGGCCGTCTCACCTTGAAGTTGAGAGGAACATCTGACCTCCCCATCAGGCATTAGTTAAACAAACAGGTATCGAACCCGAAGGCCGGCCCAACACAAAGTTGAGAGGAACATCTGACCTCGCCGTCAGGCATCTGTTAAACAAACAGGCATCGAACCCCAAGGCCGGCGCAACACGAATTTGAGAGGAACATCTGACCTCGCTGTAAGGCATCTGTTAAACAAATAAGCATCGAACCTGTAGGCCGGCTCAACCCGAAGTTGAGAAGAACATCTGACCTCGCCGTCAGGCATCTGTTAAACAAAGAGGCGTAAAACCTGAAGGCCGTCTCAACCCTTAGTTGAGAAGAACATCTGACCTCGCCGTCAAACATCTATTAAACAAACAGGTATCGAACTCGAAGGCTGGCTCACCTCGAAGTTGCGAGAAACATCTGACTTCCCCATGAGGAATTAGTTAAACAAACAGGCATCAAAGTCAAAGGCCGGCACAACAAGAAGTTGAGAAGAACATCTGACCTCGCCGTCAGGCATCTGTTAAACAAACAGGCATCGAACCTGAAGGCCGGCTCAACACGAAGTTGAGAGGAACATCTGACCTCGCCGTCAGGCATCTGTTAAACAAACAGGCATCGTACCCGAAGGTCGGCTCAACATGAAGTTGAGAGGAACATTTGACTTCATTGTCAAGCATCTGTTAAACAAATAGGCAACAAATCCGAAGGCCGGCTCAACCCGGAGTTGAGAAGAACATCTGACCTCACCGTCAGGCATCTGTTAAACAAACAGGCATCGAACCCGAAGGGCGGCTCAACCCGAAGTTTATAAGAAAATTAGACCTCGCCGTGAGTCATCTGTTAAACAAATAGGCATCGAACCCGAAGGCCGGCCCAACACGAAGTTGAGAGGATCATCTGACCTCGCCGTAAGGCGTTTGTTAAACAAATACGCATTGAACCTGAATGTCGGCTCAACATGAAGTTGAGAGGAACATTTGACTTCACTGTCAAGCATCTGTTAAACAAACAGGCATAAAATCCAAAGGCCGTCTCAACCCGAAGTTGATAAGAACATTAGACCTCGCCGTCAGGCATCTGTTAAACAAACAGGCATCGAACCCGAAGGTCGGTGCAACACGAAGTTGAGAGGAACATCTGACCTTGCCGTAAGGCATCTGTTAAAAAATAGGCATCGAACCTGAATTTCGGCTCAACATGAAGTTGAGAAGAACATTTGACTTCACTGTCAAGTATCTGTTAAACAAACAGGCATCAAATCCGAAGGCCGACTCAACCTGAAGTTGAGAAGAACATCTGACCTCACCTTTAGGCTTCTGTTAAACAAACAGGTATCGAACCCAAAGGGCGGCTCAACCCGAAGTTGATAAGAACATTAGAACTCTCTGCTAGGCATCTGTTAAACAAACAGGCATCGAACCCGACGGCAAGCTCAACCCGAAGTTTAGAAGAACATTTGACCTCGCCGTCAAACATCTGTTAAAGAAACTGGCATCGAACCCGAAGGCTGGCTCAACTTGAAGTTGAGAGGAACATCTGACCTTCCCATCAGGCATTAGTTAAACAAACAGGCATTGAACCCGAAGGCCGGCACAACACGAAGTTTAGAAGAACATCTGACCTCGCTATCAGGCATATGTTAACCAAACAGGCATCGAATTTGGTGGCCGACTCAACCCGAAGTTGAGAAGAACATCCGACCTCGCTGTCAGGCATTAGTTAAACAAACAGGAATCGAACCTGAAGGTCGGCTCAACCCGAAGTTGAGAAGAACATCTGACCTAGCCGCCAGGCATCTGTTAAACAAACAGGCATCAAACCCAAAGGCCGGCTCAACCCGAAGTTGAGAAGAACATCTGACCTTGCTGTCAGGCATCTGTTAAACAAACAACATCAAACCCGAAGGCCGGTTCAACCCGAAGTTGAGAAGAACATCTGACCTCACCGTCAGGCATCTGTTAAACAAACAGGTATCGAACCCGAAGGCCGGCTCACCTTGAAGTTGAGTGGAACATCTGACCTCCCCATCAGGCATTAGTTAAACAAACAGGTATCGAACCCGAAGGCTGGCACAACACGAAGTTGAGAGGAACATCTGACCTGGCCGTAAGGCATCTGTTAAACAAATAGGCATCGAACCTGAATGCCGGTACAACACGAAGTTAAGAGGAACATTTGACTTCATTGTTAAGCATATGTTAAACAAACAGGCATCAAATCCGAAGGTCGGTTCAACCCGAAGTTGAGAGGAACATCTGACCTCGCTGTTAGGCATCTATTAAACAAACAGGCATCGAACCCGAAGGGAGGCTCAACGCGAAGTGGATAAGAACATTAGACCTCTCTACTAGGCATCTTTTAAACAAACAGGCATTGAACCCGAAGGGCGGCTCAACTCGAAGTTGAGAAGAACATCTGACCTCGCCGTCAGGCATCTGCTAAACAAACAACATCAAACCCGAAGGCCAGCTCAACCCTTAGTTGAGAAGAACATCTGACCTCGCTGTCAAACATCTATTAAACAAACAGGTATCGAACCCGAAGGCCGTCTCACCTTGAAGTTGAGAGGAACATCTGACCTCCCCATCAGGCATTAGTTAAACAAACAGGTATCGAACCCGAAGGCTGGCCCAACACAAAGTTGAGAGGAACATCTGACCTCGCCGTCAGGCATCTGTTAAACAAACAGGCATCGAACCCCAAGGCCGGCGCAACACGAATTTGAGAGGAACATCTGACCTCGCTGTAAGGCATCTGTTAAACAAATAAGCATCGAACCTGTAGGCCGGCTCAACCCGAAGTTGAGAAGAACATCTGACCTCGCCGTCAGGCATCTGTTAAACAAAGAGGCGTAAAACCCGAAGGCCGTCTCAACCCTTAGTTGAGAAGAACATCTGACCTCGCCGTCAAACATCTATTAAACAAACAGGTATCGAACTCGAAGGCTGGCTCACCTCGAAGTTGCGAGAAACATCTGACTTCCCCATGAGGAATTAGTTAAACAAACAGGCATCAAAGTCAAAGGCCGGCACAACAAGAAGTTGAGAAGAACATCTGACCTCGCCGTCAGGCATCTGTTAAACAAACAGGCATCGAACCTGAAGGCCGGCTCAACACGAAGTTGAGAGGAACATCTGACCTCGCCGTCAGGCATCTGTTAAACAAACAGGCATCGTACCCGAAGGTCGGCTCAACATGAAGTTGAGAGGAACATTTGACTTCATTGTCAAGCATCTGTTAAACAAATAGGCAACAAATCCGAAGGCCGGATCAACCCGGAGTTGAGAAGAACATCTGACCTCACCGTCAGGCATCTGTTAAACAAACAGGCATCGAACCCGAAGGGCGGCTCAACCCGAAGTTTATAAGAAAATTAGACCTCGCCGTGAGTCATCTGTTAAACAAATAGGCATCGAACCCGAAGGCCGGCCTAACACGAAGTTGAGAGGATCATCTGACCTCGCCGTAAGGCGTTTGTTAAACAAATACGCATTGAACCTGAATGTCGGCTCAACATGAAGTTGAGAGGAACATTTGACTTCACTGTCAAGCATCTGTTAAACAAACAGGCATAAAATCCAAAGGCCGTCTCAACCCGAAGTTGATAAGAACATTAGACCTCGCCGTCAGGCATCTGTTAAACAAACAGGCATCGAACCCGAAGGTCGGTGCAACACGAAGTTGAGAGGAACATCTGACCTTGCCGTAAGGCATCTGTTAAAAAATAGGCATCGAACCTGAATTTCGGCTCAACATGAAGTTGAGAAGAACATTTGACTTCACTGTCAAGTATCTGTTAAACAAACAGGCATCAAATCCGAAGGCCGACTCAACCTGAAGTTGAGAAGAACATCTGACCTCACCTTTAGGCTTCTGTTAAACAAACAGGTATCGAACCCAAAGGGCGGCTCAACCCGAAGTTGATAAGAACATTAGAACTCTCTGCTAGGCATCTGTTAAACAAACAGGCATCGAACCCGACGGCAAGCTCAACCCGAAGTTTAGAAGAACATTTGACCTCGCCGTCAAACATCTGTTAAAGAAACTGGCATCGAACCCGAAGGCTGGCTCAACTTGAAGTTGAGAGGAACATCTGACCTTCCCATCAGGCATTAGTTAAACAAACAGGCATTGAACCCGAAGGCCGGCACAACACGAAGTTTAGAAGAACATCTGACCTCGCTGTCAGGCATATGTTAACCAAACAGGCATCGAATTTGGTGGCCGACTCAACCCGAAGTTGAGAAGAACATCCGACCTCGCTGTCAGGCATTAGTTAAACAAACAGGAATCGAACCTGAAGGTCGGCTCAACCCGAAGTTGAGAAGAACATCTGACCTAGCCGCCAGGCATCTGTTAAACAAACAGGCATCAAACCCAAAGGCCGGCTCAACCCGAAGTTGAGAAGAACATCTGACCTTGCTGTCAGGCATCTGTTAAACAAACAACATCAAACCCGAAGGCCGGTTCAACCCGAAGTTGAGAAGAACATCTGACCTCACCGTCAGGCATCTGTTAAACAAACAGGTATCGAACCTCATGGCCGGCTCACCTTGAAGTTGAGTGGAACATCTGACCTCCCCATCAGGCATTAGTTAAACAAACAGGTATCGAACCCGAAGGCTGGCACAACACGAAGTTGAGAGGAACATCTGACCTGGCCGTAAGGCATCTGTTAAACAAATAGGCATCGAACCTGAATGCCGGTACAACACGAAGTTAAGAGGAACATTTGACTTCATTGTTAAGCATATGTTAAACAAACAGGCATCAAATCCGAAGGTCGGTTCAACCCGAAGTTGAGAGGAACATCTGACCTCGCTGTTAGGCATCTATTAAACAAACAGGCATCGAACCCGAAGGGAGGCTCAACGCGAAGTGGATAAGAACATTAGACCTCTCTACTAGGCATCTTTTAAACAAACAGGCATTGAACCCGATGGGCGGCTCAACTCGAAGTTGAGAAGAACATCTGACCTCGCCGTCAGGCATCTGCTAAACAAACAACATCAAACCCGAAGGCCAGCTCAACCCTTAGTTGAGAAGAACATCTGACCTCGCTGTCAAACATCTATTAAACAAACAGGTATCGAACCCGAAGGCCGTCTCACCTTGAAGTTGAGAGGAACATCTGACCTCCCCATCAGGCATTAGTTAAACAAACAGGTATCGAACCCGAAGGCCGGCCCAACACAAAGTTGAGAGGAACATCTGACCTCGCCGTCAGGCATCTGTTAAACAAACAGGCATCGAACCCCAAGGCCGGCGCAACACGAATTTGAGAGGAACATCTGACCTTGCTGTAAGGCATCTGTTAAACAAATAAGCATCGAACCTGTAGGCCGGCTCAACCCGAAGTTGAGAAGAACATCTGACCTCGCCGTCAGGCATCTGTTAAACAAAGAGGCGTAAAACCCGAAGGCCGTCTCAACCCTTAGTTGAGAAGAACATCTGACCTCGCCGTCAAACATCTATTAAACAAACAGGTATCGAACCCGAAGGCTGGCTCACCTCGAAGTTGCGAGAAACATCTGACTTCCCCATGAGGAATTAGTTAAAGAAACAGGCATCAAAGTCAAAGGCCGGCACAACAAGAAGTTGAGAAGAACATCTGACCTCGCCGTCAGGCATCTGTTAAACAAACAGGCATCGAACCTGAAGGCCGGCTCAACACGAAGTTGAGAGGAACATCTGACCTCGCCGTCAGGCATCTGTTAAACAAACAGGCATCGTACCCGAAGGTCGGCTCAACATGAAGTTGAGAGGAACATTTGACTTCATTGTCAAGCATCTGTTAAACAAATAGGCAACAAATCCTAAGGCCGGCTCAACCCGGAGTTGAGAAGAACATCTGACTTCACCGTCAGGCATCTGTTAAACAAACAGGCATCGAACCCGAAGGGCGGCTCAACCCGAAGTTTATAAGAACATTAGACCTCGCCGTGAGTCATCTGTTAAACAAATAGGCATCGAACCCGAAGGCCGGCCCAACACGAAGTTGAGAGGATCATCTGACCTCGCCGTAAGGCGTTTGTTAAACAAATACGCATTGAACCTGAATGTCGGCTCAACATGAAGTTGAGAGGAACATTTGACTTCACTGTCAAGCATCTGTTAAACAAACAGGCATAAAATCCAAAGGCCGTCTCAACCCGAAGTTGATAAGAACATTAGACCTCGCCGTCAGGCATCTGTTAAACAAACAGGCATCGAACCCGAAGGTCGGTGCAACACGAAGTTGAGAGGAACATCTGACCTTGCCGTAAGGCATCTGTTAAAAAAATAGGCATCGAACCTGAATTTCGGCTCAACATGAAGTTGAGAAGAACATTTGACTTCACTGTCAAGTATCTGTTAAACAAACAGGCATCAAATCCGAAGGCCGACTCAACCTGAAGTTGAGAAGAACATCTGACCTCACCTTTAGGCTTCTGTTAAACAAACAGGTATCGAACCCAAAGGGCGGCTCAACCCGAAGTTGATAAGAACATTAGAACTCTCTGCTAGGCATCTGTTAAACAAACAGGCATCGAACCCGACGGCAAGCTCAACCCGAAGTTTAGAAGAACATTTGACCTCGCCGTCAAACATCTGTTAAAGAAACTGGCATCGAACCCGAAGGCTGGCTCAACTTGAAGTTGAGAGGAACATCTGACCTCCTCATCAGGCATTAGTTAAACAAACAGGCATTGAACCCGAAGGCCGGCACAACACGAAGTTTAGAAGAACATCTGACCTCGCTGTCAGGCATATGTTAACCAAACAGGCATCGAATTTGGTGGCCGACTCAACCCGAAGTTGAGAAGAACATCCAACCTCGCTGTCAGGCATTAGTTAAACAAACAGGAATCGAACCTGAAGGTCGGCTCAACCCGAAGTTGAGAAGAACATCTGACCTAGCCGCCAGGCATCTGTTAAACAAACAGGCATCAAACCCAAAGGCCAGCTCAACCCGAAGTTGAGAAGAACATCTGACCTTGCTGTCAGGCATCTGTTAAACAAACAACGTCAAACCCGAAGGCCGTCTCAACCCTTAGTTGGGAAGAACATCTGACCTTGCCGTCAAACATCTATTAAACAAACAGGTATCAAACCCGAAGGCCGGCTCACCTTGAAGTTGAGTGGAACATCTGACCTACCCATCAGGCATTAGTTAAACAAACAGGTATCGAACCCGAAGGCTGGCACAACACGAAGTTGAGAGGAACATCTGACCTGGCCGTAAGGCATCTGTTAAACAAATAGGCATCGAACCTGAATGCCGGTACAACACGAAGTTAAGAGGAACATTTGACTTCATTGTTAAGCATATGTTAAACAAACAGGCATCAAATCCGAAGGTCGGTTCAACCCGAAGTTGAGAGGAACATCTGACCTCGCTGTTAGGCATCTATTAAACAAACAGGCATCGAACCCGAAGGGAGGCTCAACGCGAAGTGGATAAGAACATTAGACCTCTCTACTAGGCATCTTTTAAACAAACAGGCATTGAACCCGAAGGGCGGCTCAACCCGAAGTTGATAAGAACATTAGACATCGCCGTCAGGCATCTGTTAAACAAACAGGCATCGAACCCGAAGGCCGTCTCAATCCTTAATTGAGAAGAACATCTGACCTCGCCGTCAAACATCTTTTAAACAAACAGGAATCGAACCCGAAGGCCGGCTCAACTTGAAGTTAAAAGGAACATCTGGCCTCCCCATCAGGCATTAGTTAAACAAACAAGCATCGAACCCGAAGGCCGGCACAACACGAAGTTGAGAAGAACATCTAACCTCGCAGTCAGGCATATGTTAAACAAACAGGCATCGAATTTGATGGCCGACTCAACCTGAAGTTGAGAAGAACATCCGACCTTGCTGCTAGGCATTAATTAAACAAACAGGAATCGAACCCGAATGCCGGCTCAACCCAAAGTTGAGAAGAACATCTAACCTAGCCGCCAGGCATCGGTTAAACAAACAGGCATCAAACCAAAAGGCCAGCTCAACCCGAAGTTGAGAGGAACATCTGACCCTGCCGTCAAGCATTAGTTAAGCAAAAAGGCATCGAACCCGAAGGTCGACACAACACGAAGTTGAGAAGAACATCTGACCTCGCCGTCAGACATCTATAAAACAAACAGGCATCGAACCCGAAGGCTTGCGCAACCCGAAATTGAAACGAACATTAGACCTCTCTGCTAGGCATCTGTTAAAGAAATCGGCATCAAACCTGAATGTCAGCTCAACATGAAGTTGAGAGGAACATTTGACTTCACAGTCAAGCATCTGTTAAACAAACAGGCATCAAATTCGAAGGTCGGCTCAACCCGAAGTTGATAAGAACATAAGACGTCATCGTCAAGCATCTGTTAAACAAACAGGCATCGAACCCGAAGGCCGGCCCAACACGAAGTTGAGAGGAATATCTGACCTCGCCGTAAGGCATCTGTTAAACAAATAGGCATCGAACCTGAATGTCGGCTCAACATGAAGTTGAGAAGAACATTTGACTTCACTGTCAAGCATCTGTTCAACAAATAGGCATCAAATCCGAAGGCCGTCTCAACCCGAAGTTGATAAGAACATTAGACCTCACCGTCAGGCATCTAATAAACAAACTGGCATCAAACCCGAAGGCCGGCCCAACATGAAGTTGAGAGGAACATCTGACCTCGCCGTAAGGCATCTGTTAAAAAATAAGCATCGAACCTGAATGTCGGCTCAAAATGAAGTTGAGAAGAACATTTGACTTCACGGTCAAGTATCTGTTAAACAAACAGGTATCAAATCCGAAGGTCGGCTCAACCCGAAGTTCATAAGAACATCTGACCTCACTGTTAGGCATCTGTTAAACAAACAGGCATCGAACCCGAAGCACGGCTCAACCCGAAGTTGATAAGAACATTAGACCTCTCTGCTAGGCATCTGTTAAACAAACAGGCATCGAACCCGAAGGCCAGCTCAACCCGAAGTTGAGAAGAACATTTGACCTCACCGTTAAGCATCTGTTAAACAAACAGGCATCGAACCCGAAGGACGTCTCAGTCCTTAATTGAGAAGAACATCTGACCTCGCCATCAAACATCTGTTAAACAAACAGGCATCAAACCCGAAGGCCGGCTCAACTTGAAGTTGAGAGGAACATCTGACCTTCCCATCCGGCATTAGTTAAACAAACAGGCATCAAACCCGAAGGCCGGCACAACACGAAGTTTAGAAGAACATCTAACCTCGCTGTCAGGCATATGTTAAACAAACAGACATCGAATTTGATGGCCCACTCAACCCGAAGTTGAGAAGAACATCCGACCTTGCTGCCAGGCATTAGTTAAACAAACAGGAATCGAACCCGAAGGTCGGCTAAACACGAAGTTGAGAAGAACATCTGACCTAGCCGCCAGGCATCTGTTAAACAAACAGGCATCAAACCCAAAGGTCGGCTCAACCAGAAGTTCAGAAGAACATCTGACCTCGCTGTCAGGCATCTGTTAAACAAAAAGGTGTGGAACCCGAAGGTCGGCTCATCCCGAAGTTGAGAAGAACATCTGACCTCGCCGTCAGGCACCTGTTAAACAAACAACATCAAACCCGAAGGCCGTCTCAACCCTTAGTTGAGAAGAACATCTGACCTCGCCGTCAAACATCTATTTAACATAGAGGTATCGAACCCGAAGGTCGGCTCACCTAGAAGTTGAAAGTAACATCTGACCTCCCCATCAGGTATTAGTTAAACAAACAGGTATCGAACCCGAAGGCCGGCACAACACGAAGTTGAGAGGAACATCTGACCTCGCCGTCAGGCATCTGTTAAACAAATAAGCATCGAACCTGAATGCCGGTGCAACACGAAGTTAAGAGGAACATTTGACTTCACTGTCAAGCATCTGTTAAACAAACAGGCATCAAATCCGAAGGTCGACTCAACCCAAAGTTGAGAGGAACATCTGGCCTCGCTGTTAGGCATCTGTTAAACAAACAGGCATCGAACCCGAATGGCGGCGCAACGTGAAGTTGATAAGAACATTAGACCTCTCTACTAGGCATTTGTTAAACAAACAGGCATTGAACCCAAAGGGCGGCTCAACCCGAAGTTGATAAGAACATTAGACCTCGCTGTCGGGTATCTCTTAAACAAAAAGGAATCGAACCCGAAGGCCGTCTCAATCCTTAATTGAGAAGAAGAACTGACCTCGCCGTCAAACATCTGTTAAACAAACAGGAATCGAACCCGAAGGCCGGCTCAACTTGAAGTTAAGAGGAACATCTGAACTCCCCATCAGGCATTTGTTAAAAAAACAAGCATCGAACCCGAAGGCGGGCACAACACGAAGTTGAGAAGAACATCTGACCTCGCTGTCAAGCATATGTTAAACAAACAGGCATCAAATTTGTTGGCCGACTCAACCTGAAGTTGAGAAGAACTTCCGGCCTTGCTGCCAGGCATTAGTTAAACAAACAGGAATCAAACTCGAAGGCCGGCTCAACCCGAAGTTTAGAAGAACATCTGGCCTCGCCGTCAGACATCTATAAAACAAACAGGCATCGAACCCGAAGGCTTGCGCAACCCGAAGTTGAAAAGAACATTAGACCTCTCTGCTAGGCATCTGTTAAACAAATAGGCATCGAACCTGAATGTCGGCTCAACATGAAGTTGAGAGGAGCATTTGACTTCACAGTCAAGCATCTGTTAAACAAACAGGCATCAAATCCAAAGGCCGGCTCAACCCGAAGTTGATAAGAACATTGGACCTTGCCGTCAGGCATCTGTTAAACAAACTGGCATCGAAACCGAAGGCCGGCCCAACATGAAGTTGAGAGGAACGTCTGACCTCGCCGTAAGGCATCTGTTAAAAAAATAAGCATCGAACCAGAATGTCGGCTCAACATGAAGTTGAGAAGAACATTTAACTTCACTGTCAAGTATCTGTTAAACAAACGGGTATCAAATCCGAAGGTCGGCTCAACCCGAAGTTCATAAGAACATCTGACCTCACCGTTAGGCATCTGTTAAACAAACAGGCATCGAACCCGAAGCACGGCTCAACCCGAAGTTGATAAGAACATTAGACCTCTCTGCTAGGCATCTGTTAAACAAACAGGCATTGAACCCGAAGGCCAGCTCAACCCGAAGTTGAGAAGAACATTTGACCTCGCCGTCAGGCATCTGTTAAACAAACAGGCATCGAACCCGAAGGTCGTCTCAGTCCTTAATTGAGAAGAACATCTGACCTCGCCATCAAACATCTGTTAAACAAACAGACATCAAACCCAAAGGCCGGCTCAACTTGAAGTTGAGAGGAAAATCTGACCTTCCCATCCAACATTAGTTAAACAAACAGGCATCAAACCCGAAGGCCGGCACAACACGAAGTTTAGAAGAACATCTGACCTCGCTGTCAGGCATATGTTAAACAAATAGACATCGATTTTGATGGCCCACTCAACCCGAAGTTGAGAAGAACATCCGACCTTGCTGCCAGGCATTAGTTAAACAAACAGGAATCGAACCCGAAGGTCGGCTAAACACGAAGTTGAGAAGAACATCTGACCTAGCCGCCAGGCATCTGTTAAACAAACAGGCATCAAACCCAAAGGCCGGCTCAACCAGAAGTTCAGAAGAAGATCTGACCTCGCTGTCAGGCATCTGTTAAACAAAAAGGTGTGGAACCCGAAGGCCGACTCATCCCGAAGTTGAGAAGAACATCTGACCTCGCCGTCAGGCACCTGTTAAACAAACAACATCAAACCCGAAGGCCGTCTCAACCCTTAGTTGAGAAGAACATCTGACCTCGCCGTCAAACATCTATTTAACATAGAGGTATCGAACCCGAAGGCCGGCTCACCTTGAAGTTGAAAGTAACATCTGACCTCCCCATCAGGTATTAGTTAAACAAACAGGTATCGAACCCGAAGGCCGGCACAACACGAAGTTGAGAGGAACATCTGACCTCGCCGTCAGGCATCTGTTAAACAAATAAGCATCGAACCTGAATGCCGGTGCAACACGAAGTTAAGAGGAACATTTGACTTCACTGTCAAGCATCTGTTAAACAAACAGGCATCAAATCCGAAGGTCGACTCAACCCAAAGTTGAGAGGAACATCTGGCCTCGCTGTTAGGCATCTGTTAAACAAACAGGCATCGAACCCGAATGGCGGCGCAACGTGAAGTTGATAAGAACATTAGACCTCTCTACTAGGCATTTGTTAAACAAACAGGCATTGAACCCAAAGGGCGGCTCAACCCGAAGTTGATAAGAACATTAGACCTCGCTGTCGGGTATCTCTTAAACAAAAAGGAATCGAACCCGAAGGCCGTCTCAATCCTTAATTGAGAAGAAGAACTGACCTCGCCGTCAAACATCTGTTAAACAAACAGGAATCGAACCCGAAGGCCGGCTCAACTTGAAGTTAAGAGGAACATCTGAACTCCCCATCAGGCATTTGTTAAAAAAACAAGCATCGAACCCGAAGGCGGGCACAACACGAAGTTGAGAAGAACATCTGACCTCGCTGTCAAGCATATGTTAAACAAACAGGCATCAAATTTGTTGGCCGACTCAACCTGAAGTTGAGAAGAACTTCCGGCCTTGCTGCCAGGCATTAGTTAAACAAACAGGAATCAAACTCGATGGCCGGCTCAACCCGAAGTTTAGAAGAACATCTGGCCTCGCCGTCAGACATCTATAAAACAAACAGGCATCGAACCCGAAGGCTTGCGCAACCCGAAGTTGAAAAGAACATTAGACCTCTCTGCTAGGCATCTGTTAAACAAATAGGCATCGAACCTGAATGTCGGCTCAACATGAAGTTGAGAGGAGCATTTGACTTCACAGTCAAGCATCTGTTAAACAAACAGGCATCAAATCCAAAGGCCGGCTCAACCCGAAGTTGATAAGAACATTGGACCTTGCCGTCAGGCATCTGTTAAACAAACTGGCATCGAACCCGAAGGCCGGCCCAACATGAAGTTGAGAGGAACGTCTGACCTCGCCGTAAGGCATCTGTTAAAAAAATAAGCATCGAACCAGAATGTCGGCTCAACATGAAGTTGAGAAGAACATTTAACTTCACTGTCAAGTATCTGTTAAACAAACGGGTATCAAATCCGAAGGTCGGCTCAACCCGAAGTTCATAAGAACATCTGACCTCACCGTTAGGCATCTGTTAAACAAACAGGCATCGAACCCGAAGCACGGCTCAACCCGAAGTTGATAAGAACATTAGACCTCTCTGCTAGGCATCTGTTAAACAAACAGGCATTGAACCCGAAGGCCAGCTCAACCCGAAGTTGAGAAGAACATTTGACCTCGCCGTCAGGCATCTGTTAAACAAACAGGCATCGAACCCGAAGGTCGTCTCAGTCCTTAATTGAGAAGAACATCTGACCTCGCCATCAAACATCTGTTAAACAAACAGACATCAAACCCAAAGGCCGGCTCAACTTGAAGTTGAGAGGAAAATCTGACCTTCCCATCCAACATTAGTTAAACAAACAGGCATCAAACCCGAAGGCCGGCACAACACGAAGTTTAGAAGAACATCTGACCTCGCTGTCAGGCATATGTTAAACAAATAGACATCGAATTTGATGGCCCACTCAACCCGAAGTTGAGAAGAACATCCGACCTTGCTGCCAGGCATTAGTTAAACAAACAGGAATCGAACCCGAAGGTCGGCTAAACACGAAGTTGAGAAGAACATCTGACCTAGCCGCCAGGCATCTGTTAAACAAACAGGCATCAAACCCAAAGGCCGGCTCAACCAGAACTTCAGAAGAAGATCTGACCTCGCTGTCAGGCATCTGTTAAACAAAAAGGTGTGGAACCCGAAGGCCGACTCATCCCGAAGTTGAGAAGAACATCTGACCTCGCCGTCAGGCACCTGTTAAACAAACAACATCAAACCCGAAGGCCGTCTCAACCCTTAGTTGAGAAGAACATCTGACCTCGCCGTCAAACATCTATTTAACATAGAGGTATCGAACCCGAAGGCCGGCTCACATTGAAGTTGAAAGTAACATCTGACCTCCCCATCAGGTATTAGTTAAACAAACAGGTATCGAACCCAAAGGCCGGCACAACACGAAGTTGAGAGGAACATCTGACCTCGCCGTAAGGCATCTGTTAAACAAATAGGCATCGAACCTGAATGCCGGTGCAACACGAAGTTAAGAGGAACATTTGACTTCACTGTCAAGCATCTGTTAAAGAAACAGGCATCAAATCCGAAGGTCGGCTCAACCCAAAGTTGAGAGGAACATCTGACCTCGTTGTTAGGCATCTGTTAAACAACAGGCAACGAACCCGAATGGCGGCGCAACGCGAAGTTGATAAGAACATTAGACCTCTCTACTAGGCATTTGTTAAACAAACAGGCATTGAACCCAAAGGGCGGCTCAACCCGAAGTTGATAAGAACATTAGACCTCGCCGTTGGGTATCTGTTAAACAAAAAGGAATCGAACCCGAAGGCCGTCTCAATCCTTAATTGAGAAGAAGATCTGACCTCGCCGTCAAACATCTGTTAAACAAACAGGAATTAAACCCGAAGGCCGGCTCAACTTGAAGTTAAGAGGAACATCTGAACTCCCCATCAGGCATTAGTTAAAAAAAACAAGCATCGAACCCGAAGGCCGGCACAACACGAAGTTGAGAAGAACATCTGACCTTGCTGTCAAGCATATGTTAAACAAACAGGCATCAAATTTGTTGGCCGACTCAACCTGAAGTTGAGAAGAACATCCGACCTTGCTGCCAGGCATTAGTTAAACAAACAGGAATCGAACCCGAAGGCCGGCTCAACCCGAAGTTGAGAAGAACATCTGACCTAGCCGCCAGAGATCTGTTAAACAAACAGGCATCGAACCCAAAGGCCGGCTCAACCCGAAGTTGAGAGGAACATCTGACCTCGCCGTTGATAACGAGAAAACGCATCGATTATATTGCTAGGTTTCATTAACGTTTTATCGCATATTCACCGTTTTAACACTCGATTTCTCGAGTTTTTCTTACCATTTTGCAGGTACATCATTATATGGAGCTAAATCATGAATTAAGAGCAAAAGGAACAAAAGAAACCATAAAGAGATGAAGAAATGAAGAAGCCTGCAAAAGACTGCATAATTTGTTGCAGTCACGGCCGTCACAAGGGTGTCACGACCGTGACACCCCAATTTGAGCCATCACGACCGTAAGAGAGTGGTCACGACCGTGACACTTAAAAACCACAAGTTACGAACGTGAAGACCTTGTCACGACCGTGACAAGGGTAAAATTAGGTTTTTGACTCAGACTACGTCAAGGCATTACGTGAAGACCATTTCTCCTATTCTGTTGCCACGTTCCTGCATTCCTTCCACAAATTCAGCAAGGCCCATGCAACAAAGGTCCAAAAATCCAGCCCATTAAGGATTCTATAAATAGTACAAGTTCTATGAACGACAGACAGAGCATTTTTTATTCAAATTCCTGCGGAAGCTCTGCCGAACTGTATTACGAACCAGCCTTTCTATTCCTGCATTATTTTTAGTTTTCTGTTTCGTTTTTTATTGTATCCAAACCCGCCATATAACAATTTCCAACATCAGGAAATTGTTATACATTTATTTGTTTCTAAACCTTCAGCATTCGTTTATTTTCAATTTCCGCCAACTCCAAGCTTTCCGGTCTGTGGAAGAAGGAGTCTGCTCGAATATTTGTTAACCAGGTTTTTCATTATATTGCAATTTAATTTAATTATAATGTTTATTTATTTTTCTGCCATGAGTACGTTATTATTAAATTTTCTATCTCTGTCTGGTTCAACATCGATGAGTAGCTAAACACCTTAGGGCGGTATGTAGTTATAACAAACTTAACCGGTAAAATATAACCATAGGCTAAAAATAATTAATCACTTAACATTCAGGCTGATACTTTTTAATTGAAATAGACCTTTTTGTTACGAGAGTAAGAAAAGAGTATTAGGTTAGGTCAAGACCACGAGAGTGTGAGATTTTAACCAGATAGCTAAAGTTAGGCATTTAAATTAAACACAGCGAGAGCGCTTTAAGATAAATTAGAATTACTTAGTTTCCAAAAATTACCTCTAAACACTTATGGGCTAGCGAGAGCAGGCATAGGGCTTTAGGGATAAGATCTGATATAAGACCACGAGAGTGTGAGTTGAGGGTATTTAAACTGGTAATCTCTACCGAATAGATTAAGTGAACACCTTTATAAGCCTAGGTTAGATTGACCCACCTAAGTTAGTATAATTACTAACCGACCGCCTTAGTATTACTTTATTAAAACTTAAATTTAATTCCGCCTTTAATAGTCTTAAAAATCAACAAAAAATCGTGACAACCATTCGCCTTAGCTAAACTAGAAGTTCATCTAGCACTAAGTAACCATAGAATCCCTGTGGATCGATAATCTTAAATATTACTTCGATAGGCTGTGCACTTGCAGTAAGATACCGCTAGACGCATAAGTAGACACGTCTTTAGCCCATCAAGTTTTTGGCGCCGTTGCCGGGGATTCCTTAATTTAGTTACTAGTGCATTTAGGTAGCATTGTCTAGACTAAGGTATCAACTATTTAATTTAATCTAATCTCCGAGTGTATGCCAAGTACTCGCTCTAAAAGCGAAGACTTGCAACCTCTAATCCCTGAATCGGAACGCTTCTTACACGTAAGAAGACGTATATTCGATTTCGAAAATAATTACAATATTCCAGATCTTCAATTAGATCCGCCTAAACCAGTCGTAAAATCAAAGGACGTAGAGATGGATGAAGAACAAACTCATCCACTCAAGTATTACGCTAATCCTTCGCAAGCTGAACCGCATTCAAGCATTGCAGCGCCGGCTATCAACCGAAATGATTTTGAACTAAAACCTTCGTTGATATCAGCCGTGCAACAAAATCAATTCGCCGGAAATCCTACCGAGGATCCGAATCTTCATCTTTCGATCTTTGTGCAATATGCAGATACCGTAAAAGCCAATGGAGTTACCCAAGAAGCTATTAGACTACGTTTATTTCCTTTTTCGCTTCGAGACAGAGCAAGAGCTTGGCTTCAATCTCTGCCTTCGAACTCAGTAACTACGTGGGAAGAACTTAAGATAGTTTTCTTGAATAGGTATTTTCCACCTAGCAAGACAGCTATGCTAAGAGCTCAGATCAACGGATTTAAGCAAAGAGAAAGTGAATCATTATTCGAAGCTTGGGAACGCTATAAGGATCTACTGAGACTTTGTCCACATCATGGATTAATAGAATGGATGGTCATCCATACCTTCTATAATGGACTCTTGTACAATACAAGAATGACAATTGACGCTGTCGCGGGTGGTGCATTGATGGACAAAGAATATAATGATGCCTATGCACTTATCGAAAGTATGGCTCAAAATCATTACCTTTGGGGAAGCGAGAGAGTCGCAACTGAGAAACCAACAAAGGGAGGTATGTACGAAGTAAGTAGTATGGACCAAGTCAATGCGAAGTTTGACCAACTAAGCCAAAAGATCGATAACTTGGCCATAACACCTACAGCCACCGTGGCTGCAGTAACACCTAACTGTGAGTTATGTGGAGTCCCAGGACACGAAGTTTCTGATTGTCAACTATTGGCAGGAACTCCCACTGATCAAGTGAATTATGCTCAAGGAAACCCTTACTCAAACACATACAACCCAGGTTGGAAGAATCATCCGAACTTCTCCTATAAGAATAACAATGCTTATTACGCACCAGGTCAAGCACCAGCTACATCACCAGGATATCAAAAGACTGCTCCTAATATCCCTAGAAAATCGAACCTTGAATTGATGATGTAGAACTTTATAGCTAACCAATCTCAAACAAACAAGGACTTCTTAAACCAAAACATTCACACTAGTGAGCAGATTAAACAATTAGTGAGCAAAGTAGATGCATTAGCTACACATAACAAAATGCTTGAAACTCAGATTTCACAAGTAGCTCAACAACAAGCACCTACTGCTGCACCAACTGGAGTATTCCCTGGACAACCTCAACCTAATCCGAAAGGACATGCTAACGCTGTAATATTAAGAAGTGGCAAGGAACTTGACGGACCTACCGATCCAAGACTTGACAATCCAGCCATGTACCAAAAACCGGATAAACCGACTGAAGTGGTGAATGATCCAGAAGAAAAGGAAGATGACAATCGAGAGGTAGTGGAGAAAGAACAACCTTATGTGCCTCCACCACCCTATAAACCACCAATTCCGTACCCTCAAAGATTAATAAATTCCAAGACGACGGGTCAATTTAAGAAATTTGTCGAACTTCTGAAACAGTTGAATATTACTATTCCGTTTACAGAAGCAATTACCCAAATACCCTCGTATGCTAAGTTTTTAAAAGAAATCTTATCCAATAAGAAAAAGATAGAGGATAACGGAACAGTTACACTTACTGCCGAGTGTAGCGCCATAATTCAGAATAAAATGCCTCCTAAGCTAAAAGATCCAGGAAGTTTCTCTATACCCTGTGTAATAGGAAAATTCGTCATTGACAAAGCTCTATGCGATTTAGGAGCCAGTATTAGTGTTATGCCCTTAACGATTTGCAAAAGGCTAGACGTGGGAGACCTAAGACCAACTAAAATGTCTGTTCAACTAGCCGATCGCTCTGTTAAATATCCTGTAGGCATACTAGAAAACGTCCCAGTACGTATAGGACAATTCTACATCCCTACTGATTTTATAATCATGGACATCTCTGAAGACTCCACCACACCTATCATACTAGGAAGACCATTCTTAGCTACCGTCAGAGCTATAATAGACGTAAAAAGAGGAAAGCTAACCTTTGAAGTAGGTGAAGAGAAAGTTGAATTTATTTTAACACAATTCTTACAATCACCAGCTATAGAGGATACATGCTATCTATTGGACGTAATTGACGAATGTGTAAGAGAAATGGAACTGAAAGAGACCACTTATTCTGAAATAATGAAAATTCAAATCCCTCCGATTTTCGAAGATGATAATTGGCGAAAACCGTATCAGGATGATAGTCTAAGCGAAAGTTTAGCACTTACACCGGATCCCATGCCAAGTAAAGATAAACCTACGTTAGGATTAAAAACTTTACCTCATAACCTAAGGTACGAATTCTTAGACGTTGAATGTAAAAGACCAGTTATAGTAAATTCCAGTTTAGGAACTATAGAAACAAAGAAACTTTTAGATGTCTTGAAGAAATATCCAACTGCATTAGGATATAACATATCTGATCTCAAAGGAATATGTCCTTCAGTTTGTATGCATCGTATTCTGCTAGAAGAAGATTGCAGAACCTCCAGAGAATCTCAAAGAAGAATTAACCCAACCCTTAGCACTGTAGTAAAAGAAGAAGTTAAGAAATTATTAGATGCCGGGATAATATATCCAATCTCTGATAGTGAATGGGTTAGTCCAATACATGTAGTGCCAAAGAAAGGAGGTATCACTGTTGTGAAAAACGCTCAAGGCGAATCGATATCGCAAAGAGTAGTGACGGGATATAGAGTATGCATAGATTATCGTAAACTAAACAAAGCCACTCGAAAAGATCATTTCCCACTACCTTTCATAGATCAAATGTTAGAACGATTAGCCAAGCATTCTTACTTCTGTTATCTTGACGGTTACTCAGGATTTTTCCAAATCCCTATCCATCCTGATGATCAAGAGAAGACTACATTCACATGTCCTTATGGAACGTTCGCTTATAGGCGAATGCCCTTTGGATTATGCAACGCTCCTGCAACCTTTCAAAGATGTATGATGTCAATCTTCGCAGATTTTATAGACAACATCATGGAAGTGTTCATGGACGACTTCTCTGTATGCGGGGAAAGTTTTGAAGGATGCTTATCGAACTTAGAAATGGTGTTAGAAAGGTGTGTAAAAGTAAATCTCGTGCTTAACTGGGAGAAATGTCATTTTATGGTCAACGAAGGAATAGTATTAGGTCATGTAATATCCGAAAAGGGAATTGAAGTTGATAAAGCTAAGATTGAAGTAATAAAAGATCTTCAACCCCCTAAAACCGTTCGAGAAATACGAAGCTTTTTAGGACACGCCGGTTTTTACCGACGGTTCATCAAAGATTTCTCGAAAATCACTAAACCTCTTACTGGTTTATTAATGAAAGACGCTGAGTTCATATTCAATGAAGATTGTCTTAAAGCATTCGAAACTCTAAAAACAGCCCTCATCACCGCACCAATCATGCAACCCCCTGACTGGAGATTACCTTTTGAAATCATGTGCGATGCGAGTGACTATGTTGTAGGCGCAGTTCTAGGCCAGAGAAAGGAAAAGAAACTTCATGCGATTTACTATGCCAGTAGAACCTTAGATTCTGCCCAGATGAACTACGCTACTACCGAAAAAGAATTGTTAGCAGTTGTCTTTGCTCTTGACAAATTCCGTTCTTACCTAGTTGGAGCGAAAATAATCATTTACACAGACCATGCTGCTATCCGATATCTATTAACTAAGAAAGATGCTAAACCAAGACTCTTAAGATGGATTTTACTCTTACAAGAGTTTGATCTAGAAATAAAAGATAAGAAAGGTACTGAGAACGTCGTAGCGGACCATTTATCTAGAATAGAAGGTATTAAACCCGAACAAGTGCCGATTAACGATGATTTTCCGTATGAACAGCTGATAGCACAAATAGGAAGCGACCTAGCTCAGTTAGATATAAATGAACCAGAATCCGTGGAAACAATCCAGACAACTGTAGGACTGCCATGGTACGCTGACATTGTCAACTACCTAGCCGCAGGAGCTCTTCCACCCGATCTAACCTATCAGCAGAAAAAGAAATTCTTTCATAATCTGAAACATTACTATTGGGATGAACCATTATTGTTCAAAAGAGGACCAGATGGAATCTTTCGCCGATGTATTCCCGAAGAAGAAATAGAAGATGTCATTGCTCAATGCCATTCATCTCCTTATGGTGGACATGCAAGCACTTCCAAGACTTGTGCAAAAATCTTGCAAGCCGGCTTATTTTGGCCTAATCTATGGAAGGATGTCCACATCGCTGTTATAAATTGCGATCGGTGTCAACGCACTGGCAATATTTCAAGAAGAGATGAAATGCCTCAAAAAGGAATTTTAGAAGTAGAAATCTTTGACGTCTGGGGAATAGATTTCATGGGACCATTCCCATCATCTTTCGGTAATAATTACATACTCGTAGCTGTTGATTATGTTTCGAAATGGATTGAAGCCATAGCTTCTCCTACAAACGATACACGAGTAGTAATAAAGCTTTTCAAAAATATAATCTTTCCCAGATTTGGTGTGCCTAGACTCGTCATAAGTGACGGTGGCTCGCACTTCATTTCAAAAATCTTTGACAAATTACTATCTAAATATGGAGTAAGACACCGTGTGGCTACACCATATCACCCACAAACAAGTGGACAAGTCGAAGTCTCAAACAGAGAAATTAAACAAATCTTAGAAAAGACTGTCGCCATATCTCGGAAAGATTGGTCATCTAAACTTAATGAAGCTTTATGGGCTTTTAGGACCGCTTACAAGACACCCATAGGTACTACACCTTTCAAACTAGTTTATGGAAAATCTTATCACCTCCCAGTAGAACTAGAACACAAAGCTTATTGGGCGATCAGAACTCTCAATATAAACTATAATGTTGCAGGAGAAAAGCGAATCCTAGACATTAACGAATTAGAAGAATTAAGGTTAGATGCATATGAGAATGCTAAGATATATAAAGAAAGAACTAAGCGATGACATGATAAACGCCTATCTAGGAAAGAATTTAGTGTGGGAGACGTTGTACTCCTCTTTAATTCAAGACTTAGGCTCTTTCCTGGAAAATTAAAATCTAGATGGTCAGGACCCTTTGAAATAACTAAAGTATTCCCGAGTGGAGCAATAGAAATTAAGGGTAGGAATAGTGAACCATTCATAGTAAACGGACAACGTTTAAAACATTATCATAAAGTTGAAAATAGAGATTATGCGAATAATCTAAAGCTTTTAGAATTGTCCACTAATTCCCCTGATTAATCTAAACCTAAGCATTACGCCAGGCTTTTGACGATAAAAACAGCGCTTAGTGGGAGGCAACCCATTTACTTATTTAATTATTTAAACTATTCTTTTCTTTTAGCATATTGTTATCTATCGTTTTACTATTTGTTTAATTGTTTTGTCATTTTATAGTTTTATTTTATATTACTATTATTGCCATTACATTATGCATTTTATTTTCTTATTTTTATCTTAAATCACTTTTTACAGATTTTCTAAAGTCTTTTCCACTTTCCTTCTTCCCCTGATTTGTTTCCCCCATATTTGCACTGACCATGGCTAACCAACCAATTAACCATATGGAAACCAAATTTAGAGGTAGGAACCAAAGAATGAAGTTTGAAGAGTTATCACAGAGGCAAATGGATTTGACCCTGTACCCGGATGATAAGACTATGGAAACCCTAGGTATACATGATAGTGTCATGTACTTGTTAAACCGACTCGGATGGGAGAATGCATTGATCCAACATAAGTTTGTGACTTACCGCGAGCTCACCCTTGAGTTCCTTAGCTCCTTAATTTACCTACCTGAGCGCGGTTTTGGATTTAGGAAAGGATTTATTAGTTTCCGCCTATTTGGAATAGAATATGACTTTAACCATAAAGAACTAGCTGACTTGTTAGGATTCCCTAGTGGACCATTTGCTTTTACTACCACACAGGTAGAATTGATGGATATTGAGCTAGATTTCTTTTGGGGAACCTTAACCGGAAACTACCACCCTGAACCAAATAACATGAATAATGATGAGATCCATAATCCTGCTCTCCGTTACTTCCATAAATTCCTTGCCCACACCTTCTTTGGAAAAGAAGAAAACATTACCGGAGTTTCTAAAGATGAAATATTTATTATGTCATGTTTCACTAATGGACAGCCTGTTAATGGTGTACCTTTCATGATGCAAACCTTCACCCGTATCCAAGAAGAACCTGAATTACCTATATTAGTAGGAGGTCTTGTAACCATGATTGCTGATGCCATAGGACTTAGGTACCAACTGGACAGGTGCAACCGTCTAGGAACAATCCGCCCTATGAATCTTAATTTCTGCTTCAATAGACATATCATAAGGAATTTAGGACATCCACCTTTTGAGTACCTAATCCGGAACGAAGTAGTAACCCTGTTCACATTGCCTAACCATGCTAGAGTAAGTGTTCAAAATAAGGATAACTGGCTTTATGAGTTAAACCCACCTGATTATCCATCTACTCCTGAAACACCTCAGTCTTACAAGATAAAAGATGATATAATGACCAATGTCGAAACTGACCCTGAGACACCTCCTGGTTACCATGACATTGACCACACTGAAGAAGTACATGAAACCCCTGAAGTGAATCAAGGAGATTATGCTAACAACTTACAAAACATCATGAACACTCTCAATGCTTACCAAACTAACATTAATTTATTTAAAGAAGACATTAAGAGCATGCGATTGGACATTATAGGATTGACTGACATAACCTGCGAACAATTCTATCACTTGAACTCCGCCATCGAAGACTTGAAGAAACGCTTTTGAAAATGCTATAAGTGATTTAGTTTATTTTTCTCATTGTTTTCGTTTCTAGTTAGATTTATTTTTCGCAACAATTTCATACCGTAATTTTCGTTTATGTAACTTCATTTTCAATTACTTTATGCAATGCACCTTTAATTCCAAAATTTCTCCATTTTTAGCAATTTATATATTTTTCATTCTATGTACTGTTATGCTTGCATTATTTCATATTATATACAATCTCTCATGCCATGCAAGTTAGTATAGTACTGTGTTGAAATTATATACTATATGGTGTTTATAATTTAATATGAGTGTTAGTGAAGAAAATACATTATTATAAACTATGTGAATTAAGTGAGAAAATGTTTTTCTGGAAATTATTCAACGAAGCGTGCCCTCATGGTCGTCATACCCATCTCACGATCGTGACGTGCTTAAATAGCGTGTCACGACCGTCACACCCCTGTCACGACCGTGACAAATCCCTATTTCAGGAATCGTGAGAAACAGAACTGTTTCTCTTCGTGCCTCTGCTTCTTCTTCCTCCATAACTTCCTCAAAACTACCCATTTTCTCCATAACCTCTGTAACCTCCCCATTACCAACTTTAAACCTCATTTAACCCCCCATTATCATAACCTATCACATTCTCACTCTCCATTATTTATCCCAAATCAATATTTCTTTCATTTTACCATTTTTTCACAAAACATCAAAAATCTTCATTCTTCACTCTAAGCTCTTGCATGCAATGGATTCTATTACTTTTAGAGAAGGTGATGCTGGAGAAACTCAGAGAGAACGTTTTCTCCGATTCCAAAACCGCGGTGTGCAACCTACACGTTACATTGACACTGTCTGTTTGAGGGAACTCAGAATGCTTGCTAGTGTTACAAGCCTGCTTCAAAAAGTCGGTCTGTGGGATCTTTGCAGTCAACCTCAACCCACATTCGAGCTTCTGACACTGGAGTTCTTAAGCTCATTCAGTTACATCACCGATACCGGTTCTCAGAGTCAGCTCACCGGTGTCGCCAAATTCAGATTGCATGGCCAAGAGTTCAACATTCCGCAAGACAGGATAGCCGAGTTGTTAGGCTTCGATCATGGAGCTAAAGCTCACCGTCGCGTGCCCGATAATTTTAGTGAACAAGCTTTCACTCTATGGCACGACTTAACCAACACCCGTGCATCAGCCTTCCAAAGCCTCAACGCTACGCACATTCACAACCCGGCAATCCGCTATTTCCACCGTGTCATATGCAACACCATCTTCGCTCGAGAAAGCAACCATAAGCTCAACTCCAAGGAGCTTCTATTCTTACACTGCGCTCTTAATGACGAGCCGATCAACGCTGCCCCTTTCATGCTTTATCATATCCAGGCCATTGCACACAGAGGCTCCACCCCGTTCTTCATAGGCGGCATTGTCACCACCCTCGCCATTCAGTTGGGGCTTGGTGACTTGGTCGTTAATCAGCCTCACCTAGCCGCAGAATTCCTCACCAAGAGTTATTGCAGGTCCGCTCACCTGATTGCGCAGCGAGAGGATGGCAGGTATAGCCCTGTTGTCCATGGCACCATTTTCCATCATATCATTCTGCCGTCCCGCGACCGCATCGATCCATCCAGCCGAGCCAACTGGCTCTTTGTTTTACCTGTTGCTTCCGATCACGTCCCTATTCATGATGATCAGGCAGACCCTCCAGCGGATGAGATGCAGGACGCTATGGATGCAGCTGAGCCTGTCCAGGATATACCAGAGACATCTACCCGACAGCCCCCTGCTCCCGAAATCACACTTGAGGAAGTCCTCCGTGCGATTCATCAGCAGAACCAGATGAACGCCGCACTGGAGCGAAGGCAGAAGGAGCAGTATGATGCTTTACTCAGCACTATTGCAGCAAACCAGGAAGCTACTAATGAGAAGTTTGGAGAAATTTTCAGCGAGCTAGAAGCCCTCCGCATTAACATCACTGCTGCCTCCGGCACCGGTTCTGATCCTGAAGCGACTCCTTCCAGACGCCGCTCCCGCACCAGAGGCCGAGCCCGCGGTCCTCAGCATCCATAGTTTTAGTTTGCTTATGTTTGTTTTTCGTTTTTGTCATTGTACTGTACTTTTACCGCATTTATATCACAGCATTGGGGACAATGTCTGATATAGTGTGGGAGAGGTACCTTTCATTTCCGCATTTTCCCTTTTTCGCACTTTTCCATTTCGTTGTATTTTCAATTCCGTTGTATTTCTTTTCGCAACTTAATGAAATGAGCAAATCTTTGTGCTATTTTCTTTAATTTCGAACTTTCCCCGATTATTTAGCTATACCAGAAAAAATCTTTAATTATTCGCATTACCCGACTTACCTACGGAATCGTAATTAGGAAGCCGAGAACGGTTAAACAAGACCAATACAATCTTGACATCTTTGACTCCCTACTTAAGCAATTCCATCCCGATTACCATTACGAGTACACTTTTAGTTTCAGTTCAAAAGTAACCCCTAGTAGTTTATACTAGCAGTCAGCACCGTCTGAACACAAACCACGTGGGGAGCCGATGAATATAAGCGTTTGATGCCTAATCAATAATGATCCTTCATATCTCGATGCAAAATGAAAAGAAATTGCACCAAAGTACACGGTCGCATATAAGAAACGAGAAATATGAGAAGGAGTCCATTGCAAGTTGGTTCAGAGGTACTGGTTCTGAACTCGGTAGGGCGTGCTACGGCTCGATCCCCCACAACCTCCAAATCGGATAAAATATGTAGGGTTACCACACTCGTGTACCAGACCCCGTGCTCAAAAAGGATCAAAGTCGCTAACCGGCTACTCCACTACGTGCGTGCTAAGGCAAAGGGCTTAATGTGATTGCGCTAGAATGAAACCGGGCGAAATAAGATCGAAAAACTCCAGGTGAAATCGTAATGTAATTGCCGATTGTTTCGTTTAACGGGAAGTCGATGACATGGCTTGTTGCTTGTGTCATTAGTGTATCGGTAGTGTTCTATCAAAGTACCAGATTATCCGACAAAACGATCCCTCGTACGGTTTGTTATGAGTATGCGTGAATAAAATCTTGTCCGCCGATTTTCAACCGACTATTTGCTTGAGGACAAGCAAAGGTTTAAGTTTGGGGAAGTTTGATAACGAGAAAACGCATCGATTATATTGCTAGGTTTCATTAACGTTTTATTGCATATTCACCGTTTTAACACTCGATTTCTCGAGTTTTTCTTACCATTTTGCAGGTACATCATTATATGGAGCTAAATCATGAATTAAGAGCAAAAGGAACAAAAGAAACCATAAAGAGATGAAGAAATGAAGAAGCCTGCAAAAGACTGCATAATTTGTTGCAGTCACGGCCGTCACAAGGGTGTCACGACCGTGACACCCCAATTTGAGCCATCACGACCGTAAGAGAGTGGTCACGACCGTGACACTTAAAAACCACAAGTTACGAACGTGAAGACCTTGTCACGACCGTGACAAGGGTAAAATTAGGTTTTTGACTCAGACTACGTCAAGGCATTACGTGAAGACAATTTCTCCTATTCTGTTGCCACGTTCCTGCATTCCTTCCACAAATTCAGCAAGGCCCATGCAACAAAGGTCCAAAAATCCAGCCCATTAAGGATTCTATAAATAGTACAAGTTCTATGAACGACAGACATAGCATTTTTTATTCAAATTCCTGCGGAAGCTCTGCCGAACTGTATTACGAACCAACCTTTCTATTCCTGCATTATTTTTAGTTTTCTGTTTCGTTTTTTATTGTATCCAAACCCGCCATATAACAATTTCCAACATCAGGAAATTGTTATACATTTATTTGTTTCTAAACCTTCAGCATTCGTTTATTTTCAATTTCCGCCAACTCCAAGCTTTCCGGTCTGTGGAAGAAGGAGTCTGCTCGAATATTTGTTAACCAGGTTTTTCATTATATTGCAATTTAATTTAATTATAATGTTTATTTATTTTTCTGCCATGAGTACGTTATTATTAAATTTTCTATCTCTGTCTGGTTCAACATCGATGAGTAGCTAAACACCTTAGGGCGGTATGTAGTTATAACAAACTTAACCGGTAAAATATAACCATAGGCTAAAAATAATTAATCACTTAACATTCAGGCTGATACTTTTTAATTGAAATAGACCTTTTCGTTACGAGAGTAAGAAAAGAGTATTAGGTTAGGTCAAGACCACGAGAGTGTGAGATTTTAACCAGATAGCTAAAGTTAGGCATTTAAATTAAACACAGCGAGAGCGCTTTAAGATAAATTAGAATTACTTAGTTTCCAAAATTTACCTCTAAACACTTATGGGCTAGCGAGAGCAGGCATAGGGCTTTAGGGATAAGATCTGATATAAGACCACGAGAGTGTGAGTTGAGGGTATTTAAACTGGTAATCTCTACCGAATAGATTAAGTGAACACCTTTATAAGCCTAGGTTAGATTGACCCACCTAAGTTAGTATAATTACATACCGACCGCCTTAGTATTACTTTATTAAAACTTAAATTTAATTCCGCCTTTAATAGTCTTAAAAATCAACAAAAAATCATGACAACCATTCGCCTTAGCTAAACTAGAAGTTCATCTAGCACTAAGTAACCATAGAATCCCTGTGGATCGATAATCTTAAATATTACTTCGATAGGCTGTGCACTTGCAGTAAGATACCGCTAGACGCATAAGTAGACACGTCTTTAGCCCATCAGCCGTCAAGCATTAGTTAAACAAACAGGCATCGAACCCGAAGGCCGGCACAACACGAAGTTGAGAAGAACATCTGACCTCGCCATCAGACAACTGTAAAACAAACAGGCATCGAACCCGAAGGCTTGCGCAACCCGAAGTTGATAAGAAAATTAGACCTCCCTGCTAGGTATCTGTTAAACAATATGGCATCGAACCTGAATGTCGGCTCAACATGAAGTTGAGAGGAATATTTGACTTCACTATCAAGCATCTGTTAAAAAAACAGGCATCAAATCCGAAGGCCGGCTCAACCCGAAGTTGATAAGAACATTGGACCTCGCCGTCAGGCATCTGTTAAACAAACAGGCATCAAACCCGAAGGACGGCCCATCACGAAGTTGAGAGGAATATATGACCTCGCCGTAAGGCATCTGTTAAACAAATAGGCATCGAACGTGAATGTCGGCTCAACATGAAGTTGAGAGGAACATTTGACTTCACTCTCAAGCATCTGTTAAACAAACAGGCATCAAATCCGAAGGCCGTCTCAACCCGAAGTTGATAAGAACATTAGACCTCGCCGTCAGGAATCTGTTAAACAAACAAGCATCGAACCCGAAGGCCGGCCCAACACGAAGTTGAGAGGAACATCTGACCTCGCCGTAAGGCATCTGTTAAAAAAATAGGCATCGAACCTGAATGTCGGCTCAACATGAAGTTGAGAAGAACATTTGACTTCACTGTCAAGTATCTGTTAAACAAACGGGCATCAAATCCGAAGGCCGGCTCAACCCGAAGTTGAGAAGAACATCTGACCTCACCGTGAGGCATATGTTAAACAAACAGGCATCGAACCCGAAGGGCGGCTCAACCCGAAGTTGATATGAACATTAGACCTCGCCGTCAGGCATCTGTTAAACAAACAGGCATCGAACCCGAAGGCCGTCTCAATCATTAATTGAAAAGAACATCTGACCTCGCCATCAAACATCTGTAAAACAAAAGGGCATCAAATCCGAAGGCCGGCTCAACTTGAAGTTGAGAGGAACATCTAACCTCCCCATCAGGCATTAGTTAAACAAACACGCATCGAACCCGAAGGCCGGCACAACACGAAGTTTAGAAGAACATCTGACCTTGCTGTCAGGCATATGTTAAACAAACAGGCATCAAAATTGATGGCCCACTCAACCCGAAGTTGAGAAGAACATCCGACCTCGCTGCCAGGCATTAGGTAAACAAACAGGAATCGAATCCGAAGGTCGGCTCAACCCGAAGTTGAAAAGAACTGCTGACTTAGCCGCCAGGCATCTGTTAAACAAAGAGGCATCAAACCCAAAGGCCGGTCAACCCGAAGTTGAGAAGAACATCTGACCTCGCTGTCAGGCATCTGTTAAACAAAAAGGTGTGGAACCCGAAGGCTGGCTCAACCCGAAGTTGAGAAGAACATCTGACCTCGCCGTCAGGAATCTGTTAAATAAACAACATCAAACCCGAAGGCCAGCTCAACCCGAAGTTGAGAAGAACATCTGACCTCGCCGCCAGGCATCTGTTAAACAAACAACATTAAACCCGAAGGCCATCTCAACCCTTAGTTGAGAAGAACATCTGACCTCACCGTCAAACATCTATTAAAAAAATAGGTATCGAACCCGAAGGCGGCTCACCTTTAAGTTGAGAGGAACATCTGACCTCCCCATCAGGCATTAGTTAAACAAACAGGTATCGAACCCGAAGGCCGGTACAAGAGGAAGTTGAGAGGAACATCTGACCTCGCCCTAAGGCATCTGTTAAACAAATAGGCATCGAACGTGAATGCCGGTGCAACACGAAGTTGAGAGGAACATTTGACTTCACTGTCAAGCATCTTTTAAACAAACAAGCATCAAATCCAAAGGTCGGCTCAACTCGAAGTTGAGAGGAATATCTAACCTCACCGTTAGGCATTTGTTAAACAAACAGGCATCGAACCCGAAGGGCGGCTCAACGCGAAGTTTATAAGAACATTAGACCTCTCTACTAGGCATCTGTTAAACAAACAATCATTGAACCCGAAAGGCGGCTCAACCCGAAGTTAATAAAAACATTAGACCTCGCCGTCAGGCATCTGTTAAACAAACAAGCATCGAACTCGAAGGCCGTCTCAATCCTTAATTGAGAAGAACATATGACCTTGCCGTCAAACATCTGTTAAACAAACAGGCATCGAACCCGAAGGCCGACTCAACTTGAAGTTAAGGGAACATCTGACCTCCCCATCAGGCATTAGTTAAACAAACAGGCATCGAACCCGAAGGCCGGCACAACACGAAGTTGAGAAGAACATCTGACCTCGCTGTCAGGCATATGTTAAACAAACAGGCATCGAATTTGATGGCCGACTCAACCTGAAGTTGAGAAGAACATTCGACCTTGCTGCCAGGCATTAGTTAAACAAACAGGAATCGAACTCGAAGGCCGACTCAACCCGAATTTGAGAAGAACATCTGAAGCCGCCAGGCATCTGTTAAACAAACAGGCATTAAACCCAAAGGCCGGCTCAACCCGAAGTTGAGAGGAACATCTGATCTCTCCGTCAAGCATTAGTTAATCAAACAGGCATCGAACCCAAAGGCCGGTACAACACGAAGTTGAGAAGAACATTTGATCTCTCCGTCAGGCATCTGTAAAACAAACAGGCATCGAATCCGAAGGCCGGCGCAACCCGACATTGATAATAACATTAGACCTCTCTGCTAGGCATCTGCTAAACAAATAGGCATCGAACCTGAATGTCGGCTCAACATGAAGTTGAGAGGAACATTTGACTTCACTGTCAAGCATCTGTTAAACAAACAGGCATTAAATCCGAAGGCTGGCTCAACCCGAAGTTGATAAGAACATTACACCTCGTCGTCAGGCATCTGTTAAACAAACAGGCATCAAACCCGAAGGCCGGCCCAACACGAAGTTGCGAGGAATATCTGACCTCGCCGTAAGGAATCTGTTAAACAAATAGGCATCCAACCTGAATGTCGGGTCAACATGAAGTTGAGAGGAACATTTGACTTCATTGTCAAGCATCTGTTAAACAAACAGACGTCAAATCCAAGGCCGGCTCAACCCAAAGTTGAGAAGAACATCTGACCTCACCGTTAGGCATCTGTTAAACAAACAAGCATCGAACCCGAAGGGCGGCTCAACCCAAAGTTGATAAGAACATTAGACCTCTCTGCCAGGCATCTGTTAAACAAACAGGCATTGAACCCGAAGGCCGGCTCGACCCGAAGTTGAGAAGAACATTTGACCTCGCCGTCAGGCATATCTTAAACAAACAGGCATTGAACCCGAAGGACGGCTCAACATGAAGTTGAGTGGAACATCTGACCTTGCCATCAAGCATCTATTAAACAAACAGGCATCGAACCTGAAGGTTGGCTCAACATCAAGTTGAGAGGAACATTTGACTTCACCTCCAAGCATATGTTAAACAAAAAGACATCAAATCCGAAGGCCGGCTCAACCCGAAGTTGAGAAGAACATCTAACGTCACCGTCAGGCATCTGTTAAACAAACAAGCATCGAACCCGAAGGGCGGCTCAACCCGAAGTTGATAAGAACATTAGACCTCTCTGCCAGGCATATGTTAAACAAACAGGAATCGAACCCGAAGGCCGGTTCAACCCGAAGTTGAGAAGAATATCTGACCTCCCTGTCAGGCATCTGTTAAACAAACAGGCATCAAACCCGAAGGCCGGCTCATCACAAAGTTGAGAGGAACATCTGACCTCGCCGTCAGGTATCTGTTAAACAAACTGGCATCGAACCCAAAGGTCGGCTCAACATGAAGTTGAGAGGAACATTTGACTTCACTGTCAAGCATCTGTTAAACAAACAGGCATTAAATCCGAAAGCCAGCTCAACCCAAAGTTGAAAAGAACATCTGACCTCACCGTCTAACATCTGTTAAACAAACAGGCATCGAACCCGAAGGGCGGCTCAACACGAATTTGATACGAACATTAGACCTCGCTGTCAGGCATCTCTTAAACAAACAGGCATCGAACCTGAAGGTCGGCTCAACCCGAGGTTGAGAAGAACATTTGACCTCGCCGTCAAGCATCTGTTAAAAAAACAGGCATCGAACCCGAAGGCCGTCTGAATCCTTAATTGAGAGGAACATCTGACCTCTCCATCAGGCATTAGTTAAATAAACAGGCATCGAACCCGAAGGCCGGCACAACACGAAGTTAAGAAGAACATCTGACCTTGTTGTCAGGCATATGTTAAACAAACAGGCATTGAATTTAATGGCCGACTCAACCCGAAGTTGAGAAGAACATCCTACCTCACTGCCAGGCATTAGTTAAACAAAAAGGAAGCAAACCCGAAGGCCGGATCAACCCGAAGTTGAGAAGAACATCTGATCTAGCCGCCAGGCATCTGATAAACAAACAGGCATCGAACCCAAAGGTCGGCTCAACCCGAAGTTGAGAAGAACATCTGACCTCGCTGTCAGGCATCTGTTAAACAAAAAGGTGTGGAACCCGAAGGCTGGCTTAACCCGAACTTGAGAAGAACAACTGACCTCGCCGTCAAGCATATGTTAAACAAATAGGCATCAAACCCGAAGGCCGTCTCAACCCTTAGTTGAGAAGAACATCTGACCTCGCCAGCAAACATCTGTTAAACAAACAGGTCTCGAACCCGAAGGCCGGCTCTCCTTGAATTTGAGAGGAACATCTAACCTCACCATCAGGCATTAGTTAAACAAACAGGCATCGAACCCGAAGGCCGGCACAACACGGAGTTGAGAAGAACATTTGACCTCCCCGTCAGGCATCTGTTAAACAAACAGGCATCGAACCCGAAGGCCGGCACAACACGAGGTTGAGAAGAACATCTGACCTCGCCGTCAGGCATCTATTAAATAAACAGGCATCGAACCCGAAGGCCGACTCAACAAGAAGTTGGGAAGAACATCTGACCTCACCGTCAGGCATCTGTTAAATAAACAAGCATCGAACCCGAAGGGCGGCTCAACCCGAAGTTGATAAGAACATTTGACCTCGCCGTCAGGCATCTGTTAAACAAACAAGCATCAAACCCGATGGTCGGCTCAACACGAAGTTGAGAGGAACATCTGACCTCACCGTCAGGCATTTGTTAAACAAACAGGCATCGAACCCAAAGGTCGGCTCAACATGAAGTTGAGAGGAACATTTGACTTCACTGTCAAGCATCTGTTAAACAAACAAGCATTAAATTCGAAGGCCGGCTTAGCTCGAAGTTGAGAAGAACATCTGACCTCACCGTCAGGCATCTGTTAAATAAACAGGCATCGAACATGAAGGGCGGCTCAACCCGAAGTTGATATGAACATCTGACCTTGCCGTCAGGAATCTGTTAAACAAACAGGAATCGAACTCGAAGGCCGGCTCAACACGAAATTGAGAGGAACATCTGACCTTGCTGTCAGGGATTTGTTAAACAAACAGGCATCGAACCCAAAGGTCAGCTCAACATGAAGTTGAGAGGAACATTTGACTTCACTGTCAATCATCTGTTAAACAAACAGGCATTAAATCCGAAGGTCGGCTCAACCCGAAGTTGAGAAGAACATCTGACTTCACTATCAAGCATCTGTTAAACAAACAGGAATCAAATCCGAAGGTCGGCTCAATCCGAAGTTGAGAGGAACATCTGACCTCACCGTTAGGCATCAGTTAAACAAACAGGCATCGAACCCGAAGGGCGGCTCAACGCGAAGTTGAAAAGAACATTAGACCTCTCTACTTGGCATCTGTTAAACAAACAGGCATTGAACCCGAATGGAGGCTCCACGCGAAGTTGATAAGAACATTAGACCTCGCCGTCAGGCATCGAACCTGAAGGCCGTCTCAATCCTTAATGAGAAGAACATCTGACCTCGCTGTCAAACATCTGTTAAACAAACAGGCATCGAACCCGAAGGCCAACTCAACTTGAAGTTAAAGGGAACATCTGACCTCCCCATCAAGCATTAGTTAAACAAACAGGCATCAAACCCGAAGGCCGGCTCAACACGAAGTTGAGAAGAACATCTGACCTCGCTGTCAGGCATATGTTAAACAAACAGGCATCGAATTTGATGGTTGACTCAACCTGAAGTTGAGAAGAACATCCGACCTTGCTTCCAGGCATTAGTTAAACAAACAGGAATCGAACCGGAAGGCCGGCTCAACACGAAGTTGAGTAGAACATCTGACCTAGCCGCCAGGCATCTGTTAAACAAACAGGCATCGAACCCAAAGGCCGGCTCAACCTGAAGTTGAGAGGAACATCTGATCTCGCCGTTAAGCATTAGTTAAACAAACAGGTGTCGAACCCAAAGGCCGGCACAACACGAAGTTGAGAAGAACATTTGACCTCGCCGTCAGGCATCTGTAAAACAAACAGGCATCGGACCCGAAGGCCGGTGCAACCCGAAGTTGATAAGAACATTAGACCTCTCTGCTAGGCATCGGTTAAACAAATAGGCATCGAACCTGAATGTCGGCTCAACATGAAGTTGAGAGGAACATTTGACTTCACTGTCAAGCATCTGTTAAACAAACCGGCATCAAATCCGAAGGCTGGCTCAACCCGATGTTGATAGGAACATTAGACCTCGCCGTCAGGCATCTGTTAAACAAACAGGCATCGAACCCGAAGGCCGTCCCAACACGAAGTTGAGAGGAATATCTGACCTCGCCGTAAGGCATCTGTTAAACAAATAGGCATTGACCCTGAATGTCGGCTCAACATGAAGTTGAGAGGAACATTTAACTTCACTGTCAAGTATCTGTTAAACAAACAGGCATCAAATCCGAAGGTCGGCTTAACCCGAAGTTGAGAAGAACGTTTGACCTCACCGTTAGGCATCTGATAAACAAACAAGCATCGAAACCAAGGGGCGGCTCAACCCGAAGTTGATAAGAACATTAGACCTCTCTTCTAGGCATCTGTTAAACAAATAGGCATCGAACCCGAAGGCCAGCTCAACCCAAAGTTGATAAGAACATCTGACCTCGCTGTCAGGCATCTGTTAAACAAACAGAAATCGAACCCGAAGGCCGGCTCATCACAAAGTTGAGAGGAACATCTGACCTTGCCGTCATGCATCTGTTAAACAAACTGGCATCAAACCCGAAGGTCGGCTCAACATGAAGTTGAGAGGAACATTTGACTTCACTGTCAAGCATCTATTAAACAAACAGGCATTAAATCCGAAAGCCGGCTAAACCCGAAGTTGAGAAGAACATCTGACCTCACCGTCAGGTATCTGTTAAACAAACAGGCATCGAACCCGAAGGGCGGCTCAACCCGAATTTGATACGAACATTAGACCTCGCTGTCACGTATCTCTTAAACAAACAGGCATCAAACCTGAAGGCCAGCTCAACTTGAAGTTGAGAAGAACATTTGACCTCGCCGTCAGACATCTGTTAAAAAAACAGGCATCGAACCCGAAGGCACTCTCAATCCTTAATTGAGAGGAACATCTGACCTTCCCATCAGGTATTAGTTAAACAAACAGGCATCGAACCCGAAGGTCGCCACAACACGAAGTTGAGAAGAACATCTGACCTCGCTGTCAGGCATATGTTAAACAAACAGGCATCTAATTTGATGGCCGACTCAACCCGAAGTTGAGAAGAACATCCGACCTTGCTGCCAGACATTAGTTAAACAAACAGGAATCGAACCCGAAGGCCGGCTTAACCCGAAGTTGAGAAGAACATCTGACCTAGCCACCATGCATCTGTTAAACAAACAGGCATCGAACCCAAAGGCCGACTCAACCCGAAGTTGAGAAGAACATCTGACCCTGCCGTCAGGCATCTGTTAAAACAAAAGGTGTGGAACCTGAAGGCTGGGTCAACCCGAAATTGAGAAGAACAACTGAACTCGCCGTCAGGAATCTGTTAAACAAACAGGCATCAAACCCGAAGGCCGTCCCAACCCTTAGTTGAGAAGAACATCTGACCTCACCGTCAAACATCTGTTAAACAAACAGGTCTCGAACCCGAAGGTCGGCTCTCCTTTAATTTGAGAGGAACATCTAACCTCACCATCAGGCATTAGTTAAACAAACAGGCATTGAACCCGAAGGCCGGTACAACACGGAGTTGAGAAGAACATCTGACCTCCCCGTCAGGCATCTGTTAAACAAACATGCATCGAACCCGAAGGCCGGCACAACACGAGGTTGAGAAGAACATCTGACCTCGCCGTCAGGCATTTGTTAAACAAACAGGCATCGAACCCGAAGGCCGCTCAACACGAAGTTGAGAGGAACATCTGACCTCGCTGTCAGGCATCTGTTAAACAAACAGGCATCTAACCCGAAGGTCGGCTCAACATGACATTGAGAGGAACATTTGACATCACTGTGAAGCATCTGTTAAACAAACAGGCATCAAATCCGAAGGCCGGCTCAACCCGAAGTTGAGAAGAACAAATGACCTCACCGTTAGGCATTTGTTAAATAAACAGGCATCGAACCCGAAGGGCGGCTCAACCCGAAGTTGATAAGAACATCTGACTTTGCTGTTAAGCATCTGTTAAACAAACAGGCATCGAACCCGAAGGTCGGCTCAACACGATGTTGAGAGGAACACCCGACCTCGCCGTTAGGCATTTGTTAAACAAACAGGCATCGAACCCAAAGGTCGGCTCAACATGAAGTTGAGAGGAACATTTGACTTCACTGTCAAGCATCTGTTAAACAAACAGGCATTAAATCCGAAGGCCGACTCAACCCGAAGTTGAGAAGAACATCTGACCTCACCGTCAGGCATCTGTTAAATAAACAGGCATCGAAACCGAAGGGCGGCTCAACCCGAAGTTGATAAGAATATCTGACCTCGCCGTCAAGCATCTGTTAAACAAACAGGCATCGAACCCGAAGGTCGGCTCTACACTAAGTTGAGAGGAACATCTGACCTTGCCGTGAAGCATTTGTTAAACAAACAGGCATTGAACCCAAAGGTCAGCTCAACATGAAATTGAGAGGAACATTTGACTTCACTGTCAAGCATCTGTTAAACAAACAAGCATTAAATCTGAAGGCCGGCTCAACCAGAAGTTGAGAAGAACATCTGACCTCACTGTCAGGCATCTGTTAAACAAACAGGCATAGAAACCAAAGGGCGGCTCATTCCGAAGTTGATAATAACATCTGACCTCGTTGTCAAGCATCTGTTAAACAAACAAGCATCGAACCCGAAGGGCGGCTCAACCCGAAGTTGATAAGAACATTAGACCTCTCTGCCAGGCATCTGTTAAACAATCAGGCATCAAATCCGAAGGCCGACTCAACCCGAAGTTGAGAACAACATTTGACCTCGCCGTCATATGAGAAGAGGATGTGTATGGAGCTCATAGAATTCCTAGAGGGCCATGGGAGAGCTCAATCATGTCATTGTGTCAAATGCAAGAGCCACAGTTGAGGTGCAAGGAATTAGGGTTTCATCTTGGTCAATCCTAGGTCAACTGTGCAATGGAAGGATATCAAAGCCTACTTTTAGGTCATGGAGTTCATGAAATGATATGATGAGACATTTGTGGTGTTGTTCCAAGATCAAGTCAAGAAGAATCAAGAGTGTGGGAAGTTGCTAAATTAGGGTTTTAGTGTAAAATCCCCTGTTTAGTGCATAACTTCAAGACCCCATAAGTCAAGATGCAAGTTTCAAATGGATATTTGGCCAATATGAAACTTGTGGAGCATCTCAATACCTTTAATTTGAGTACTAGAAGTCCTCAAGTGGATCTATAGAACCCAAGTTATGGTCCAGACAAGTTACAAGTCCTCAGATGCATCTGAAATTTGTCTGTAAAAATCATCTGACGTCAAAGCTATTTTTGACCTAGAAGGATGTTTCACCTGAACTTTTGGCCAACATGGAAGTTGTTCCTCATGATCTTAGCTTTCTAAATTGTACTAGAAGTCTTCCATCTGATTTGTAGAACTTAAGTTATGAGGTTTACAAGTCAGGGATATTTTAGGAAAGTGAGATTATAGGCCATTTTCAATCATAGGTCAAAATCTCCAACTTGCACTTGTCAAATGGATTTTTGTTCAACATGAAACTTGTTCAAAATGTGGTTTGAACAAGAATTCATGATGGATTGATTGGGCTCATAGCAAGACTTGGTTTGAAATGGCTTAAAAAGGGAGATTTTTAAAGGATTCAAAGTTGAAAAATCCAAATTAATGGTTAAGTGACCAAAACATGTCAAATAAGTACTCATTTTGATTGGAAATTTCATTTCAAACACAATGACATTGGTGGAGATTTGAGTTTAGGCCAATTTTCACAAGTCACATATCCAAAACATTCACCAAGGCATTTCAAGTGTTCCTTTTGATCTGAATGCATTCACAAGGCAATTTGCAAGTGATTAGAAGCTTTTAGAGCAAGCTCCATGGCAAAATTCGTGACTGTCACATGGAGATTTTAAAGAGAAAAACAGAAATTGAAATGGCTGAATTGGGCTCCAATTGGACTAAAAAAGCCCATAGACATGTTCTATTTAAGTCATTTGATGATTTCAGAATCATTTTGGTGCAATTTTCGTGGCTGAAGCAGAGATAGCAAGTTCATTTTCAAGCAAGCAAGTGCATATCAGGTTTTGAGTTCCAAGCCAATTCAGATCAAATTGAAGGTTTCAACATCTTTCTCTTACATCCTTGAGTGATTCTGGAGAGTTTTGAAGCTTGTTTCGTGCTCTAACTACATCTGTTCATAGATCTACACCAGGTATGTAACCTTCAAATTTATCATAATTCTAGGGAGATGTAGTTCATGTTGTGCATGTGGTTAGGATCTAATAGAGACATAGATCATTTCTGGATAGAAAGTTGGACAATTAGAGACAAATTAAGATAGCATGTGATTTCTGTTTGAGCACGGTTTGATCTGATCATAAGGAATTAGCATGAACTAGATAGATCAGGATGATCTAGGAAGCATGAGGAACATTTCTGTGTGATTAGATCTAGGTTTGGTGATGATCAGAATTGAGGTGTCATTTGAGTTTTGGATCGAATTATAAAATGCACGAGGATTCAGTTAATTCTAAGATCATATTTGAACTCAGCGTGTGAATTTGAGCAGGATTAGTGTAAGGTTTGTTGGATTTGGTCACCTGTGAATAACGTCTCACCGGAGATGACGGTGGCGCCACCGTCTGGGTTTAAGGTTTCGCCTGAGTTCCAAGGAAGAAGAAAGATCATAGCCATTGGATGAGTATGAGAATTGGACTTGGTATGCAAGATCAACGCACGAGATTTGATCTGAGGATTTGCCTCCAAACCAAAATGCTGCATTTCATTAATCCCAATCAGCGTGTGACTGGGATGCCCATGTGGACGCGCTCTTTGCTCTTGGATCTGAGTACTTTGTCAAACAATCCAACACTCCCCTTATTTTCTCATGTTTATTTTCTTTTAATTCATTTTTGAATTATTTTAAATGCTTATTGGTTCCAAAAATCACAATAAATCCATTTTTGATGCAAAAAATATTTTAAAAATATCTCCATGCTCCTGATTAAATTTGTGATTTGTTAGGATCAATAAATTGCATTTTCATGCATTTTTCTATTTTATTTGTTTTTTCTCATTTTGTTTATTTCTTTAATTTTGCATAATTGCCTATCTACCTTGTTGATTTTGGTTTGAGCATTTGGTTTTGAATCTGGCTTTGATTTTTGAGTATATTGTAGGTTAGATTTGCGTGCTCCCTTAGGAATTTTATTAGATTTTTTCAACAATTTTAGGTTCTGTTTTAGGTGACATGTTTAGAGCCTTCCCAAACTTGTGGTTTACCTTGACATATCTCAACTTAGGAATTATTTAGCGGACCTAGAAGTTGATTTAGGCTTTAATATTTGAACCCTAGATTTTTAAAACATGCATGTTCCCCTAGGAAATTGATTAGAATTTTACAACTTAGTTTTCTATTTTAGATAGAATTTGCAAGTAGGTGTTGCTTGTGGTGTTCCTTTTTTGGTGCCTTGCTTTGTTTGATCTTGTTGGTGGCTTTGGAGCTTGAAGTGCTTGGATTCCTTTTTGGAGGAGCTTCTGCACATCTTGTATTTGTTGTGGCTTGGATTGTGGAGCTTGGAGTTGAAGATTTCTTCCTCTTTTAGGAGCTTTTTAGAAGCTTATAGGATTAGGGTTTTAGGAAGAGCCATTAGAACTAGTCTTTCTTCTTTCATCAAACATAGAATGCATTGTTTGCTTCTATTCTATCCTATGATGCAAATTCCTCTTAAGGAAGCTCCATATCTCCTTTGGAGGGATGAGTGGCATGCCTCAATGAGTAGAACTTTTGAGGATGCACTTTTTTTCATGTTGGTTCCTGATGAATTCCTTTGGTTTTCATCAGGTTTCCTAGCATTGTAGCTTGATCTCAATGGTGATTTCTCTTCTTGTGGAGCATGCTAGAGCTTGAAGATGAAGAATTGAAGAAGCTTGAAGATAGGGGCTAGCTTGAAGATGAATATTCTTTGATGTTAATTCCTTTGCTGACTAGAGCTGTTGTTCAAGGTTGAAGTTGTTGTCTGTAGAAGATTGTTGCTGCTGCTTGGGCTGCTTTCTCTGTTTTTCTTTTGCTGTGTTGTCTGTTTGCTTGTGTTGCTTACCTTTAGTTTTGAGGTGGAGCTTGGCTTCCCTTGCCTGTTGTTTTCTTAGGTTTGAGGTTGAGCCGGACTCCCTTGCCTCGCTTGTACTGTTGCATAGCATGCATTTTACTGTTTACTGTTTACTACTTGCTTTGTTTTTCTATTTTCCCCTAGGATCTCTGATTTCCTCTGTGCAAGAGGGAATTATGACAGAAATTAGGTTTCTAAACCATGCATGATAACTGTAGGTAGATTCCCTTTCAACCATAGTTTTAGGGCGTCTTTCCCTTCTCATCTCAAAACAATTCAAAAATACAGTAATAAGGTTAATTGAAGTCGTACGTTACGAGCCTTAAGCTATCTGGGAAAAGGTTGGTGGAGGGTCTCTCTCCAGTGATCTGGATGTTTAGTGTGGTACCCTTTGGGTGACATACGAAGCGTTCACTCCTGGGTCATAGTCTCTAGTGCGACAGAGATTGCGAACATCCTAAAAAACAATTCTTTCGTAAAAGAGTCAAACAAACATTCAAACTCTGTTTTTGTCCTCTTGGACCCTTAATCTGGAAAACCCTTTCATAAGGAGATAAAAAACTGTCAGACAAACTTGTGTCTTCCGTAGCCCGAACTACGTTTGCTCTGATCTTTCATGCCGTATGAAAGTACGTAGACACGAGATGCGACATCTCGGCGAGCAACCTTCCCCCTTAACCCGTAGTTAGGCGAACTACGTTGACTCTGATTTCTTGTTCCAGACGCGAATACGTAGGCATAAAGTGAGATACTTTGCCGAGTCATTTTCTTTTCTTTTTAGACCAGACCTTTAGAATAGATAGATAAACATACCCTTAGATAGAAAACAAGCGTGGATCCCATCGAGTACGAAGGACGTGAGGGGTGCTAACACCTTCCCCTTGCGTAACCGACTCCCGAATCCAGGATTTGGTTGCGATGACCATTCCTTTACCTCTTTGTGTTAGGTTTTCTCTGAGCGTTTCCTTTCCCTCTTTTGGGATAAATAACGTACGGTGGCGACTCTTCTGTCATAGCCGGCGCCGACTTTCGTAGTAGCGACAGCTGGAGACTCTGCTGGGGACTCCAACGGTTCCCTATGTGAGTCAATCCTAGCGCTTGTTTTCCCGTTTGGGGTTTTGTATGTATTTATCTTTCTATCTTTACTTTCAGTACTATATATTATTGTTATTGTGCTGTGGGTAGAGGGTTAGTTTGAGAGATAAGCCGGACCTGGGCTTGAGTGCACATAGACTTAGAAGTAGAGAGTAGTGGTTAGCCTGCTTGCTTTGCTCGCACCAGCTAGCTATGAAATCTGCACTCAGACGAGATTCTCTTTGATGGCATCTTGTCTGGCCCTTTGGGCTCGACAAGTTGTTGGATTTGAGAGTTGTCGACTCTGGGAACCTATCATTTGGGATTCGGCTAAGTGAGGCCTCTTCAAAGGATGATGATGCCACACCTTCTGGGTATCGTATCATCGCTCTTGAAAGTCTGTGACGCTGATTACCGCATAGGATGCCGTACCTCGTCTGCGAGTTAAGTACATACCTGTGAGGGGTAGGTGGGTCTTTTTGCAGGAAAAATCTGGCCTCAGAACACCTGGTTTGTCTATGCCAGTGAGAATTGGTTGCGAGGGTTCTTTTATGGTTGGTTTGATTGAGGAGAAGATCTGATGGTTCTCAAGCTGCAGTACAACACAACACAGTTCTTCAGCATTGCACTTGATCCCCTGTCTGCATATGCATTTGCATTTTCATGTTTGCATTTCATTAACGTGTATTTATGTCGCAGGTGTGCTTTTTCCCCTCAGATTCTAGTGTTCTTCTTGCCATACATGGAGTCCATGAAGAGAACAGTTGCTTATAGGTTGCCTTCTCCAGATATCAGTTCCTTGTTGCCGTTGGTTGCTCTAGCAGATCAGAGAGTGAGGGCTGAGTTTAGAGAGTCTTATGGGAAACTGCTCAGTTTGGTGTGCAGACCTTCTGTGTTTGAGATGACTGGATTGTATACCTTGATGCAGTTTTACGAGCCCCAGTTGAGATGCTTCTTGTTCCCTGATTTTATTTTGGCCCCTACTTTGGAGGAATATTATGATATGCTAGGAGTTCCTGTGTTAGATCAGATGCCTTTTATTCATGAGGATACTGAGCCTGAGTTGGCTAAGCTTGCTGAGATTGTCAGTCTAGATGCTTCTAAGTTCCCCGGAGGTTTGGTCAAGCTGAATGGATTTTATGGTTTTCATCTTTCTTGCTTGGTTGAGAAGGCTATGCAGTGTGCGAAGGATGGATGTTGGATTGTCTTCAATGCTATTATGGCTGTTTGCATTTATGGGATTGTATTGTTCCCCAACTTGCCTGATTTTGTTGACTAAGATGCTTTCTTTATTCTTGCCTCGAAGAATTCGGTGCCTACTCTCTTGGGTGACGTTTATCATTCTATTCATTATAAGAATGAGAAGCGTCGGGGAAAGAATGTTTCTTGCTGTGTACCTCTTCTATACAGGTGGTTTCAGGGACATCTTCCTAAAAAGGGACCTTTTGTTGATACTGCTGGTACTTTAGATTGGTCTTCTCGATTGATGGGATTGCGTGTTGAGAACATTGTTTGGTTTGATCGGAACCTGCTCAGAGTAAATATTATATATAGTTGCAGTGGCTTTCCGAATGTTCCATTGATTGGACGGAAAGGTTGTATTAACTATAACCCGTCTCTGCTTGTGAGACAGTTTGGCTATGCTTTGAGGGACTCTCCGGTTGAAGACGAGATACAGGAATCTCTGTATCTCACGGGTTTATTAGACGGAGATGTTTTGGTCAGATTGAGGCATGCTTGGGGTAATGTTCACAGAAGAGGGAAGACATTGCTTGGCAAGAGTGACAGTCGAGCTTATAATCCTTATCGGCTCTGGATCCATGAGAGAGTTAGGACTTTTTTGATGCCATATCCTGCTGTAGAGCCTTTGTATCTTCCGGTGATTGAGGAACCTACTTCAGTAGAGATTGAGAAGTATAACAAGCTGCTGGCTGAAAAGGAAGAATTGCAAAGAGCAAATGAAGAGTTAGAGAAAGAGATTTTCCAACTTCGGCATGAGAAGAGTGAGGCAACCTTCACTTTGAAGAAGCAGACTGAGATGATTAACAGGTTGGGTTCAGATTTGACTGAAGAGACCAGCAGGAGAGAGAAGGTGGGAGTAGCCCTGAATGGTGTTAGTAGTGTGCTTGCTACTAAGAAAGAACTTCTGAACAAGGCTTATTCTCGACTTTCCAACTGGGAATTTTTGTGGAATGCCACGCTTACTAGCCGGAAGGAGCGTGAAGATGAGTTGAAGCTGCAGATTTCCCGGTTAGAGGAGCAGCTCAGTGCTCAAGATGCAAATATTGCTGAAGAGGCATCTCTTAGACGTGACGCTGAGTTTAGAGTGAGCAACATGGTCAAAGAAATGAGGGGTTGTGAACTAAAGGCTGGCTTCAAGAGATGCAGGTTGGACGAGTGTTTTGGCAAAGGAGCCTGTGTAGAGGATGCCAAAAAGCTGAGATCCACTGTTAGGCAACACGCATTACTGATACAGGAACTGCTCTCCAGACCAGGTCATCCGGAGACGTTGAGGCTATTGGGAGATGTCCGGGCGCGCCATCCGTCCTGATTTATCTTTGTTTTTCTCTTGTAGTATGTTATTCGTGCTTGTATTTTGACCATCGCCAGGTTTTTTGGCCGAGGTCTTTTCAGTTGTACTCAGTTGTATCTTTGTACTCGGCCTCTTGGCATTTGTTTATGTATGAGGTTTCTGATTCTGCGCTTGCTTACTTGGGACTCCATTGTCGTTATGGCTTCTTCTCCGGAACTAGAATCGGTGGGGAAATTAACCTGTTGCATATTTACATGTGTGCATTTGCATTTTCATATTGCATGACAGGTACTTTTTTGAGCTCGAATCTTATCTCCTGCGTCTTTCAGGTTGTTTCAAGATTGACGAACAGAGAACTCACCGGTACGCTACAAGAAGCAACAGTAAGAAGATCATGGACCAGGTACAATCTAAGATGCAGGAGATCCGGGATAGATTGGCCCAATTCATGCAGACTATGGAGGTTGTGGCTAAAGGCCAGGAACATCTTCAAACTTTGGTACAACCGCTGCTGGCGCGAGCAGCTGGTAATACTGAATATAACTCTGCTCGTGTTGAGACACCTTGCATGGAGGAATTGATACCAAATGCTGGTGAGACCGGTACCGGCAACGGCAACGACAACGCTGGTAACGGAAATGCTGATAATGGAAATAGGAACGTGGAAACTAACAGGAATGTTGGTATCAATACTGGTTTTGGTGAAAACAATCAAGGTTTTGGCTTTGGCAATCGGGATGGCAATGATGGCTTTAATAATCAGGGCTTCGGCAACGGAGGGTTTGGTGATAACAATCAAGGTTATGGTAATAATGGCTACGACAATGCTGGGTTTGGCAATGTGAATACCAATGGTGCTGGGATGGGTCCTTTCAATATTGACTTTGGGACAGCGGCTGCTAATCAAGAGCTTGGCAATCTGAGGTATGACCCCAAGTTTTTCCAAAGTGGTCATGGTCATGGTCGTAATGCTGCTTATGACGGGTATGGTAATGAGGGTCCGTACTGGGACAAAGATCGTCAGGAAGATGCCTTTTCTGGGCAAGGCATGGGTTTTGAGGGTCCCACTGATAATGATCGGAGGATTAAAATGCTGGAGGAACAGATAAGGGGTATAACCAATCAAAATTCTGCAGGTTTGGACATGGCCACCATGGGGCTGGTTCCTGGGCTGAGGGTGCCATTGAAGTTCAAAGCTCCCACTTTCGATAAATATAAAGGGGATACATGCCCACGGGTTCATGTGCGTTCATATTACCGGAGGATGTCTGCTTACTCTGATGATGAGAAAATGCTTATGCATTTTTTCCAGGATAGTTTGTCAGGACCATCGCTGGAATGGTACATGGGACTAGAGCCTGCACAGATCGGAAGTTGGAAGGAATTGGCTGATGCTTTCGTTAGACATTACCAATACAACAGTGGCCTCGCGCCAAATAGGGTTCAACTTCAAAGTCTTTCACAGAAGAACGAGGAGAGTTTCAAGAAGTATGCCCAGCGTTGGCGTGATCTGGCGGCGAGGGTCCAACCACCTATGGTTGAAAGGGAATTGATTGATATTTTTGTTGGAACATTCTCTGGGATGTATTATGATAAGTTGCTCAATTGCTCGATGGGTAGTTTCTCTGACATGATACTCATGGGAGAACGGATTGAAAATGGTATTAAAATTGGTAAGATTCAAGCCGGTGAATCGACCTCAGCGGGAGGTGCAAAAAAGGTCTTTGGTGGTAAAAGACAAGGAGACGCCAGCGCAGTGTATGGTGGTCGAGGACGAGGTAGAGGTAGGAATCAGTATATTCAACAACAGGTTGCTAGTGTGACGATCCCTATACCACAACAACGATAACAACCACAACAACAGCAGCAGCAACAACAAAGGCATAATCCTGCTTAGAGAAGGATTCCGAATGGGAAGCCAGAGAGGGTATTTGATACACCTCCGTCAACGTATGCAGAATTGCTTCAAACGATGTTAAGTTTGAATCTGGTTGAAAAGAGAACGTTGGACCCGCCCACAGGAGCGCTTCCTTACGGGTATGATACTAGTAATCATTGTGAATTTTATTCTGGGGCACCCGGACATGATATTGAGAGTTGTCATGCTTTTAAACACAAAGTCCAAGATTTGATTGATAGTAAAGTCATTAACTTCAGTCATGATGGTCCCAATATTGTACAACAACCAATGCCGAATCATGCAGCAAATGTTATTCTGACAGAAGAAGATTTGGATTTGGTTATGGACGTAAATGATCTGAAGACGCCTTTAAGCTATGTTAAAAGCAGATTGTTAAAAGGAGGGGTCTTCCCCGGATGTGATGAGTACTGTTTGGATTGTTGGACTGACCAGAGGGCTGTATTGATTTGAAGAGAGGTATTCAGGCCATGATTGATGAGGGAACTTTACAATTCGACCGCATTGCTGTGGAGAAACCTGGTGAGGTAAGATTTGGAAAGCAGGGAGATGTCGCAACAATTACAATTCCACGAAAGACTATTACGATATCAGCGCCCGTCAAGCAGCCAACTATCACGATAACGAAAGTAGGGCCCATTCCTTATGAAAGTACGAAAGCCATTCCGTGGAACTATGGGTTGGAAGCTTTTTGCAACGGGGAAAAGATTAAGGTGGATAGCCAGCCGGCAGGGGCAGTGGGTAATCTTGTTGGAGCGGGAGGCATGACCCGTAGTGGTAGAATTTTCACTTCACCTGAAATCGAGTCTGAAAGGATTGCTAAAGGCAAAGACAAAGTGAATGAAGGAGGACCTTCCCGGGTGAAAGAGAAAGAAACATCGATCAAGGATGTAGAAGAGTTTATGAGGTTGATTCGCAAAAGCGACTATAAGATTGTGGAGCACTTGCAGCAGACGCCCTCCAAAATTTCAATCCTATCCTTGTTGCTTTGTTCCGAGGCTCATCAGAATGGCTTGTTGCAAATCTTGGACACATCTTTTGTACCTCAGGAAGTAACTGTTAATCAGCTTGAGGGGGTACTGGCGCATGTGAATGCCGGACACAGCCTGGGATTTACTGACTTTGATTTGACGCCTAGAGGTCGGGACCATAATATGGCTTTACACATTTCAGTGGAATGTCGGGGCACTGTTATGTCGCACGTTCTTGTAGACACCGGATCATCTTTGAATGTTTTGCCTAAGAAGGCTATGATGAAGCTAGATATCCGAGGAATCATATGCACGCCAAGTGACTTGGTCGTGAGGGCTTTTGATGGGACCAGAAGGTCGGTGTTTGGGTCCATAACATTGCCGCTCCAGGTCAGGCCAGAAGTGTTTGACACTGTATTCTACATCATGGACATACATCCAGCTTACAACTTTTTACTTGGGCGACCATGGATACATTCTGCAGGGGCTGTGACGTCCACGCTGCATCAGAAGCTTAAATACATGGTCGGTGACAGTGTTGTTACTATTTGCGGAGAGGAGGACATTCTGGTTAGTCATCTTTGTCATTCAAGTACGTCGAAGTGGATGGGGAGATCCATGAGACGCCATGCCAAGCCTTTGAAGGGTTGTAGATCAAGGACAAGTCTCATGTTCCCAGCAAAGGGCCAGAGGTGGCCATGTCTTCATACAAAGACGCTCAGGCAGTGGTTCAGGTCGGAGAAACCAAAGGATGGGGCCAAGTCTTGGAAATTCCTGTCAAGATGGACAAGTTTGGGTTGGGGTATCGCCCGACGTCGTCATCTTCCACATCAGGCATGCCAAAGTTCAAAGCGCCAGTGGTGATCACTCCAGGTGGAGTCTGTTATGAAACGATTAATGTTGTTTCTGATGCTGAAGACGGAGATAGTGACTGTGATATGGACTCGTGGATCAAGCCCAGCGTGCCAGGACAAAGCCTATGCAACTGGTCTATCCAGGAACTTGTCCCAGTGACTATAAAACAATAATGATTTGTTTTCTCGATTATTGTATAATCCTGTGTCCTACCCGGGGCATAGTGATTTTGCTTTTAGGGCTACCTGCTTATGTGTGTACTTTGTTTAATCATTAATAAAGGCGTTTTTCTCATGCAAATTTTTTGATCCTTGTTTTTCCTGTTTTTGCTTTAAAGATAAAATGACAACGTGGTTATGTGCTTTGTTTGCATTATTTGAAACATTTAACCATTCTCATTGCAGGATTCATATTTCAGACGACACCGATCACAAACTTCCTTTGACTCGCTTCCACTTCGAGCACCCAATATTTCAAGCAGAAGAAGAGATTATTGAGGATAATGACTTATCAGAAGAGCTGACTCGACTTTTGAAACAAGAAGAGAGAATCATTCTACCTCATCAGGAGGAAATTGAAATTATCAATGTGGGGCCTGAAGAGGTTGTCAGGAATATCCGGATAGGGGCTGCACTACAAGGTGATATCAAGCAAAGTTTGATCGAGATGCTTGCCTGGTTTGGATACTGATATGGTGGTTCACCGTTTGCCATTGCGCGAGGAATGTCCGCCGTTTAAGCAAAAACTCATAAGAACTAGACCAAATATGGCTGTGAAGATTAAAGAGGAAGTTCAGAAACAGTGGGACGCCGGTTTTCTGGCTGTTACAACTTATCCCTCATGGGTCGCCAATATAGTACCTGTACCAAAGAAAGATGGTAAGGTGTGGATGTGCGTGGACTATCGAGATTTGAATAGGGCGAGCCCAAAAGACGACTTTTCGCTTCCTCATATTGATGTGCTGGTCGACAACACCGCTCAATTCTCCGTGTTTTCCTTCATGGATGGCTTTTCGGGCTATAATCAGATAAAGATGGCGCCGAAGGATATGGAGAAAATAACTTTTATTACCCCGTGGGGAACGTTCTTCTACAAAGTGATGCCCTTTGGTTTGAAGAACGTCGGGGCAACATATCAGCGAGCTATGACAACACTCTTTCATGACATGATGCATAAAGAGATCGAAGTCTATGTTGACGATATGATTGCCAAATCCCAGATGGAGGAAGACATCTGGTCAATCTTCTGAAATTGTTCAAGAGGCTTAGGAAATTCAGGCTGAGGCTGAACCCTAACAAGTGCACCTTCGGGCTGTGACCTGGAATGAAGATTGTCAAAAGGCGTTTGAAAAAATAAAAGAATATTTGCAGGAACCTCCAATATTGATACCCCCAGTAGCCGGGAGACCATTGATTATGTATTTGACGGTTCTTGAGAAAAGTATGGGTTGTGTTCTCGGTCAATATGACGAGACTGGACGTAAAGAGCATGCGATTTACTACTTGAGTAAAAAGTTTACAGATTGTGAGTCCCGTTACTCAATGCTCGAAAAGACGTGTTGTGCACTAGCCTGGGCTGCCAAACGTTTGAGGCAATACATGCTAAATAATACAACCATACTAATTTCAAAGATGTATCCAATCAAATACGTGTTTGAAAAGCAAGCACTTTCCGGAAGGATTGCCCGATGGCAGATGGTACTGACAGAATACGATATTCAGTATGTTTCTCAAAAGGCTATAAAAGGTAGCGTTCTGTCAGAGTACCTAGCTGAGCAGCCAATTGATGATTACCAGCCGATGAGGTTTGATTTTCCTGACGAGGATATCATGTACTTAAAAATGAAGGACTGTGAGGAGTCGTTGCCTGATGAAGGTCCAGAGCTGGGTTCCAAATGGCAATTGATATTTGACGGTGCCGTTAACTCATATGGAAGTGGAATATGGGCAATCATTACTACTCCCCATGGGTCGCACATCCAATTCACTGCTAGATTGACCTTTCCAGTTACCAACAATGAGGCCGAATATGAAGCGTGCATTATGGGGCTCGAAGAAGCTATTGATCTGAGAATCAAAAATCTTGATGTGTACGGAGACTTTGCTCTAGTTGTGAATCAAATCAAGGGAGAATGGGAGACTCGTCAGCCCAATCTGATACCCTATATGAATTATGCAAGAAGGTTGTTACCTTTCTTTGACAAGGTGGAATTGCACCATGTACCACGAGTAGAAAATCAGATGGCAGACGCTCACGCAATGTTGTCTTCAATGTATAAAGTTAACTTCTGGAATGAGGCTCCCAAGATAGTTATCTCTCGCCTTGATAGGCCCGCTTTCATATTCTCCATTGAGGAAGCTTCCGATGGCAAACCATGGTATTATGATATCCAGAATTTCTTGAAGAACCAAGGGTATCCGGCTGGGGCATCCAGTCGTTATCAGAAGACCCTTAGGAGATTGGATGGCAATTTCTATTTGAATCCAGATGATGTCTTGTACAAGAGAAACCATGATTTGGTGTTGTTGCGGTGTGTGTACGAGAAAGAGGCTAATTTGCTCATGGAAGAGATCCACAAGGGTACATTTGGCACAAATGCCGGCGGACATGCAATGACGAGAAAGTTATTATGAGCCGGGTATTATTGGCTGACAATGGAAACAGATTGTTTCAAGTTTGCAAAGAAGTGTCATAAATGCCAAATTTATGCAGATAAGATTCATGTGCGTCCGAGCCCTCTGAACGTTATGTCATCACCTTGGCCTTTTTCCATGTGGGGAATTGATGTGGTTGGCAAAATTGAGCCCACAGCATCCAACGGACATCGTTTCATCTTGGTAGCTATTGACTACTTCACCAAATGGGTCGAAGCGGCATCGTATGCTAATGTTACCGAGCAGGTGGTAGCCAGATTTATCAAGAAAGATATTATCTGCAGATATGGAATCCCGGAGCGGATCATCACGGACAACGGTTCGAATTTGAATAACAAGATGATGAAGGAATAGTGCTAGAATTTCAAGATTGAACATCACAACTCTTCTCCTTATCGGCCCAAGATGAATGGCGTTGTTGAAGTAGCCAATAAAAACATAAAAAAGATTGTTCAGAAGATAGTTGTGACCTACAAGGACTGGCATGAGATGTTGCCTTTTGCTTTGCACGATTATCGTACGACGGTACGCACATCAACTGGGGCAACTCCTTTTTCACTGATATATGGTATGGAGGTTGTCCTACCATTGGAGGTTGAGATTCCTTCTTTGAGGGTTTTGCGCGATGTCCAACTTGATGAGGCGGAATGGGTAAAAGATAGACTGAATCAGCTCAGTTTAATGGATGAGAAGAGATTGGCTTCTTTAGCATATGGTCGGCTGTATCAGAGCCGGATGAAGAAAGCTTATGATAAGAAGGTGTGTCCTTGAAGCTTTCAGATGGGCGATCTTGTACTGAAAAAGATTCTCCCACCACAATCAGATCACAGGGGCAAATGGACTCCCAATATGAAGGTCCATATGTCATTAGAATGGTTTTCTCTGGAGGAGCCTTATTGTTGTCCACCATGGATGGTGAGGATTTTACATCCCCTGTGAACTCAGACGCAGTTAAAAAATACTTTGCTTAGAGAGACCCGCTGGACAGAAAAAGAGAGTCCAGGAAAAAATGGGGCATCCCGGCGAACCTTAAAAAAGGAATAAAAGGTTCGGGCAAAAGTTAGGGATAAAGTTGAAAAAATGTACACCCGCGAAGTTGAAAACCTGAAAAGGGCGACTTCGGCAAAAAAGGGTATCCCGGTAAATTGAAAACCCGCAAAGGGCGGTTCACGCAAAAGTTAGGGATTTGAAAAAGCAAATGACTGCGGTCCGAGTTTGATACTGTGTTGCTTAGTGGTTTGGGAGTACCTGAGGGTCGTATATCCAAAACAATCTCTTCCGAAGATCGAGTATCGGGAAAGCGTCAGAGTCAGGCGAGTCATAGGAGGATCAGCTCATGGTGTTCGTTTGTACCACGTTGTCGACATGCATATAAATTTTCATTGTACTTCTGTAATATTTGTATTTTGCTTGCACGTAACTTTCTCTTTTCAGGAGTTGCATCCAGCGTATAAAAGTTTGCCTATTTACAGGCCCGTTGCCAATAAAAAATGTTATTCAGTACTTGATGCTTGTTCTTTACTGTTTTGTTTGTGAAAAACGCCGATGTTTTTGATGAACTTGCATGTACATAAACTTGTTGGCCCTTGCCAATAATTGCTAAAAAATTTAATTGACTGAACGAATGTCGCAGATACTAACCGAGATAGATCTTGTTGTGTAGATTTTTTTTGTCTCGTTTGTGATTTGCAGGGTTCTCACCTTTGAAGCAAACAGTTAAGGAATTTGTTTTTCCCCAGCTAGAGTCCCATGACAAAGTGATTGTATCACTCCTCAGCAGATGGAAGTCACATCTTATCCCAGAGAGATTTGAGATGGCACTTATCCCTACTGGATGTGGGGTTGTCCTCCCTAGAAGAGTATTCCCCAGGAAAGCTGCCAAGAGAGTATCCTCAGTGGATCTTGATGTCCCCAACAAAAGGTGCATTCCCAGCAATGAGTATGTACACAATTAATCCCCAGCATGGGTAACTCCCGTGGAATATAACCAAGTCGTCTTTGGTTCAGAAGGATTATCCTCGCGCAGGACTGTTTTTCCTTCTCCCCAGCAGGTTGTCATTCTTTCGACAGGATGAACATCATTAGCTTAGTTCGTAATTTCAAGCTTGTGAGCCATTCCCCAACAAGATGGTTATCCCCAGCGGAGTTGGTTTCACTTGTCCATCATTTATTTTGCTGGAATATGTCTATGGTACCGGGTTATCCTTAGAGGATTTGGTTTCGTCTTCAGTATTTATTTTGCTGAAGCGCCTCTTGGCATCTTTGCATTTTTCATATATCATCATATTGGCATTTACCCAAACGCGTAGCATTTCCATGCTGTATGGAGCATTACGCCACTGTCAAACATACGCATTTTGAAACATAAGTCAGGTTGGTTACCTCTTTGTTTTTAGGTGTTATTCTCGGTAGAGGAGTGAGATTCTTGCTCAGAAGGATTTCTAGATATTCAAATTCTCAGCGTGAGATAGGTGATGATAATGTTCGTCCCCTAACAGATTTGCTTGGTTAAGTTTCTCTTAGTCCCCAGCGGGATTCTTCTCAGGTTGCTGTTACGTCAGCGTTAAAAGATTTCATAGCTTAAACTTTCGGAGTTATCACTAGTGATTTCCCCGGTGAAATTTTTCCCCACAGAGTTGTTTGGTTAAGTTTCTCGTATTCCCCAGCAAAGTATTCTTCAAACGGATCCGTGTTGACGGAATTGTTACCTGTGATTGACAGAGATTGTTATCCGTGTTGACGGAATTGTTACCTGTGATTGACAAAGATTGTTATCCGTGTTGACAGAATTGTCACCTGTGATTGACAGAGATTGTTATCCGTGTTGACGGAATTGTCACCTGTGATTGACAGAGATTGTTATCCGTGTTGACGGAATTGTCACCTTTGATTGACAAAGATTGTTATCCGTGTTGACGGAATTGTTACCTGTGATTGACAGAGATTGTTATCCGTGTTGACGGAATTGTACCTGTGTTGACAGAGATTGTTATCCGTGTTGACGGAATTGTTACCCGTGTTGACGGTGATTGTTATCCGTGTTGACGGAATTGTACCTGTGTTGATAGAGATTGTTATCCGTGTTGACGGAATTGTTACCCGTGTTGACGGTGATTGTTATCCGTGTTGACGGAATTGTACCTGTGTTGACGGTTATTGTTATCCGTGTTGACGGAATTGTACTTGTGTTGACAGTGATTGTTATCCGTGTTGACGGAATTGTTACCCGTGTTGATGGTGATTGTTATCCGTGTTGACGGAATTGTACCTGTGTTGACAGTGATTGTTACCCGTGTTGACGGAATCGTTACCCGTGATCGACGAAGTTGTCCCCAGTGAAGTCGCCAGTGATTATTATCCGTGTTGACGGAGTCATTACCTGTGATTGATAGAAATCGTTATTCCAGTTATGGACGGAGTTGTACCCATGGTGATGGAGTCTCTCCTCGTGTTGACGAAGTTTAGTCCAGTTGTGGACGGAGTTGTTCCTTGCAAAGTTAATTCGATGCCTGTGGCGTCACACAGGGGGTTGATGTTGAAATCCAAAGTTTTATCAGATGATTGATCAGTTGTTGCTGTAACAACTGGGTTCAGTGGAACGAATGTTGTCCCCAAGCAGTTTTTGCAACTTATTTCTGTGGTTGGCAAATTTCCGAGTTTCTTGGTATTCAACCGTCTTCTACCTCGATTGTTTGAAAGTCGTTCGCTCTTCACCCAGTCGGGTCCAAGCCGTTTGAATAGGGGTAGCTGTTGCACCCCAAAATTTGCTCAACCGTTTCTTACTTGGTTTATGTTTCATTGAATTAACATTTGCATATCATGATATCATTCATATAGAAGGGGATCAAGTGTGATTCTTATCAAGAGAAGCCTAGCAAGAGGTATTATTCAAGATTGAGAAGTTATCAAAGTCATCAGGAGGTGGTTTGAGTGCCTAAGGGTTTAGATGCTTGCATGTGGATTTTCTCCTAAATTGAGGATCAATTGAAGACCATCAGAGGGAGGTGAAGTGTTGAATATGAGAAGAGGATGTGTATGGATCTCATAGAATGCCCAGAGGGCCATGGGAGAGCTCAATCAAGTCATTGTGTCAAATGCAAGAGCCACAGTTGAGCTGCAAGCAATTAGGGTTTCATCTGGGTCAATCCTAGGTCAACTGTGCAATTGAAGGATATAAAAGCCTACTTTTAGGTCATGGAATTCATGAAATGATATGATCAAACATTTTTGGTGTTGTTCCAAGATCAAGTCAAGAAGAATCAAGAGTGTGGGAAGTTGCTAAATTAGGGTTTCAGTGTAAAATCCCCTGTTTAGTGGCTAACTTCAAGACCACATAAGTCAAGATGCAAGTTTCAAATGGATATTTGGCCAATATGAAACTTGTGGAGCATCTCAATACCTTTAATTTGAGTACTATAAGTCCTCAAGTGGATCTATAGAACCCAAGTTATGGTCCAGACAAGTTACACGTCCTCAAATGCATCTGAAATTTGTCTGTGAAAATCATCTGACTTCAAATCTATTTTTGACCTAGAAGGAAGTTTCACCTGAACTTTTGGCCAACATGAAAGTTGTTCCTCATGATCTTAGCTTTCTAAATTGTACTAGAAGTCTTCCATATGATTTGTATAACTCAAGTTATGAGGTTTACAAGTCAGGGGTATTTTGGGAAAGTGAGCTTATAGGCCATTTTCAATCATAGGTCAAAATCTCCAACTTGCACTTGTCAAATGGATTTTTGTTCAACATGAAACTTGTTCAAAATGTGGTTTTTAGGCTAACCAAGAAGTCATGATGGATTTATTGGGCTCATAGCAAGACTTGGTTTGAAATGGCTTAAAAAGGGAGATTTTCAAAGGATTCAAAGTTGAAAAATCCAAATTAATGGTTAACTGACCAAAACATGTCAAATAAGTACTCATTTTGATTGGAAATTTCATTTCAAACACAATGACATTAGTGGATTTTTGAGTTTAGGCCAATTTTCACAAGTCACAATGGTGTTGCTTCATGTGCAAGTTACATATCCAAAACATTCACCAAGGCATTTCAAGTGTTCCTTTTGATCTGAATGCATTCACAAGGTAATTTGCAAGTGATTAGAAGCTTCTAGAGCAAGCTCCATGGCAAAATTCGTGACTGTCACATGGAGATTTTGAAGAGAAAAACAGAAATTGAAATGGCTGGATTGGGCTCCAATTGGACTCAAAAAGCCCATAGACATGTTCTATTTAAGTCATTTGATGATTTCAGAATCATTTTGGTGCAATTTTCGTGGCTGAAGCAGAGATAGCAAGTTCATTTTCAAGCAAGCAAGTGCAGATCGGGTTTTGAGTTCCAAGCCAATTCAGATCAAATTGAAGGTTTCAACATCTTTCTCTTGCATCCTTGAGTGATTCTGGAGAGTTTTGAAGCTTGATTTGTGCTCTAACTACATCTGTGCATAGATCTACACCAGGTATGTAACCTTCAAATTTCTCATAATTCTAGGGAGATGTAGTTCATGTTGTGCATGTGGTTAGGATCTAATAGAGACATAGATCGTTTCTGGATAGAAATTTGGATAATTAGAGACAAATTAAGATAGCATGTGATTTCTGTTTGAGCACGGTTTGATCTGATCATTAGGAATTAGCATGAACTAGATAGATCAGGATGATCTAGGAAGCATGAGGAACATTTCTGTGTGATTAGATCTAGGTTTGGTGATGATCAGAATTGAGGTGTCATTTGAGTTTTGGATCGGATTATAAAATGCACGAGGATTCAGTTAATTCTAAGATCATATTTGAACTCAGCGTGTAAATTTGAGCAGGATTAGTGTAAGGTTTGTTGGATTTGGTCACCTGTGAATAACGTCTCACCGGAGAAGACGGTGGCGCCACCGTCTGGGTTTAAGGTTTCGCCTGAGTTCCAAGGAAGAAGAAAGACCATAGCCATTGGATGAGTCTGAGAATTGGACTTGGGATGCAAGATCAACGCACGAGATTTGATCTGAGGATTTGCCTCCAAACCAAAACGTTGTGTTTCATTAATCCCAGTCAGCGTGTGACTGGGATGCCCATGTGGACGCGCTCTTTGCTCTTGGATCTGAGTACTTTGTCACACAATCCAACGCTCCCCTTATTTTCTCATGTTTATTTTCTTTTAATTCATTTTTGTATTATTTTAAATGCTTATTGGTTCCAAAAATCACAATAAATCCATTTTTGATCCAAAGAATATTTTAAAAATATCTCCATGCTCCTGATTAAATTTGTGATTTTCTGGGATCAATAAATTGCATTTTCATGCATTTTTCAATTTTAGTTGTTTTTTCTCATTTTGTTTATTTCTTTAATTTTGCATAATTGCCTATCTACCTTGTTGATTTTGGTTTGAGCATTTGGTTTTGAATCTGGCTTTGATTTTTAAGTATGTTGTATTTTAGATTTGCATGCTCCCTTAGGAATTTTATTAGATTTTTTCAACAATTTTAGGTTCTGTTTTAGGTGAGTTGTTTAGAGCCTTCCCAAACTTGTGGTTTACCTTGACATATCTCAACTTAGGAATTGTTTAGTGGATGTAGAAGTTGATTTAGGCTTTAATATTTGAACCCTAGATTGTTAAAACATGCATGTTCCCCTAGGAAATTTATTAGAATTTTACAACTTAGTTTTCTATTTTAGATAGAATTTGCAAGTAGGTGTTGCTTGTGGTGTTCCTTTTTTGGTGCCTTGCTTTGTTTGGTCTTGTTGGTGGCTTTGGAGCTTGAAGTGCTTGGATTCCTTTTTGGAGGAGCTTCAGGACATCTTGTAGCTGTTGTGGCTTGGCTTGTGGAGCTTGGATTTGAAGATTTCTTCCTCTTTTAGGAGCTTTTTAGAAGCTTATAGGATTAGGGTCTTAGGAAGAGCCATTAGAACTAGTCTTTCTTCTTTCATCAAACATAGAATGCATTGTTTGCTTCTATTCTATCCTATGATGCAAAGTCCTCTTAAGAAGCTCCATCTCTCCTTTGGAGGGATGAGTGGCATGCCTCAATGAGTAGAACTTTTGAGGATGCACTTTTTTTCATGTTTGTTCCTGATGAATTCCTTTGGTTTTCATTAGGTTTCCTAGCATTGTAGCTTGATCTCAATGGTGATTTCTCTTCTTGTGAAGCTTGCTAGAGCTTGAAGATGAAGAATTGAAGAAGATTGAAGATAAGGGCTAGCTTGAAGATGAAGATTCTTTGCTGTCAATTCCTTTGCTGTCTAGAGCTGTTGTTCAAGGTTGAAGTTGCTATTTGTAGAAGATTATTGTTGCTGCTTGGGCTGCTTTCTCTTTTTTTCTTTTGCTGTGTTGTCTGTTTGCTTGTGTTTCTTACCTTTAGGTTTGAGGTGGAGCTTGTCTTACCTTTCCTGTTGTTTTCTTAGGTTTGAGGTTGATCCGGACTCCCTTGCCTCGCTTGTACTATTGCATAGCATGCATTTTACTGTTTACTGTTTACTGCTTGCTTTCTTTTACTATTTTCCCCTAGGATCTCTGATTTCCTCTGTGAAAGAGGGAATTATGACAGACATTAGGTTTCTAAACCATGCATGATAACTATAGGTAGATTCCCTTTCAACCATAGTTTTAGGGCGTCTTTCCCTTCTCATCTCAAAACAATTCAAAAATACAGTAATAAGGTTAATTGAAGTCGTACGTTACGAGCCTTAAGCTATCTGGGAAAAGGTTGGTGGAGGGTCTCTCTCCAGTGATCTGGATGTTTAGTGTGGTACCCTTTGGGTGACATATGAAGCATTCACTCCTGGGTCATAGTCTCTAGTGTGACAGAGATTGCGAACATCCTAAAAAACAGTTCTTTCGTAAAAGATTCAAACAAACATTCAAACTCTATTTTTGTCCTCTTGGACCCTTAATCTGGAAAACCCTTTCATAATGAGATAAAACACTGTCAGACAAACTTGTGTCTTTCGTAGCCCGAACTACGCTTGCTCTGATCTTTCATGCCGTATGAAAGTACGTAGGCACGAGATGCGACATCTCGGCGAGCAACCTTCCCCCTTAACCCGTAGTTAGGCGAACTACGTTGACTCTGATTTCTCGTTCCAGACGGGAATACGTAGGCATAAAGTGCGATACTTTGCCGAGTCATTTTCTTTTCTTTTTAGACCAGACCTTTAGAATAGATAGATAAACATACCCTTAGATAGAAAACAAGCGTGGATCCCGTCGAGTACGACGGACGTGAGGGGTGCTAACACCTTCCCCTTGCATAACCGACTCCCGAATCCAGGATTTGGTTGCGATGACCATTCCTTTCCCTCTTTCCGTTAGGTTTTCTCTGAGCATTTTCTTTCCCTCTTTTGGGATAAATAACGCACGGTTTCCACTCTTCTGTCATAGCCGGCGCCGATTTTCGCAGTAGCGACAGCCGGCACAACATGAAGTTGAGAAGAACATCGGACCTCACTGTCAGGCATACGTCAAACAAACAAGCATCAAATTTGATGGCCGACTCAACCCGAAGTTGAGAAGAACATCTGACCTCGCTTCCAGGCATTAGTTAAACAAACAGGAATCAAACCCGAAGGCCGGCTCAACCTGAAGTTGAGAAGAACATCTGACCTAGCTGCCAAGCGTCTGTTAAACAAACAGGCATCAAACCCAAAGGCCGACTCAACACGAAGTTGAAAAGAACATCTGACCTCGCCGTCAGGCATCTGTTAAACAAAAAGGTATGGAACCCGAAGGCTGGCTCAACCCAAAGTTGAGAAGAACAATTGACCTCGCCGTCAAGCATCTGTTAAACAAACAGTCATCAAACTCGAAGGCCGTCTCAACCCTTAGTTGATAAGAACATCTCACCTCGCCGTCAAACATCTGTTAAACAAACAGGTATCGAACCCGAAGGCTGGCTAACCTTGAAGTTGAGAGGAACATCTGACCTCCCCATCAGGCATTAGTTAAACAAACAGGCATCGAACCCAAAGGTCGGCTCAACATGAAGTTGAGAGGAATATTTGACTTCACTATCAAGCATCTGTTACACAAACAGGCATTAAATCCGAGGCCGGCTCAACCCGAAGTTGAGAAGAACATCTGACCTCACCGTCATGCATCTGTTGAACAAACAGGCATCGAACCCGAAGGTCGGCTCAACCCGAAGTTGATAAGAACATCTGACCTAGCTGTCAAGCATCTGTTAAACAAACAGGCATCGAACCCGAAGGCCGGCTTAACACGAAGTTGAGAGGAATATCTGACCTCGCCATCAGGCATTTGTTAAACAAACAGGCATCGAACCAAAAGGTCATCTCAACATGAAGTTGAGAGGAACATTTGACTTCACTGTCAAGCATCTGTTAAACAAACAGGCATTAAATCCAAAGGCCGGCTCAACCCGAAGTTGAAAAGAACATTTGACCTCATCGTCAGGCATCTATTAAAAAAACAGACATTGAACCCAAAGGGCGGCTCATCTCGAAGTTGATAAAAACATCTGGCCTTGCTATCAGGCATCTGTTAAACAAATAGGCATCGAACCCGAAGGGCGGCTTAACCCGAAGTTGATAAGAACATTATACCTCTCTGCCAGGCATCTGTTATACAAACAGGCACCAAATCCGAAGGCCGACTCAACCCGAAGTTAAGAAGAACATTTGACCTCGCCGTCAGGCATCTGTTAAACAAACAGGCATTAAACCCGAAGGCCGTCTCAATCCTTAATTGAGAAGAACATCTGACCTCGCCGTAAAACATCTATTAAACAAACAGGCATCGAACCAGAAGGCCAGCTCAACTGGAAGTTAAGAGGAACATCTAACTTCCCCATCAGGCATTAGTTAAACAAACAGGCATCGAACCCGAAGACCGGCACAACACGAAATTGAGAAGAACATCGGACCTCGCTGTCAGGCTTACGTTAAACAAACATGCATCGAATTTGATGGCCGACTCATCCCGAAGTTGAGAAGAACATCTGACCTCGCTGCCAGGCATTAGTTAAACAAACAGGAATCGAACTCGAAGGCCGGCTCAACCCGAAGTTGAGAAGAACATCTGACCTAGCCGCCAGGCATCTGTTAAACAAACAGGCATCGAACCCAAAGGCCGGCTCAACCCGAAGTTGAAAAGAACATCTGACCACGCCGTCAGACATCTGTTAAACAAAAAGGTGTGGAACCCGAAGGCTGGCTCAACCCGAAGTTTAGAAGAACAACTGACCTCGCCGTCAGGCAACTGTTAAACAAACAGTCATCAAACTCGAAGGCCGTCTCAACCCTTAGTTGATAAGAACATCTCACCTCGCCGTCAAACATCTGTTAAACTAACAGGTATCGAACCCGAAGGCCGGCTAACCTTGAAGTTGAGAGGAACATCTGACCTCCCCATCAGGCTTTAGTTAAACAAACAGGAATCAAACCCAAAGGTCGGCTCAACATGAAGTTGAGGGGAACATTTAACTTCACTGTCAAGCATCTGTTACACAAACAGGCATTAAATCCGAAGGCCGGCTCAACTCGAAGTTGAGAAGAACATCTGACCTCACCGTCATGCATCTGTTAAACAAACAGGCATCGAACCCGAAGGGCGGCTCAACCTGAAGTTGATAAGAACATCTGACCTCGTCGTCAGGCATCTGTTAAACAAACAGGCATCGAACCCGAAGGTCGGCTTAACACGAAGTTTAGAGGAACATCTGACCTCGCCGTCAGGAATTTGTTAAACAAACAGGCATCAAACCCAAAGGTCACCTCAACATGAAGTTGAGAGGAACATTTGACTTCACTGTCAAGCATCTGTTAAACAAACAGGCATTAAATCCGAAGGCCGGCTCAACCCGAAGTTGAGAAGAACATCTGACCTCACTTTCAGGCATCTATTAAACAAACAGGCATCGAACCCAAAGGGCGGCTCATCTCGAAGTTGATAAGAACATCTGACCTCGCCGTCAGGCATCTGTTAAACAAACAGGCATCGAACCTGAAGGGCGGCTCAACCTGAAGTTGATAAGAAAATTAGAGCTCTCTGCCAGGCATCTGTTAAACAAACATGCATCAAATCCGAAGGCAGACTCAACCCGAAGTTGAGAAGAACATTTGACCTCGCCGTAAGGCATCTGTTAAACAAACAGGCATCAAACCCGAATGCCGTCTCAATCCTTAATTGAGAAGAACATCTGACCTCGCCGTCAAACATCTGTTAAACAAACACGCATCGAACCCGAAGGCCGGGTCAACTGGAAGTTTAGAGGAACATCTGACCTCCCCATCAGGCATTAGTTAAAGAAACAGGCATCGAACCCGAAGGCCGGCACAACACGAAGTTGAGAAGAACATCTGACCTCGCTGTCAGGCATAAGTTAAACAAAAAGGCATTGAATTTGATGGCCGACTCAACCCGAAGTTAAGAAGAACATCTGACCTCGCTGCCAGGCATTAGTTAAACAAAAAGGAATCGAACCCGAAGGCCGGCTCAGCCTGAAGTTTAGAAGAACATCTGACCTAGCCGCCAGGCATCTGTTAAACAAACAGGCATCGAACCCAAAGGTCGGCTCAACCCAAAGTTGAAAAGAACATCTGACCTCGCTTTCAGGCATCTGTTAAACAAAAAGGTGTGGAACCCAAAGGCTGGCTCAACCCGAAGTTGAGAAGAACAACTGACCTCGCCGTCAGGCATCTGTTAAACAAAGAGTCATCAAACCCGAAGGCCGTCTCAACCCTTAGTTGATAAGAACATCTCACCTTGCCGTCAAACATCTGTTAAACAAACAGGTATCGAACCCGAAGGCCGGATCACCTTGAAGTTGAGAGGAACATCTGACCTCCCCATCAGGCATTAGTTAAACAAATAGGCATCGAACACGAAGGCCGGCATAACACGAAGTTGAGAAGAACATCTGACCTCGCCATCAGGCATCTGTTAAACAAACAGGCTTCGAACCTGAAGGCCGGCTCAACACGAAGTTGAGAGGAACATCTGACCTCGTCGTCAGGTATTTGTTAAACACACAGGCATCGAACTCGAAGGTCGGCTCAACATGAAGTTGAGAGGAACGTTTGGCTTCACTGTCAAGCATCTGTTAAACAAACAGGCATCAAATCCGAAGGCCGGCTCAACCCGAAGTTGAGAAGAACATCTGACCTCGCCGTCAGGTATTTGTTAAACACACAGGCATCGAACTCGAAGGTCGGCTCAACATGAAGTTGAGAGGAACATTTGACTTCACTGTCAAGCATCTGTTAAACAAACAGGAATTAAATCCGAAGGCCGGCTCAACCCGAAGTTGAGAAGAACATCTGACCTCACCTTCAGGAATCTATTAAACAAACAGGCATCGAACCCAAAGGGCGGCTCATCTCGAAGTTGATAAGAATATCTGACCTCGCCGTCAGGCATCTGTTAAACAAACAGGCATCGAACCCGAAGGGCGGCTCAACCTGAAGTTGATAAGAAAATTAGAGCTCTCTGCCAGGCATCTGTTAAACAAACATGCATCAAATCTGAAGGCAGGCTCAACCCGAAGTTAAGAAGAACATTTGACCTCGCCGTCAGGCATCTGTTAAACAAACAGGCATCAAACCCGAAGGCCGTCTCAATCCTTAATTGAGAAGAACATCTGACCTCGCCGTCAAACATCTGTTAAACAAACACGCATCGAACCCGAAGGCCGGGTCAACTGGAAGTTTAGAGGAACATCTGACCTCCCCATCAGGCATTAGTTAAAGAAACAGACATCGAACCCGAAGGCCGGCACAACACGAAGTTGAGAAGAACATCTGACCTCGCTGTCAGGCATACGTTAAACAAATAGGCATCGAATTTGATGGCCGACTCAACCCGAAGTTAAGAAGAACATCTGACCTCGCTGCCAGGCATTAGTTAAACAAACAGGAATCGAACCCGAAGGCCGGCTCAACCTGAAGTTTAGAAGAACATCTGACCTAGCCGCCAGGCATCTGTTAAACAAACAGGCATCGAACCCAAAGGCCGGCTCAACCCAAAGTTGAAAAGAACATCTGACCTCGCTTTCAGGCATCTGTTAAACAAAAAGGTGTGGAACCCGAAGGCTGGCTCAACCCGAAGTTGAGAAGAACAACTGACCTCGCCGTCAGGCATCTGTTAAACAAAGAGTCATCAAACCCGAAGGCCGTCTCAACCCTTAGTTGATAAGAACATATCACCTTGCCATCAAACATCTGTTAAACAAACAGGTATCGAACCCGAAGGCCGGATCACCTTGAAGTTTAGAGGAACATCTGACCTCCCCATCAGGCATTAGTTAAACAAATAGGCATCGGACACGAAGGCCAGCATAACACGAAGTTGAGAAGAACATCTGACCTCGCCATCAGGCATCGAACCTGAAGGCCGGCTCAACACGAAGTTGAGAGGAAAACCTGACCTCGCTGTCAGGTATTTGTAAAACACACAGGCATCGAACTCGAAGGTCGGCTCAACATGAAGTTGAGAGGAACGTTTGGCTTCACTGTCAAGCATCTGTTAAACAAACAGGCATCAAATCCGAAGGCCGGCTCAACCCGAAGTTGAGAAGAACATCTGACCTCACCGTCAGGCATCTGTTAAACAAACAGGCATCGAACCTAAAGGTCGGCTCAACATGAAGTTGAGAGGAACATTTGACTTCACTGTCAGGCATCTGTTAAACAAACAGGCATCGAACCCGAAGGTGGGCTCAACACGAAGTTGAGAGGAACATCTGACCTCGCCGTCAGGCATTTGTTAAACAAACAGGCATCAAACCCGAAGGGCGGCTCAACATGAAGTTGAGAGGAACATTTAACTTCACTGTCAAGCATCTGTTAAGAAAACAGGCATTAAATCCGAAGGCCGGCTCAACCCGAAGAACATCTGACCTCACCGTCAGGCATCTGTTAAACAAACAGACATCGAGCCCAAAGGGCGGTTCAACCCGAAGTTGATAAGAATATTAGACCTCTCTGCCAGGCATCTGTTTAACAAACAGGTATCAAATCCGAAGGCTGACTCAACTCGAAGTTGAGAAGAACATTTGACCTCGCCGTCAGGCATCTGTTAAACAAACAGGTATCAAACCCGAAGGTCGTCTCAATCCTTAATTGAAAAGAACATCTGACCTCACCGTCAAACATCTGCTAAACAAACAAGCATCGAACCCGAAGGCCGGCTCAGCTTGAAGTTTAGAGGAACATCTGACCTCCCCATCAGGTATTATTTAAACAAAAAGGCATCGAACCCGAAGGCCGGTACAACACGAAGTGGCTCCCTGGTCGATGGAGTTGTTACCTTTTGTCAAAGGAATTATTATCGGTGTTGGCAGAATCATTACCCGTGCTAACGGAGTGGCTCCCTGCGGAATTATTTGTTCAAGTATCTGTGTCGTCGGAGATGTATCCCACAGAGTAACTTGTTCAAGTCACCGGATGCCTGATTCGCGCTTTACGTAGCATTTTGTTTGTTTCTCTACAAACGAAGGTCAAGACTTTTGTGTTTTCGACGTGGTCCTTTGGCTCGATGCATGCTTATTGTAGCAAAATTTGGAATTAATTGTGGATTCAAGGCTTGTGGCGTCACGCAGGTGGTTGAGGACGAAATAAAGTCAGTTCTTATCAGATAATTGATCAGTTGTTGCCGTGACAACCGGATTCGGTTTTCTGAATGATATTTTCCCCAAGCAGTAGTCGTATACGCAATTTAATTTTTGCGGTTGGCAAATTTCCGGGTTCTTTAGTATTCAACCGTCTCGTACCTCGAATGTCTGAAGGTTGCGCGCTCTTCATCCAGTCGGGTCCAAGCCGCTTGAATAGGGGCAGATGTTGCACCCCAAAATTTGCCCAACCTTTTTTTAGCCTAGGCTTATGTTTCAATTGCATAATCATTTGCATTGTCATCATGTACATAGTGCATTCATCTGCATTGCATAGCATAGGCAAGATATCTTAACAGGGGATCAAGTGCTATTCTTGTCTCAAGAGGTATGTTCAAGGGGTTTCATTCATATTCAGGATTACTCAGATCACTCAGTGGATTCTCTCCTATCTTGAGGTTATTTGGGGATCATCAGAGGAAGCATGAGCTATGAGCCAAGAGCATGGAGTGTGTATGGATGTTATGAAGATCCTAGATGATCATTTTGGAGGAGTAACCAAGTCATTGGAATGATTACAAGAGCCCCAGTTGAAGGCAGCCAACTAGGGTTTCATCTAGGTCAACCCTAGGTCAAAGACTTGTTTTGAAAGGTATCAAGGCTCATTTGAAGGATGTGGGATTCATTATTTGCTACATTGACATGGATGCCCAAGGAAAATCAAAAGAAGTCAAGGAGAAGAGGAGTTACCAAATTAGGTTTTCATTGTAAAATCCCCTGATTTAGGTCAAACTTCAAAGCAGTGTAACTCAAAATGCAAGCTTCATATGAATTTCTGGTCCACATGAAACTTGTAAAGTATCTTCATAGCTTTAATTTGAGTGGTGGAAGTCATCAAGATGATTTATAGAACTCAAGTTATAGCTCTTGCAAGTTACAGGTCATCTGAGGGCACTGAAATTTGTCTGTGAAAGTTGTCTGTCTTCCAAGCAACGTTTGACCTTCAAGGAGATTTCAAATGGATTTCTGGCCAACATGAGAGTTCTTCCTCATTGTCTTATCTTTCTAGGAAGGTATGGTATGCCTTCATATGATTTGTGGAACTCTACTTATGTCCTTGGCAAGCAAAGGGTATTTTGGTCATTTGAGAATTACAGGTCATTCTTAGCCTATGCCTAAAACTCATACAAGGAAGCTTCAAATGAAAAGCTTCACAACATAAAAGTTGCTCAAAATGTCATTTTAAGTCTAGAAAAGAGGTCATGGAAGTTTGGAAATGCATAGAACTCAAATTGATAAAAGTTGGTAAAAATGACTTTAAAAATGGCATATAAGTTGAAAAAGTTCAAATGGAAAATTGGTTTGGGAAATCTACAAATCCAAAATGGGTCATGTAATATACCAAATTGATTCTAAACAACATTTTAAAGACTTTGGTTCAGCCACAATTTTGAGATAGGCTTTAAAAATGGGGTTGCTTTGTAAATCCATTACTCGCATAATAAGGCAACCATGCAAAACTTAGCATAAGGCAAAATTCAGGGTATGTAAGCACTAATACACTTCCAATTTGTCATGAAATGAGATTTTCAAGTGGGCTGCAAAGTGTATGAGAGGAGATATTACATAAGTTGATAAGTTCCAAAATGCCATAACATGAGAAATGCATGAAAGTTCTAGAATCCTCCAAGATGGATCCAGAAGTTTCTAGACTCTTCTATCTTCTTCTATATATTGAGTTGAGCTCATTGGTGCAAAAGGTTGGTGCATAGAGAGGGAGAATAGAGAGAATTGTGAGATGGCTTCATTTGCAAGGAATTGAGAGATCATTCAATCCACCCCATTTCTGTTCAAGTGTGTGCTTTATCTTCAATCTCTAGGTCAGAGTGAGTGTGAAAGAGCATGCTTAGAGGTCCATCCATGGCAGTTTGAAGAGCTGGCTTTGAATATTCAAGATCTTACACCAGAGCTGCAGCCACCATTACAAGCATCTCCAGTCATTTCCTTTGCATACAGAAGAGTTAGCACCTCCCAAAGATCACTAGTGAGGTTTGCCAAGACTTGAGAAGCAAGACTCCATAGCTGTTTCCATCAATATTGCAGGTTTGAAATCTAATTCGTGCACTCTTAATTATGTCATGTTAGTGTGTTTTTTAGTTTAGAAATGCTAGGTTAGGATAGAAGATCATGTATACCAACTATTGTGGCCATTGATGAAAGTTCTTGCTAGGGCAGTTAAACTTTCTTGGCATAGAATTCTTAGATTAGGGCGTGTTATTGTTAGCTAGATAGCTTAGGATGATCAACATAATGCGTAGAGTACAATATTGTAAGTTTCAGCAAGAATCCTTAGCATGCATATCAGTGAAAACAAGTGGTACCCGATACTTCATGTTATCGGGTTCAAGATTCTAGGAGGTTTTGAGTCAAACCAAGGGCATGGTTGGATTGCTGGGAAAGAGTAGCGTGACTTTGGTCTTTAGGGTTTTGAATTTCATCAAGGAATGAGGAAGAACAGAGAGGATGAAAATGGTTGCATGGGATATATTTTTTCTGGTTTTAGGGTTTCATGAGGAAGAAGACGAAGGATAGCCGTGGATTGTGCATAAAGACCTTGACCTAGCATCGGATTCAATGGCCTGCATTCAAAATGAATTTAGAGGGAAACCTGGCTACGTACAAAACACCGCGTTTCATTAATCTGAAATGTTGGGCTTAAGTCCAAAAACATTATTCACACCCCCACCAGCGAGCCCATTTCAAAATGAACTGGATTCCTTTACTTTTCGGACCGTTGCTTTATCTTTTTCTTTCTGATTTTTTTTTATTAATTTTCTGAAGTATATTGGGCCTAACACGCTTGCTAGTTACACCCCAGCTTCTGGTCCATCAACCATAATGAACTAAGCGCTCCTGCTTCTAACACCCCCCTCCCAATTTAATTCATTTTCTTTGATTTCATTTTCCTTAACATTTTTAGCATCTTTAAAAAATCATATAAAATCAGAAAATTGATATTTTTTAGTTCCTGTTTTTGCATTAGGTCAATAATTTTGTCTAGAAAATTAATAAAAATAAAAATACCATTTTATTTTTAGTTTACTATTTTTAGTATATTTTTCATTTAAATAGCTTTTTAGATGATTTAGTTTGATACTTCATTTTGTTCATTTTTGTTTGACTAGGTCCTTTTAGATTTTGAACCCATTCTTTTTAGGATATTTCACTTAGGACTTTAACTTGTATGTAGGATTTTATTCTTAATTTTTAGGATTAATTGTGAGGTACTTTGATTAGGTGAGACAAGTGTAATGAAATTAGGGTTTTAGGTTTGACATAGGTGAAGTAAATCATTTCTTTTAGGAGTTTTAGTTTGATTTTGGGTATGGGACTATAGTGATATTATGGGTAAGTATAATAGACCCTTGTGAATAAATATTAGATTTTTCCCTGTGACTTTAGTATTTTCAGAGTATTTTCTGAATGGACTGTTTGTGTGGCATGTTTTGTGTTGATTGTCTATCCTTGGGGTTTATCTTTGGGGAATTGTTGTGGGAATTGGTTTGCTTTGAAGACCTTGTTGAAGGAGCATGATGAAGGATAAGGTTGAAGATCAAGACCCAGAGGTTGAGAGGTTGGAGCTTGCAAGGATGCATAGATTGAAGACCTAGTCTAGGAGTTTGTTCTCTTTTGTGAGGTTTGAGATCCTGAAGTTTGAGGGAAAATTATGGTACTTTCCTGAGGAAGGCACTATGGATGTCTTTCATTCTTTCTTCTCACCTCTTTCTCAAGTATCCAATGATGTTGGAGCCTTCATGTGAGTTTAGTTTCTCCTGAGGAGGAATATAAACCGATCACAGTTGTTGAGCCACATGGGATATGATTCCTAAGTGGAAGCCTCCTAGTACTTTCCTGAGGAAGGCACTATGGGTCTGTTCACTTAGTTCCCTTAGTTTATATAGGATTTCTTAAGTATCCAATGATGTTGGAGCCTCCATGTGAGTTTAGTTTCTCCTGAGGAGGAATGTAAACCAATCACAGTTGTTGAGCCACATGGGATATGATTCCTAAGTGGGAGCCTCCTGGTACTTTCCTGAGGAAGGCACTATGGGTCTGTTCACTTAGTTCCCTTAGTTCATATAGGATTTCTCAAGTATCCCATGATGTTGGAGCCTTCATGTGAGTTTAGTTTCTCCTGAGGAGGAATATAAACCGTTCACAGTTGTTGAGCCACATAGGATATGATTCCTGAGTGGTAACCTCCTGATACTTTCCTGAGGAAGGCACTATGGGTTTGTCTGCTTAGCTCCCTTTCTTTGGTAAGCTTGTTTTGAAGCTTGGGGACTGGTTTGTTTTCTCTTGTGTGTAGGGTTTTGCTTAGAGATTCGATTAGGGTTTTGCTTAGGGTTTTGCTTAGAGATTTGCTTAGGGTTTTGCATAGAGCTTTGTTCAGGGGTAAATCAGGGGTTTGTTTCAGGGTTGTTTAGGGTCTTGCTCAGGGGTAGTTTCTTGTTTTGGGATAGGGGTTTGTCAGGTTGGTTCGCCTTCTCTTTGTGTTGTTTGACTTGTGTGGTGCTGTGCTGCATTAGACTTAGGGGTTCATCTAGATATTTCTGAGGTAGGTGCATCTTAGAGATAGGCTTTGTGTGCATGAGGAGTTGAGGTGGTCCTCCTTCTGCTTGTTTGTTATTGAGTGGCTTTGCTTGCTGGTATTTGGTAGAGTTGAGTTCCCTTACCTCTGTGGTTTGCGGCCTTTGTGCCTTGTTTGTTTGGTTGTTGCATTCATGCATATTTCCAGTATTTCTTTACTTTGCAGTTGATTCCCGTTTGATGTTTAGTCCAATTGCCATGATCCCTTAGGAGCTCTAACTTCTCCGCTGCGGAGGGGTTATGATAGACATTAGAATGGTCAACCAGGCATGATAACAGTAGGTAGATTCCCCTTTTCAACCATAGTTTTAGGGTGTCTTTTTCCTTTCTCAATAGAAAAACACTTGAATAGCTTGTGTCGTAGTTAGCCGAACTACAGCTGCTCTGATTTCTCGTACCAGACGAGAATATGTAGGCATAGGATGCGATATCCTAGCGAGCACACTAACAATTAACCTTTTGTTCTCTCGTTGTTGGGCGATCGAGAATTTCCCACTGACGACTGATTGTTACCCTTTTCTCTTGCCCGAGTGCATTTGAGACCAGACCGTAGTTTTTCCCATAGGTTCCCGTACCTTTGAAACCAGTTTGATTTCTCACTGCTGTGTGAGAACACCCTGTTTAGCCGTAGTTAGTCGAACTACATTTGCTCTGATCTTCCATGCCGTGTGGAAGTACGTAGGCACAGGATGTGATGTCCTGGCGAGCAACCTTCCCCCCGTCTAGACGTAGGTAGTCGAACTACGTTGACTCTGACTTTCCCATTGCACGAGGGAGTACGTAGGCCCAGAACACCGTATGTTCTGTCGAGTCCTGTCCTTTTCTTTTCTTTTCAGACTGACCATTAGCGTAGATAGATAAACACACCCTTTTCCTTATAAACACCAAGCGTGGATCCCGTCGAGTACGACGGACGTGAGGGGTGCTAATACCTTCCCCTTGCGTAACCGACTCCCGAATCCAGGTTTTGGTTGCGATGACCATACCTTTCCCGTTTTTTGCGAGGTTTACTTCGAGTGTTTCCTTTCCCTCCGTTGGGATAAATAACGCACGGTGGCGACTCTTCTGTTAGCCGGCGCCGATTTTCGCAGTAGCGACAGCTGGTGACTCTGCTGGGGACCTTATAGCATCTAGGGACTTTTCCCATCCCTTATGCTGGGACCGTTTCCCATCCCCTACGCGAGTCAATCCTAGCGCTTGGGTGTTTATCTGTTGGGTGTTGTGCATATGTGTTTTATCTTTCCGCACTTTACTTTTCCGTACCTTTACCTTTCCGCATTTACTTTCAGCACTATATTATATTGTGATTATTGCTGTGGGAGAGGGAGGTTACTATGAGTGAGAAGCCGGACCTGGGCTTGAGTATGCACCTAGACATAGTTGCGGAGAGTAGTAGATGAACCTGTCTGCTGAGCAGGCACAGTTCCCTACGAAATCTGCGCTCAGACGAGGTTCTCGCCGAGGTGCTCCTTTCCGGTCCTGAGGATCTGAGGGGAGTCCAGACGTGGGGATTGTCGACTCTGGGGACCGATCATTTGGAAGTCAGCTAAGTGAGGCCTCTTCATGACTTGATGATGCCACTCCTTCTGGGAATCGTATCGTCACTCATGAAAGTCTGTGACGCTGATGACCGCATAGGATGCCGTACCTTTGTCCGTGGATTAGGTCCATACCTGTGAGGGGGATTGGGTTATTGCAGGAAAACTGGCCTTCAGAAACCATGATTCAGCATTTATCAGATGGTTTTCTTGGTTCGTTAACAGGTGTTTTGTTTGGATCATATGAGTCTCTTGTTTGAGGTTGATACTATTATTAGATGGTTTTCTCGTCAGTCACAGAGGTTCAGATGGATTTCTTACCAGGGGATTGGTATTTTGAGTGCCAGATGATAGTTAGTGTCATGAAGTTCTGGTGACTGTGGTGGTTTTCTGTTCTTGACATCACAGACATGGTCCTCCTCAGGCTACAGCATAGCCCCTGTGTTCACTGATTGCATCATTTATCATATTGCATTTTGCATACATACTCATATTTGCATTACAGGTTTATGATCCATGTATCTTATCTCCTGCATCCATAGCAGGTGGTAGTGTCAGGATTGCAGATCAACGAATCCATCGTTATTCCACAAGGACTAATCAGAAGAAGATCATGGACAACGTGCAGAGTGAAATGCAGGAGATGCGTGACAGGATGGCCCTGCTCATGCAAACCATGGAGACCATCGCCAAGGGACAAGAGCAGCTGCAGAATCTGGTTCAACCGATAGTCGCACGGGCTGGAAACAACGGGACACCGCATGGTGAAAATATTGCTGCTTCTCCCCGAATTGAGAATCGTCAAAGAGCTGATGCTATTCCCGTAACCGGTTTGAATGCTGGAGAAACTGGTCCTGTAGGTGGAGGTGGGAACGCCGGTAATATGAATGCCAATACAGATACTGCTGGGGTATTTGTGGGTAATGTTAACCAGGGTTTCAATGGGGGCGTTGAGAATGTCGGATTGAATGGTAATAATGGTAACCAGGGTTTCAATGGTGTGAACATGGGGTATGGCAACACTGCTGGCGCCAAGGATGGGTTTGGTGGCTATGGTAATCTTGGATATGGAACTGGCGCGTACAACGCTTAAGAGATGGGCAATCTGAGGTATGACCCGAGGTACTTCCAAACGGGTCCGGGCCGTGATGCAGATTATGTTGGATACGATGCAGTACCTCGCTGGGAGGATCGTCAAGAAGACGTCTTCTCTGGTCAGAACGAGGGTTATGAAAGAGCTAGGGATGACAACCATCGGATGAGATTGCTAGAAGAGAAGGTAAACGGTTTGGCTAGCCAGAATGCTTTGGGGCTGGATATGTCCAATATGGGATAAGTACCAGGGCTGAGGGTACCTCTGAAATTCAAAGCGCCATCTTTTGATAAATATAAAGGGGACACGTGCCTGAGGGTACATGTTCGTTCATTTTACAGGAGGATGTCCGCGTATTCAGACGACGAAAAGATGCTCATGCATTTCTTCCAGGACAGCTTGTCAGGGTCGTCGCTGGAATGGTATATGAGCCTAGAGCCAACACAGATAAAAAGCTGGAAAGAGCTAGCGGAAGCTTTCGTGAAGCATTACCAATACAACAGCGATCTCGCCCCTAACCGAGTCCAGCTGCAAAGCATGTCCCAAAATTCTAGTGAAAGCTTCAAAGAATACGCCCAGAGATGGCGTGATTTGGCTGCCAGAGTACAACCTCCTATGGTGGAGCGCAAAATGATGGACATGTTCATAGGAACTTTTTCTGGAATGTACTATGACCGGTTGCTCAATTTTTCGATGAGTACTTTCTCTGAGTTGATCTTGATGGGGGAGCGCATTGAAAACGGGGTAAAGATTGGTAAAATTCAAGCGAGTGAGTCCAGTTCCGCAGGAGGTAATAAGAAAGCTTTCGGGGGTAGAAAACAGGAAGATGCCAATTCGGTATGTAGCTCTTGGGGGAGAAATAGGGGATGGAGGCAATACCAACCGCAACAAGTTGCAAGTGTGACAATCCCCGCGCAACATCAGCAACAGCCGCAGCAGCAGGGGCAACAACATCCGGCTCAGCGAAGAATTCAGAACGGGAAGCCGAAAAGGGTATTTGATCCGCCGCCAGTATCGTACGCTGAGCTTCTTCAGAATTTGTTACGGTTACAGTTGGTCGAGAAAAGAACGATGGCTCCTCCGACAGGGATACCCCCACCCAGTAATAACACTAATGAGCATTGTGAATTCCACTCTGGGGCACCCGACCATAATATCGAAAACTGCCACGCTTTCAAGCATAAAGTGCAAGATTTGCTTGATAGCACTGCTATTAATTTTGGTACGGAAGGGCCCAATATTACACAACAACCAATGCCAAACCATGAATAGGCTGGAGTATGGTGGACAAAGAGGAGTTCTATAGTTCGGGTGGGCCGTTAAAAGTAGATCAGAACAGTGGCAGGCTGCCTCTAATAACTGATTGTGAAGATAGCTGGTTCAGCAGCAGGACAGATGTGAAAGCCCGGTTCTCGGAAGCTGGCATTTTTCTTTGTTTTATCTTGTCATTTCTTTAAGTTTGTAGTTTCTTTCCTGTTTAAAATGCAATCTTGTTTGTAAAACTTGTTGTTTCCATTCAATTGATGATAATGAAATAAATATGCATGTTTTGATTAAATCCATTCGTGTTCACTAATTGTTTTTACAAATGTCCAACGCCTGGTTAAGAGGAATCCGGGAGGATGACGAAAATGAACGACATGCAAAATTCCGATTGTATGCGTTTTAAAACAAAACCTGCTGATGATGTACATGCATTGTTTCAAATCCCTAAACACCGGAGATATAAGGAAGATAATCCCTTGTCAACCCCTTTGAGCCTTGTAGTAGGAGTTTCTTTCTGTGAATGAAAAACCCTCAATCTTAACCTGGGGCAAGGTAGGTGTTAGCTAATTTGACCGAGCGTTCAAGTTGCAAAAGGAGTGTCCGTTCGAGGATCAGTCACACCTCTAGAGGTCGTGCCTAAGAAACCACAATGGTTCAGCATTAGGAGTGAAACAGTCACATCATTCCCCAAAGAGTCAGACAACCAGCGTCACACGACTTGTTCGAAAGAAAAAAGAGAAAAAAATCAAAAGCTCGCTAAGTCAAGAAAAGAAAACAATTGACTTAGGCAAAAACGAGGGCATCCCGCTGGACTCAAAAAAAAACAAAAGAACTCAAAAGAGTCAGTCCAGGCAAAAGTTAGGGATATGAAAAGAAAAAAGATGAAAGGATGGAAAAATCCTCAAATGAAATACGAGTCGTGTGACCTCTAGTGTCAAAGACGAAAGGCGAGTGGCTGTCACTCCCAACAATCATAATTTCTCGAACTATCACTCATATCTTTCATCCTCTGAGAGGTGAATGCTAAGGTCGAATTAGCTGAACATAGGATCGGAGAACATCAAGGAGAATGGGTGGGTTAAAATAAACTTTGAGCCTTTATCCTTTCCTTCAAAACCGTGAGCCTGACCACGTTATAACCTTCAAAAGTCCTAATTGAAGCAGGTTGTTTCGAAAGCATACTTCGGTAAAGGTCGCGTCAATTCTGACTCCTGAAAGGGTTCCTCTTACCATGTTGGTACTGATGTTGATAAATGTTTTGTGCATTATATGCTATAAACTGTTTTTCCCTTTTCCCAGTGAACATATTGGATGTCAAAACTATCATATGTGTTGCATTAATACGTCTTTTACGCAGAACAACTTGTTTTACTTGCGAGTAAGCGCTTGATAGCAGAAAAGTTTCCTACAGTGGGAAGTATGGTCAGGATAGAATGCAGAGCGCCCGAATGCTCCACAAGCCGGGGTAAGCCATTAAGTGCTCCCCAGTCAGGTCAGCCATTCAAAGTCAGTTACTCTGGGGAAATCAGGTCGAGATTCGGTAAATCTCTCGTAGTTGGAGGTACTGCTCTGGATCAGCTAATCAGGGGCAAAGTCATTGCTATCAGGGGCAGGCCATCTTAAGAGCGTATAAGTTATTCTTTATTCGAGAAGCATTTGAGGTGAAGTATCTCTCCGAAGTTCAGAACGCTGGGGCATTTCATATCAGACCGTCAGGGTACAGATTTTCAGACTTCCTTTTGAGGACTATCCCCGCAGAGATCCCGCAGGCGGGGGCATATCAGGAGCGAAAGGATTGTTCTTTTCCGTATCATCAGGGTTATTCAGAGTTGTTCGAGCAGATTCAGCCAATTTTCGAGTACGAGACGAATGTTGGGAAGTCGTGTTACTATCCCGTGACCCTTCAACCAGAAGACTGTGTATTCAGACAGAGTGTCTTCCAGCGTCAGTTGTACCTGACCCATCACAGATAGCCTAAGAGCCCAAGTTCATGTTGGCGATCACTGTGAGGCCCATCCGTGTTGGCGCATCAGTTTCCAAATTCGAGCTTCGTCAGTACGCAGGAAGACTCCGTATATCTTCTCCAGCAAAGTCCAATTTTTCAGTGGCACAGGAAAGCTATCCCCAGAGGAGTCCAATCATACTTGGCACATATGTTATTCCCCAGCGGAGTTGGTTTCACTTTTCCAGCATTTATTTTGGCTGGAATAATTATGTGATATCCGGTTATCCTTGGCGGAGTTAGCTTTGTCTTCAGCATTTATTTTGCTGGAGCGCCTCATTGCATTTGCATGTATCATCATACTTGCATCTAACCCAAATACGTAGCATTTCCATGCTATATGGAAACATTACGTCATTATCGAACATACGTATTCGGAAACATAAACCAGGTTGGTTACCTCGTTGGTTTCAGATGTTTGTTTTCCCCTGCAGATAATTGAGATTATGATTCAGGAAGATGTTCGGATAGTCGGATTTGTGGCGCAAGGCGAGCAGTGATCGTGTTCGTCCTATCATGTGGACCCCTAGCAGAGTTGCTTGGTTGAGTTTCTCTTTTCCCCAACTGAGTCCTTCTCAGGTCGCTGTTATGTCGGCATCACAAGATTCCATAGTTCAGATTTTTTGGAGTTATCGCCGTGATTTCCCCAGTAGAGTTTTCTTCCCCATCAGAGTTGCTTGGTTGAGTTTCTCTTCTTCCCCAGCGAAGTTTTCTTCAGACTGTTGTCACGTCAGTATTGAAAATCTTGAAATTACTACCTGCCGTCGAAGTAGGTGTTTGACGGCTGTCGTCAGAATTACCCCAGTGGAGTTTTTCTTCGGATTGTTGTTACAAGAATCTTGTGGATTAAACCTTCGGAGTTATTACCCTGGTTGAAGGAGTTATTACCCTGGTTGAAGGAGTTATACCCTGGTTGAAGGAGTTATTACCCTGGTTGAAGGAGTTATTACCCTGGTTGAAGGAGTTATACCCTGGTTGAAGGAGTTATACCCTGGTTGAAGGAGTTATTACCCTGGTTGAAGGAGTTATTACCCTGGTTGAAGGAGTTATACCATGGTTGAAGGAGTTATTACCCTGGTTGAAGGAGTTATTACCCTGGTTGAAGGATTCATACCCTGGTTGAAGGAGTTATACCCTGGTTGAAGGAGTTATACCCTGGATGAAGGAGTTATTACCCTGGTTGAAGGAGTTATACCCTGGTTGAAGGAGTTATACCCTGGTTGAAGGAGTTATTACCCCGGTTGAAGGAGTTATACCCTGGTTGAAGGAGTTATTACCCTGGTTGAAGGAGTTATTACCCTGGTTGAAGGAGTTATACCCTGGTTGAAGGAGTTATTACCCTGGTTGAAGGAGTTATACCCTGGTTGAAGGAGTTATTACCCTGGTTGAAGGAGTTATTACCCTGGTTGAAGGAGTTATACCCTGGTTGAAGGAGTTATACCCTGGTTGAAGGGGTTATTACCCTGGTTGAGGGAGTTGTCACCCTGGGTGATGGAGTTACACCCTGGTTTGAGGAGTTATTATGCCTTGTTTGAGGCAGTTTGTCATCCTGGTCGATGGAGTTGTTACCTTTTGTCAAAGGAATTATTATCGGTGTTGGCAGAATCATTACCCGTGCTAACGGAGTGGCTCCCTGCGGAATTATTTGTTTAAGTATCTGTGTCGTCGGAGATGTATCCCACAGAGTAACTTGTTCAAGTCACCGGATGCCTGATTCGCGCTTTACGTAGCATTTTGTTTGTTTCTCTACAAACGAAGGTCAAGGCTTTTGTGTTTTCGACGTGGTCCTTTGGCTCGATGCATGCTTATTGTAGCAAAATTTGGAATTAATTGTGGATTCAAGGCCTGTGGCGTCACGCAGGCGGTTGAGGACGAAATCAAGTCAGTTCTTATCAGATAATTGATCAGTTGTTGCCGTGACAACCGGATTTGGTTTTCTGAATGATATTTTCCCTAAGCAGTAGTCGTATACGCAATTTAATTTTTGAGGTTGGCAAATTTACGGGTTCTTTCGTATTCAACCGTCTCGTACCTCGAATGTCTGAAGGCTGCACGCTCTTCACCCAGTCGGGTCCAAGCCGCTTGAATAGGGGCAGCTGTTGCACCCCAAAATTTGCCCAACCTTTTTTTAGCCTAGGCTTATGTTTCAATTGCATAATCATTTGCATTGTCATCATGTACATAGTGCATTCATCTGCATTGCATAGCATAGGCAAGATATCTTAACAGGGGATCAAGTGCTATTCTTGTCTCAAGAGGTATGTTCAAGGGGTTTCATTCATATTCAGGATTACTCATATCACTCAGTGGATTCTCTCCTATCTTGAGGTTATTTGGGGATCATCAGAGGAAGCATGAGCTATGAGCCAAGAGCATGGAGTGTGTATGGATGTTATGAAGAGCCTAGATGATCATTTTGGAGGAGTAACCAAGTCATTGGAATGATTACAAGAGCCCCAGTTGAAGGCAGCCAACTAGGGTTTCATCTAGGTCAACCCTAGGTCAAAGACTTGTTTTGAAAGGTATCAAGGCTCATTTGAAGGATGTGGGATTAATTATTTGCTACATGGATATGTATGCCCAAGTAAAATCAAAAGAAGTCAAGGAGAAGAGGAGTTACCAAATTAGGGTTTCATTGTAAAATCCCCTGATTTAGGTCAAACTTCAAAGCAGTGTAACTCAAAATGCAAGCTTCATATGAATTTCTGGTCCACATGAAACTTGTAGAGTATCTTCATATATTTAATATGAGTGGTGGAAGTCATCAAGATGATTTATAGAACTCAAGTTATAGCTCTTGCAAGTTACAGGTCATCTGAGGGCACTAAAATTTGTCTGTGAAAGTTGTCTGTCTTCCAAGCAACTTTTGACCTTCAAGGAGATTTCAAATGGATTTCTGGACAACATGAGAGTTATTCCTCATTGTCTTAGCTTTCTAGGAAGGTATGGTATGCCTTCATATGATTTGTGGAACTCTACTTATGTCCTTGGCAAGCAAAGGGTATTTTGGTCATTTGAGAATTACAGGTCATTCTTAGCCTATGCCTAAAACTCATACAAGGAAGCTTCAAATGAAAAGCTTCACAACATCAAAGTTGCTAAAAATGTCATTTTAAGTCTAGAAAAGAGGTCATGGAAGTTTGGAAATGCATAGAACCCAAATTGATAAAAGTTGGTAAAAATGACTTTAAATATGGCATATAAGTTGAAAAAGTTCAAATGGAAAATTGGTTTGGGCAATCTACAAATCCAAAATGGGTCATGTAATATACCAAATTGATTCTAAACAATATTTTAAAGACTTTGGTTCAGCCACAATTTTGAGATAGGGCTTTAAAAATGGGGTTGCTTTGTAAATCCATTACTTGCATAATAAGGCAACCATGCAAAACTTAGCATAAGGCAAAATTCAGGGTATGTAAGCACTAATACACTTCCAATTTGTCATGAAATGAGATTTTCAAGTGGGCTGCAAAGTGTATGAGAGGAGATATTACATGAGTTGATAAGTTCCAAAATGCCATAACATGAGAAATGCATGAAAGTTCTAGAATCCTCCAAGATGGATCCAGAAGTTTCTAGACTCTTCTATCTTCTTCTATATATTGAGTTAAGCTCATTGGTGCAAAAGGTTGGTGCATAGAGAGGGAGAATAGAGAGAATTGTGAGATGGCTTCATTTGCAAGGAATTGAGAGATCATTCAATCCACCCCATTTCTGTTCAAGTGTGTGCTTTATCTTCAATCTCTAGGTCAGAGTGAGTGTGAAAGAGCATGCTTAGAGGTCCATCCATGGCAGTTTGAAGAGCTGGCTTTGAATATTCAAGATCTTACACCAGAGCTGCAGCCACCATTACAAGCATCTCCAGTCATTTCCTTTGCATACAGAAGAGTTAGCACCTCCTAAAGATCACTAGTGAGGTTTGCCAAGACTTGAGAAGCAAGACTCCATAGCTGTTTCCATCAATATTGCAGGTTTGAAATCCAACTCGTGCGCTCTTAATTATGTCATGTTAGTGTGTTTTTTAGTTTAGAAATGCTAGGTTAGGATAGAAGATCATGTATACCAACTATTGTGGCCATTGATGAAAGTTCTTGCTAGGGCAGTTAAACTTTCTTGGCATAGAATTCTTAGCATGCATATCAGTGAAAACAAGTGGTACCCGATACTTCATGTTATCGGGTTCAAGATTCTAGGAGGTTTTGAGTCAAACCAAGGGCATGGTTGGATTGCTGGGAAAGAGTAGCGTGACTTTGGTCTTTAGGGTTTTGAATTTCATCAAGGAATGAGGAAGAACAAAGAGGATGAAAATGGTTGCATGGGATAGATTTTTTCTGGTTTTAGGGTTTCATGAGGAAGAAGACGAAGGATAGCCGTGGATTGTGCATAAAGACCTTGACCTAGCATCGGATCCAATGGCCTGCATTCAAAATGAATTTAGAGGGAAACCTGGCTACGTACAAAACGCCGCGTTTCATTAATCTGAAACGTTGGGCTTAAGTCCAAAAACATTATTCACACCCCCACCAGCGAGCCCATTTCAAAATGAACTGGATTCCTTTACTTTTCGCACCGTTGCTTTATCTTTTTCTTTCTGATTTTTTTTTATTAATTTTCTGAAGTATATTGGGCCTAACACGCTTGCTAGTTACACCCCAGCTTCTGGTCCATCAACCATAATGAACTAAGCGCTCCTGCTTCTAACACCCCCCTCCCAATTTAATTCATTTTCTTTGATTTCATTTTCCTTAACATTTTTAGCATCTTTAAAAAATCATATAAAATCAGAAAATTGATATTTTTTAGTTCCTGTTTTTGCATTAGGTCAATAATTTTGTCTTGAAAATTAATAAAAATAAAAATACCATTTTATTTTTAGTTTACTATTTTTAGTATATTTTTCATTTAAATAGCTTTTTAGATGATTTAGTTTGATACTTCATTTTGTTCATTTTTGTTTGACTAGGTCCTTTTAGATTTTGAACCCATTCTTTTTAGGATATTTCACTTAGGACTTTAACTTGTATGTAGGATTTTATTATTAATTTTTAGGATTAATTGTGAGGTACTTTGATTAGGTGAGACAAGTGTAATGAAATTAGGGTTTTAGGTTTGACATAGGTGAAGTAAATCATTTCTTTTAGGAGTTTTAGTTTGATTTTGGGTATGGGACTATAGGGATATTATGGGTAAGTATAATAGACCCTTGTGAATAAATATTAGATTTTTCCCTGTGACTTTAGTATTTTCAGAGTATTTTCTGAATGGACTGTTTGTGTGGCATGTTTTGTGTTGATTGTCTATCCTTGGGGTTTATCTTTGGGGAATTGTTGTGGGGCTTGGTTTGCTTTGAAGACCTTGTTGAAGGAGCATGATGAAGGAGAAGATTGAAGATCAAGACCCAGAGGTTGAGAGGTTGGAGCATGCAAGGATGCATAGATTGAAGACCTAGTCTAGGAGTTTGTTCTCTTTTGTGAGGTTTGAGATCCTGAAGTTTGAGGGAAATTTATGGTACTTTCCTGAGGAAGGCACTATGGATGTCTTTCATTCTTTCTTCTCACCTCTTTCTCAAGTATCCAATGATTTTGGAGCCTTCATGTGAGTTTAGTTTCTCCTGAAGAGGAATATAAACCGATCACAGTTGTTGAGCCACATGGGATATGATTCCTAAGTGGAAGCCTCCTAGTACTTTCCTGAGGAAGGCACTATGGGTCTGTTCACTTAGTTCCCTTAGTTCATGTAGGATTTCTTAAGTATCCAATGATGTTGGAGCCTCCATGTGAGTTTAGTTTCTCCTGAGGAGGAATGTAAACCAATCACAGTTGTTGAGCCACATGGGATATGATTCCTAAGTGGGAGCCTCCTGGTACTTTCCTGAGGAAGGCACTATGGGTCTGTTCACTTAGTTCCCTTAGTTCATATAGGATTTCTCAAGTATCCCATGATGTTGGAGCCTTCATGTGAGTTTAGTTTCTCCTGAGGAGGAATATAAACCGTTCACAGTTGTTGAGCCGCATAGGATATGATTCCTGAGTGGTAACCTTCTGGTACTTTCCTGAGGAAGGCACTATGGGTTTGTCTGCTTAGCTCCCTTTCTTTGGTAAGCTTGTTTTGAAGCTTGGGGACTGGTTTGTTTTCTCTTGTGTGTAGGGTTTTGCTTAGAGATTCGATTAGGGTTTTGCTTAGGGTTTTGCTTAGAGATTTGCTTAGGATTTTGCATAGAGCTTTGTTCAGGGGTAAATCAGGGGTTTGTTTCAGGGTTGTTTAGGGTCTTGCTCAGGGGTAGTTTCTTGTTTTGGGATAGGGGTTTGTCAGGTTGGTTCGCCTTCTCTTTGTGTTGTTTGACTTGTGTGGTGTTGTGCTGCATTAGACTTAGGGGTTCATCTAGATATTTCTGAGGTAGGTGCATCTTAGAGATAGGTTTTGTGTGCATGAGGAGTTGAGGTGGTCCTCCTTCTGCTTGTTTGTTATTGAGTGGCTTTGCTTGCTGGTATTTGGTAGAGCTGAGTTCCCTTACCTCTGTGGTTTGCGGCCTTTGTGCCTTGTTTGTTTGGTTGTTGCATTCATGCATATTTCCAGTATTTCTTTACTTTGCAGTTGATTCCCGTTTGCTGTTTAGTCCAGTTGCCATGATCCCTTAGGAGCTCTAACTTCTCCGCTGCGGAGGGGTTATGATAGACATTAGGATGGTCAACCAGGCATGATAACAGTAGGTAGATTCCCCTTTTCAACCATAGTTTTAGGGTGTCTTTTTCCTTTCTCAATAGAAAAACACTTGAATAGCTTGTGTCGTAGTTAGCCGAACTACAGCTGCTCTGATTTCTCGTACCAGACGAGAATATGTAGGCATAGGATGCGATATCCTAGCGAGCACACTAACAATTAACCTTTTGTTCTCTCACTGTTGTGCGATCGAGAATTTCCCGCTGACGACTGATTGTTACCCTTTTCTCTTGCCCGAGTGCATTTGAGACCAGACCGTAGTTTTTCCCATAGGTTCCCGTACCTTTGAAACCAGTTTGATTTCTCACTGCTATGTGAGAACACCCTGTTTAGCCGTAGTTAGTCGAACTACGTTTGCTTTGATCTTCCATGCCGTGTGGAAGTACGTAGGCACAGGATGCGATGTCCTGACGAGCAACCTTCCCCCCGTCTAGACGTAGGTAGTCGAACTACGTTGACTCTGACTTTCCCATTGCACGAGGGAGTACGTAGGCCCAGAACACCGTATGTTCTGTCGAGTCCTGTCCTTTTCTTTTCTTTTCAGACTGACCATTAGCGTAGATAGATAAACACACCCTTTTCCTTATAAACACCAAGCGTGGATCCCGTCGAGTACGAAGGACGTTAGGGGTGTTAATACCTTCCCCTTGCGTAACCGACTCCCGAATCCAGGTTTTGGTTGCGATGACCATACCTTTCCCGTTTTTTGCGAGGTTTACTTCGAGCGATTCCTTTCCCTCCGTTGGGATAAATAACGCACGGTGGCGACTCTTCTGTCAGCCGGCGCCGATTTTCGCAGTAGCGACACTCCCCATCAGGCATTAGTTAAACAAACAAGCATCGATCCCGAAGGCCGGCACAACACGAAGTTGAGAAGAACATCTGACCTCGCTGTCAGGCATATGTTAAACAAACAGGCATCGAACTTGATGGATGACTCAACCCGAAGTTGAGAAGAACATCCGACCTCGCTGCCAGGCATTAGTTAACCAAACAGGAATCGAACCCAGAGTCCGGCTTAACCCGAAGTTGAGAAGAACATCTGACCTAGCCGCCAGGAATCTGTTAAACAAACAGGCATCGAACCCAAAGGTCGGCTCAACCCGAAGATGAAAAGAACATCTGACCTCGCCGTCAGGCATTTGTTAAACAAACAGGCATCAAACCCGAAGGCCGTCTCAACCCTTAGTTGAGAAGAACATCTCACCTCGCCGTTAAACATCTGTTAAGCAAACAGGTATCGAACCCGAAGGCCGGCTCACCTTGAAGTTGAGAGGAACATCTGACCACACCGTCAGGCATCTGTTAAACAAACAGGCATCAAACCCGAAGGCCGGCTCAACCCGAAGTTGAGAAGAACATCTGACCTCTCCGTTAGGCATCTGTTAAAGAAACAGGCATCGAACTCAAAGGGCGGCTCAACCCGAAGTTGATAAGAACATCTGACCTCGCCGTCAGGCATCTCTTAAATAAACAGGCATCGAATCCGAAGGCCGGCTTAACACGAAGTTTAGAGGAACATCTGACCTCGCTGTCAGGCATCTTTTAAACAAACAGTCATCGAACCTGAAGGTCGGCTCAACATGAAGTTGAGAGGAACATTTGACTTCACTATCAAGCATCTGTTAAACAAACAGGCATTAAATCCGAAGGCCGGCTCAACTCGAAGTTGAGAAGAACATCTGACCTCACTGTCAGACATCTGTTAAAAAAACAGGCATCGAACCCGTAGGGCGGCTCAACCCGAAGTTGATAAGAACATTAGACCTCTCCACCAGGAATCTGTTAAACAAACAGCCATCGAACACGAAGGTCGGCTCAACCCGAAGTTGAGAAGAACATCTGACCTCGCCGTCAGGCATCTGTTAAACAAACAGGCATCGAACCCGAAGGCCGTCACAATCCTTAATTGAGAAGAACATCTGACCTCGACGTAAAACAACTGTTAAACAAACAGGCATATAACCCGAAGGCCGGCTCAACTTGAAGTTGAGAGGAACATCTGACCTCCCCATCAGGCATTAGTTAAACAAACAGGCATCGAACCCGAAGGCCGGCACAACACGAAGTTGAGAAGAACAGCTGACCTCGCTGTCAGACATCTGTTAAAGAAACAGGCATCGAACCCGAAGACCGGTTAGACACGAAGTTGAGAGGAACATCTGACCTCGCCGTCTGGTATTTGTTAAACAAACAGGCATCGAACTCGAAGGTCGGCTCAACATGAAGTTGAAAGGAACATTTGAATTCACTGTCAAGCATCTGTTAAACAAACATGCATCAAATCCGAAGGCCGGCTCAACCCGAAGTTGAGAAGAACATCTGACCTCACTGTCAGGCATCTGTTAAACAAACAGGCATCGAACCTGAAGGTCGGCTCAACATGAAATTGAGAGGAGCATTTGACATCAATGTCAAGAATCTGTTAAATAAACAGGAATCAAATCCGAAGGCTGACTCAACCCGAAGTTGAGAAGAACATCTCACCTCACCGTCACGCATCTGTTAAACAAACAGGCATCGAACCTGAAGGGCGGCTCAACCCGAAGTTGATAAGAACATTAGACCTCTCTGCCAGGCATCTGTTAAACAAACAGGCATCAAACCCGAAGGCCGGTTCAGCCCGAAGTTGAGAAGAACATTTGACCTCGCTGTCAGGCATCTGTTAAACAAACAGGTATCGAACCCGAAGGCCGTCTCAATCTTTAATTGAGAAGAACATCTAACCTCGCCGTCAAAAATCTGTTAAACAAACAGGCATCGAACCCGAAGGCCGGCTCAACTTGAAGTTTAGAGGAACATCTGACCTCCCCATCAGGCATTAGTTAAACAAACAGGCATCGATCCTGAAGGCCGGCACAACACGAAGTTGAGAAGAACATCTGACCTCGCTGTCAGGCATATGTTAAACAAACAGGCATCGAACTTGATGGCCGACTCAACTCGAAGTTGAGAAGAACATCCGACCTCGCTGCCAGGCATTAGTTAAGCAAACAGGAATTAAACCCGAAGGCCGGCTCGAACCGAAGTTGAGAAGAACATCTGACCTAGCCGCCAGGCATCTGTTAAACAAACAGGCATCGAACCCAAAGGTCGGCTCAACCCGAAGATGAAAAGAACATCTGACCTCGCTGTCAGGCATCTGTTAAACAAACAGGCATCAAACCCGAAGGCCGTCTCAACCCTTAGTTGAGAAGAACATCTCACCTCGCCGTCAAACATCGTTTAAACAAACAGGTATCGAACCCGAAGACCGGCTCACCTTGAAATTGAGAGGAACATCTGACCACACCGTCAGGCATTTGTTAAATAAATAGGCATCAAACCCGAAGGCCGGCTCAACCCGAAGATGAGAAGAACATCTGACCTCTCTGTTAGGCATCTGTTAAACAAACAGGCATCGAACCCAAAGGGCGGCTCAACCCGAAGTTGATAAGAACGTCTGACCTCGCCGTCAGGCATCTCTTAAATAAACAGGCATCGAACCCGAAGGCCGACTCAACACGAAGTTGAAAGGAACATCTGACCTCGTTGTCAGGCATCTTTTAAACAAACAGTCATCGAACCTGAAGGTCGGCTCAACATGAAGTTGAGAGGAACATTTGACTTCACTGTCAAGCATCTGTTAAACAAACAAGCATTAAATCCTAAGGCCGGCTCAACTCGAAGTTGAGAAGAACATCTGACCTCACTGTCAGGCATCTGTTAAAAAAACAGGCATCGAACCCATAGGGCGGCTCAACCCGAAGTTGATAAGAACATTAGACCTCTCCGCCAGGAATCTGTTAAACAAACAGCCATCGAACCCGAAGGCCGACTCAACCCAAAGTTGAGAAGAACATCTGACCTCACCGTCAGGCATCTGTTAAACAAACAGGCATCGAACCCGAAGGCCGTCATAATCCTTAATTGAGAAGAACATCTGACCTCGACGTCAAACATCTGTTAAACAAACAGGCATATAACCCGAAGGCCGGCTCAACTTGAAGTTGAGAGGAACAGCTGACCTCCCCATCAGGCATTAGTTAAACAAACAGGCATCGAACTCGAAGGTCGGCTCAACATGAAGTTGAGAGGAACATTTGACTTCACTGTCAAGCATCTGTTAAACAAACAGGCATCAAATCCGAAGGCCGGCTCAACCCGAAGTTAAGAAGAACATCTGACCTCGCCGTCAGGCATCTGTTAAACGAACAGGCATCGAACCTGAAGGTCGGCTCAACATGAAGTTGAGAGGAGCATTTGACATCAATGTCAAGCATCTGTTAAATAAACAGGCATCAAATCCGAAGGCTGACTCAACCCGTAGTTGAGAAGAACATCTCACCTCACCATCACGCATCTGTTAAACAAACAGGCATCGAACCCGAAGGGCGGCTCAACCCGAAGTTGATAAGAACAATAGACCTCTCTGCCAGGCATCTGTTAAACAAACAGGCATCAAACCCGAAGGCCGGTTCAACCCGAAGTTGAGAAGAACATTTGACCTCGCCGTCAGGCATCTGTTAAACAAACAGGCATTGAACCCGAAGGCCATCTCAATCCTTAATTGAGAAGAACATCTGACCTCGCCGTCAAACATCTGTTAGACAAACAGGCATCAAACCCGAAGGCCGGCTCAACTTGAAGTTTAGAGGAACATCTGACCTCCCCATCAGGCATTAGTTAAACAAACAGGCATCGAACCCGAAAGCCAGCTCAACACGAAGTTGAGAAGAACATCTAACCTCACTGTCAGACATATGTTAAACAAACAAGCATTGAAATTGATGGCCGACTTAAGCCGAAGTTGAGAAGAACATCCGACCTCGCTGCCAGGCATTAGTTAAACAAACAGGAATCGAAACCAAAGGCCGGCTCAACCCGAAGTTGAGAATAACATCTGACCTAGCCGCCACGCATCTGTTAAACAAATAGGCATCGAACCCAAAGGCCAGCTCTACCCGATGTTGAGAAGAACATCGGACCTCGCCGTGAGGCATCTGTTAAACAAAAAGGTTTGGAACCCGAAGACCGGCTCAACCCTAAGTTGAGAAGAACATCTGACCTCGCCGTCAAGCATCTGTTAAACAAACAGGCATCAAACCCAAAGGTCGTCTCAACCCTTAGTTGAGAAGAACATCTGACCTCGCTGTCAAACATCTGTTAAACAAACAGGCATCGAACGTGAAGGGCGGCTCAACCCGAAGTTGATAAGAACATCTGACCTCGCCATCAATCATCGAACCCGAAGGCCGACTCAACACGAAGTTAAGAGGAACATCTGACCTCGCCGTCAGGCATTTGTTAAACAAACCGGCCTCGAACCTAAAGGTCGGCTTAACATGAAGTTGAGAGGAACATTTGACTTCACTATCAAGCATCTGTTAAACAAACAGGCATCAAATCCGAATGCCGCCTCAACCCGAATTTTAAAAGAACATCTAACTTCACCGTCAGGCCTCTGTTAAACAAACAGGCATCGAACCCGAAGGGGGGCTCAACCCGAAGTTGATAAGAATAGTAGACCTTGCCGTCAGGCATCTCTTAAACAAACAATCATCTAACCCAACGGTTGGCTCAACTTGAAGTTGAGAGGAACATCTGACCTCGCTGTCAGGCATCTGTTAAACAAACAGGCATCGTACCTGAAGGTCGGCTCAACATGAAGCTGAGAGGAACATTTGACTTCACTGTTAAGCATCTGTTAAACAAACAGGCATCAAATTTGAAGGCCGACTCAACCTGAAGTTGAAAAGAACATCTGACCTCACAGTCAGGCATCTGTTAAACAAACAGGCATCGAACACGAAGGGCAGCTCAACCCGAAGTTGATAAGAACATTTGACCTCTCTGCCAGGCATCTGTTATACAAACAGGCATCGAACCCGAAGGCCGGCTCACCCCGAAGTTGAGAAGAACATTTGGCCTCGCCGTCAGGCATCTGTTAAACAAACAGGCATCGAACCCGAAGTCCGTCTCAATCGTTAATTGAGAAGAACATCTGACCTTGCCATCAAACGCGATGTGCGGCTCAACCCTAAGTTGATAAGAACATCTGACCTCGCCATCAATCATCGAACCCGAAGGCCGGCTCAACACGAAGTTAAGAGGAGCATTTGACCTCGCCGTCTGGCATCTGTTAAACAAACCGGCATCGATCCTAAAGGTCGGCTCAACATGAAGTTGAGAGGAACATTTGACTTCACTGTCAAGCATCTGTTAAACAAACAGGCATCAAATCCGAAGTCCGGCTCAACTCGAAGTTGAGAAGAACATCTGACCTCACCGTCAGGCATCTGTTCAACAAACAGGCATCGAACCCGAAGGGCGGCTCAACCCGAAGTTGATAAGAACATTAGACCTCGCCGTCAGGCATCTCTTAAACAAATAATCATCGAACCCAACGGTTGGCTCAACACAAAGTTGAGAGGAACATCTTACCTCGTCGTCAAGCATCTGTTAAACAAACAGGCATCGAACCTGAAGGTCGGCTCAACATGAAGTTGAGAGGAACATTTGACTTCACTATCAAGCATCTGTTAAACAAACAGGCGTCAAATCTGAAGGTCGGCTCAACCCAAAGTTGAAAAGAACATCTCACCTCACCGTCAGGCATCTGTTAAACAAACAGGCATCGAACACGAAGGGCGGCTCAACCCTAAGTTGATAAGAACATTTGTCCTCTCTGCTAGGCATCTGTTAAACAAACAGGCATCGAACCCAGAAGGTCGTCTCAATCCTTAATTGAGAAGAACATCTGACCTCGCTGTCAAACATCTGTTAAACAAACAGGTATCGAACCCGAAGGCCGACTCAACTTGAAGTTGAGAGGAACATCTGACCTCCCCATCAGGAATTAGTTAAACAAACAGGCATCGAACCCGAAGGCCAGCTTAACACGAAGTTGAGAAGAACATCTGACCTCGCTGTCAGGCATATGTTAAACAAACAGGCAGCGAATTTGATGGCCGACTCAACCCGAAATTGAGAAGAACATCCGACCTTGCTGCCAGGCAATAGTTAAACAAAAAGGAATCGAACCCGAAGGCCGGCTCAACCCTAAGTTGAGAAGAACATCTGACCTAGTCGCCAGGCATCTTTTAAACAAACAGGCATCCAACCCAAAGGCCGGCGCAACCCTAAGTCGAGAAGAACATCTGACCTCGCCGTCAGGCATCTGTTAAACAAAAAGGTGTGGAACCGGAAGGCCGGCTCAACCCGAAGTGTAGAAGAACGTCTGACCTTGCCGTCAGGCATCTGTTAAACAAACAGGCATCAAACTCGAAGGTCTTCTCAACCCTTAGTTGAGAAGAACATCTGACCTCGCCGTTAAACATCTGTAAAACAAACAGGCATCGAACCCGAAGGGCGGCTCAACCCGAAGTTGATAAGAACATCTGACCTCGCCGTCAGGCATCTGTTAAACAAACATGCATCGAACCTGAAGGCCGGCTCAACACGAATTTAAGAGGAACATCTGACCTCGCCGTCAGGCATCTGTTAAACAAATAGGCATCGAACCTGAAGGTCGGCTCAACATGAAGCTGAGAGGAACATTTGAATTCACTGTCAAGCATCTGTTAAACAAACAGGCATCAAATCCGAAGGTCGTCTCAACTCGAAGTTGAAAAGAACATCTCACCTCACCGTCAGGCATCTGTTAAACAAACAGGCATCGAACATGAAGGGCGGCTCAACCCGAAGTTGATACGAACATTTGACCTCTCTGCCAGGCATCTGTTAAACAAACAGGCATCGAACCCAAAGGCCGGCTCAACCCGAAGTTGAGAAGAACATTTGACCTCGCCGTCAGGTATCTGTTAAACAAACAGGTATCGAACCCGAAGGCCGTCTCAATCCTTAATTGAGAAGAACATCTGACCTTGCCGTCAAACATCTGTTAAACAAACAGGCATTGAACCCGAAGGCCGACTCAACTTGAAGTTGAGAGGAAAATCTGACCTCCCCATCAGGCATTAATTAAACAAGCAGGCATCGAACCCGAAGGCCAGCTTAACACGAAGTTGAGAAGAACATCTGACCTCGCTGTCAGGCATATGTTAAACAAACAGGCATCGAATTTGATGGCCGACTCAACCCGAAATTGAGAAGAACATTCGACCTTGCTGCTAGGCAATACTTAAACAAACAGGAATCGAACCCGAAGGCCGGCTCAACCCGAAGTTGAGAAGAACATCTGACCTAGTCGCCAGGCGTCTTTTAAACAAACAGGCATCCAACCCAAAGGCCGGCTCAACCCGAAGTCGAGAAGAACATCTGACCTCGCCGTCAGGCATCTGTTAAACAAAAAGGTGTGGAACACGAAGGCCGGCTCAACCCGAAGTGTAGAAGAACATCTGACCTTGCCGTCAGGCATCTATTAAACAAACAGGCATCAAACTCGAAGGTCTTTTCAACCCTTAGTTGAGAAGAACATCTGACCTCACCGTTAAACATCTGTAAAACAGACAGGCACCGAACCCGAAGGTCGGCTCAACCCGAAGTTGATAAGAACATCTGACCTCGCCGTCATGCATCTGTTAAACAAACAGGCATTGAACCCGAAGGCCGGCTCAACACGAAGTTGAGAGGAACATCTGACCTTGCCGTCAGGCATCTGTTAAACAAATAGGGATCGAACCTGAAGGTCGGCTCAACATGAAGCTGAGAGGAACATTTGACTTCACTGTCAAGCATCTGTTAAACAAACAGGCATCAAATCTGAAGGCCGGCTCAACCCGAAGTTGAAAAGAACATCTCACCTCACCGTCAGACATCTATTAAACAAACAAGCATCGAACACGAAGGGCGGCTCAACCAGAAGTTAATAAGAACATTTGACCTCTCTGCCAGGCATCTGTTAAACAAACAGGCATCGAACCCAAAGGCCGACTCAACCCGAAGTTGAGAAGAACATTTGACCTCGCCGTCAGACATTTGTTAAATAAACAGGCATCGAACCCGAAGGCCGTCTCAATCCTTATTTGAGAAGAACATCTGACCTCGCCGTCAAACATCTGTTAAACAAACAGGCATCCAACCCGAAGGCCGACTCAACTTGAAGTTGAGAGGAAAATCTGACCTCCCCATCAGGCATTAGTTAAACAAGCAGGCATCGAACCCGAAGGCCAGCTTAACACGAAGTTGAGAAGAACATCGGACCTCGCTGTCAGGCATATGTTAAACAAATAGGCAGCGACTTTGATGGCCGACTCAACCCGAAGTAGAGAAGAACATCCGACATCGCTTCCAGGCATTAGTTAAACAAACAGGAATCGAACCCGAAGGCCGGCTCAACCCGAAGTTGAGAAGAACATCTGACCTAGTCGCTAGGAATCTTTTAAACAAAAAGGCATCGAACCCAAAGGTCGGCTCAACCCGAAGTCGAGAAGAACATCTAAACCTCGCCGTCAGGCATCTGTTAAAAAAAAGGTGTGGAACCCGAAGGCCGGCTGAACCCGAAGTTGAGAAGAACATCTGACCTTGCCGTCAGGCATCTGTTAAACAAACAGGCATCAAACCCGAAGGTCTTCTCAACCCTTAGTTGAGAAGAACATCTGACCTCGCCGTCAAACATCTGTTAAACAAACATGCATCGAACCCGAAGGGCGGCTCAACCCGAAGTTGGTAAGAGCATCTGACCTCACAGTCAGGCATCTGTTAAACAAACAGTCATCGAACCCGAAGGCCGGCTCAACAAGAAGTTGAGAGGAACATCTGACCTCGCCGTCAGGCATCTGTTAAACAAACAGCATCGAACCTGAAGATCGGCTCAACATGAAGTTGAGAGGAACATATGACTTCACTGTCAAACATCTGTTAAACAAACAGGCATCGAACCCGAAGGGCGGCTCAACCTGAAGTTGAAAAGAACATTAGACCTCACTGTCAGACATCTCTTAAACAAACAGGCATCGAACCCGAAGGCCAGCTCAACACGAAGTTGAGAGGAACATATGACCTCGCTGTCAGGCATCGAACCTGAAGGTCGGCTCAATATGAAGTTGAGAGGAATATTTGACTTCACTGTCAAGCATCTGTTAAACTAACCGGCTCAACCCGATGTTGAGAAGAACATCTGACCTCACTGTCAGGCATCTGTTAAACAAACCGGCATCGAACCCGAAGGGCGGCTCAAGCCGAAGTTGATAAAAACATTTGACCTCTCTGCCAAGTATCTGTTAAACAAACAGGCATCGAACCCGAAGGCCAGCTCAACCCGAAGTTTAGAAGAACATTTGACCTCGCCATCAGGCATCTGTTAAACAAACAGGCATCGAACCCGAAGGCCGTCTCAATCTTTAATTGAGAAAAACATCTGACCTCGCCGTCAAACATCTGTTAAACCAACAGGCATCGAACCCGATGGCCGGCTCAACTTGAAGTTGAGAGGAACATCTGACCTCCCCACCAGGCATTAGTTAATCAAATAGGCATCAAACCTGAACGCCGACACAACACGAAGTTGAGAAGAACATCTGACGTTGCTGTAAGGAATATGTTAAACAAACAGGCATCAAATTTGAAGGACGACTCAACCTGAAGTTGAGAAGAACATCCGACCTCGCTGACAGGCATTAGTTAAACAAACAGGAATCGAACCCGAAGGGCGGCTCAACCCGAAGTTGAGAAGAACATCTGACCAAGTCACCAGACATCTGTTAAACAAACATGCTTCGAACCCAAAGGTCGGCTCAACCCGAAGTCGAGAAGAACATATGACCTCGCTGTCAGGCATCTATTAAACAAACAGGCATCAAACCCGAACGCCGGTACAACACGAAGTTGAGAAAAACATCTGACGTTGCTGTAAGGAATATGTTAAACAAACATGCATCAAATTTGATGGCCAACTCAACCCGAAGTTGAGAAGAACATCCGACCTCGCTGACAGGCATTGGTTAAACAAACAGGAATCGAACCCGAAGGGCGGCTCAACCCGAAGTTGAGAAGAACATCTGACCTAGTCACCAGACATCTATTAAACAAACATGCATCGAACACAAAGGCCGGCTCAACCCGAAGTCGAGAAGAACATATGACCTCGCTGTCAGGTATCTGTTAAACAAACAGGTATCAAACCTGAAAGTCGTCTCACCATGAAGTTGAGAGGAACATCTGACCTCCCCATCAAGCATTTGTTAAAAAAACAGGCATTGAACCCGAAGGCCGGCACAATACGAAGTTGAGAAGATCATCTGACCTCGCCGTCAGGCATCGTTTAAAGACACATGCATCGAACCCGAAGGCCGGCTCAACACAAAGTAGAGAGGAACATTTGACTTCACTATCAAGCATCTGTTAAACAAACAGGCACCAAATCTGAAGGCCAGCTTAACCCGATGTTTAGAAGAACATCTGACCTCACCGTTAGGCATCTATTAAACAAACAGGCATCGAACCCGAGGGCGGATCAAGCCGAAGTTGATAAAAACATTTGACTTCTCTGCCAGGCATCTGTTATACAAACTGGCATCGAACCCGAAAGCCTGCTCAACCCGAAGTTGAGAAGAACATTTGACCTCGCCGTCAGGCATCTGTTAAACAAACAGGCATCGAACCCGACGACCGTCTCAATCCTTAATTGAGAAGAACATCTGACCTTGCTGTCAAACATCTGTTAAACAAACAGGCATCGAACCCGAAGGCCGGCTCAACTTGAATTGAGAGGAACATCTAACCTCCCCACCAGGCATTAGTTAAACAAACAGGCATCGAACCCGAAGGCCGGCATAACAAAAAGTTGAGAAGAACATCTGACGTCGCTGTCAGGCATATGTTAAAACAAAAAGCATCGAATTTCATGGCCGACTCAACCCGAAGTTGAGAAGAACATATGACCTCGCCGTCAGGCATCTGTTAAACAAAAAGGTGTGGAACCCGAAGGCTGGCTAAACTCGAAGTTGAGAAGAACAACTGACCTTGCCGTCAGGCATCTGTTAAACAAACATGCATCAAACCCGAAGGCCGTCTCAACCCTTAGTTGAGTGGAACATATGCCCTCGCTGTCAAACATCTGTTAAACAAACAGGTATCGAACCCGAAATCCGGCTCATCATGAAGTTGAGAGGAACATCTGACCTCCCCATCAGGCATTAGTTAAACAAACAGGCATCAAACCCGAAGGCCGGCACAACACGAAGTTGAGAAGAACATTTGACCTCGCTGTCAGGCATCTGTTAAACAAATAGGCATCGAACTCAAAGGTCGGCTCAACATGAAGTTGAGAGAAATATTTGACTTCACTGTCAAGCATCTGTTAAACAAACAGACATCAAATCTGAAGGTCGGCTCAACCCGAAGTTGAGAAGAACATCTGACCTCACCATCAGGCATCTGTTAAACAAACATGCATCGAACCCGAAGGGCGGGTCAACCCGAAGTTAATTATAACATCTGACCTCACTGTCAATCATCTGTTAAACAAACAAACATCGAACCCGAAGGTCGGCTCAACATGAAGTTGAGAGGAATATTTGACTTCACTGTCAAGCATCTGTGAAACAAACATGCATCGAACCCAAAGGCCGGCTCAACACGAAGTTGATAGGAACATCTGACCTCGCCATCAGTCATCTGTTAAACAAAGGTCAGATGTTCCTATCAACTTCGGGTTGAGCTGGCCTTCGGGTTCGATGCCTGTTTGTTTAACAGATGCCTAACGGCGAAGTCAGATGTTCTTATCAACTTCGGGTTGAGCCGCCCTTCGGGTTCGACGCCTGTTTGTTTAACAGATGCCTGACGGTGAGGTCAGATGTTCTTCTCAATTTCAAGTTGAGCCGGTCTTCGGGTTCGATGCCTGTTTGTTTAACAGATGCCTAACGGTGAGGTCAGATGTTCTTCTCAACTTCGGGTTGAGCCGGCCTTCGGATTTGATGCCTGTTTGTTTAACAGATGCTTGACAGTGAAGTCAAATGTTTCTCTCAAATTCATGTTGAGCCGACCTTCTGGTTTGATGCCTGTTTGTTTAACAGATGCCTAACGGCAAGGTCAGATGTTCCTCTCAACTTTGTGTTGAGCTGGCCTTCGGGTTCGATGTCTGTTTGTTTAAGAGATGCCTGACGGCGAGGTCAGATGTTCTTATCAACTTCTAGTTGAGCCGCCCTTTGGGTTTGATGCATGTTTGTTTAACAGATTCCTGGCGGAGAGGTCTAATGTTCTTATCAACTACGGATTGAGCCGCCCTTCGGGTTCGATACCTGTTTGTTTAACATATGCTTGACGGTGAGGTCAGATGTTCTTCTCAACTTCGGGTTGAGCCGACCTTTGGATTTGATGCCTGTTTGTTTAACAGATGCTTGACAGTGAAGTCAAATGTTCCTCTCAACTTCATGTTGAGCCGACTTCAAGTTCGGTACCTGTTTGTTTAACAGATGCCTAACGGCGAGGTCAGATATTCCTCTCAACTTCGTGTTGAGCCGGCCTTCGGGTTCGATGTCTGTTTGTTTAAGAGATGCCTGACGGCGAGGTCAAATGTTCTTATCAACTTCTGGTTGAGCCGGCCTTTGGGTTTGATGCATGTTCATTTAACAGATGCCTGGCGGAGAGGTCTAATGTTCTTATCAACTACGGATTGAGCCGCCCTTCGGGTTCGATGCCTTTTGGTTTAACAGATGCCTGACAGTGAGGTCAGATGTTCTTCTCAACTTCGGGTTGAGCCGGCCTTCAGATTTGATGCCTGTTTGTTTAACATATGCTTGACAGTGAAGTCAAATGTTCCTCTCAACTTCATGTTGAGCCGACCTTCAGGTTCGATGCCTGTTTGTTTAACAGATGCCTGACGGCGAGGTCAGATGTTTCTCTCAACTTCGTGTTGAGCCGGCCTTCGGGTTCGATGCCTATTTGTTTAAGAGATGCCTGACGGCAATGTCAGATGTTCTTATCAACTTTGGGTTGAGCTGGCCTTCAGGTTCGATGCCTGTTTGTTTAACAGATGCCTGACGGTGAGGTCAGATGTTCTTCTCAACTTCAAGTTGAGCCGGCCTTCGGGTTCGATGCCTGTTTGTTTAATAGATGCCTGGTGGAGAGGTCTAATGTTCTTATCAACTTTGGGTTGTGCCGCCCTTCGGGTTCGATGCCTGTATGATTAACAGATGCCTGACAGTGAGGTCAGATGTTCTTCTCAACTTCGGGTTAAGCCGACGTTCGGATTTGATGCCTGTTTTTTTAACAGATGCTTGACAGTGATGTCAAATGTTCCTCTCAACTTCATGTTGAGCCGACATTCAGGTTCGATGCCTGTTTGTTTAACAGATGCCAGACGGCGAGGTCAGATGTTCCTATGAACTTCGGGTTGAGCTGGCCTTCGGGTTCGATGCCTGTTTGTTTAACAGATGCCTAACGGCGAAGTCAGATGTTCATATCAACTTCGGGTTGAGCCGCCCTTCGGGTTCGACGCCTATTTGTTTAACAGATGCCTGACGGTGAGGTCAGATGTTCTTCTCAACTTCAAGTTGAGCCGGCCTTCGGGTTCGATGCCCGTTTGTTTAACAGATGCTTGACGGTGAGGTCAGATGTTCTTCTCAACTTCGGGTTGAGCCGGCCTTCGAATTTGATGCCTGTTTGTTTAACAAATGCTTGAGAGTGAAGTCAAACGTTCCTCTCAACTTCATGTTGAGCCGACCTTCAGGTTTGATGTCTGTTTGTTTAACAGATGCCTAACGGCGAGGTCAGATGTTCCTCTCAACTTCGTGTTGATCCGGGCTTCGGGTTCGAAGTCTGTTTGTTTAAGAGATGCCTGACAGCGAGGTCAGATGTTCTTATCAACTTCTGGTAGAGCCGGCTTTTGGGTTTGATGCCTGTTTGTTTAACAAATGCTTTGCAGAGAGGTCTAATGTTCTTATCAACTTCGGGTTGAGCCGCCCTGCGGGTTCGATACCTGTTTGTTTAACAGATGCCTGATGGTGAGGTCAGATGTTCTTCTCAACTTCAAGTTGAGCCGGCCTTCGGGTTTGTTGCCTGTTTGTTTAACAGATGTTTGACGGCGAGGCCAGATGTTCTTCTCAATTAAAGATTGACACGGCCTTCGGGTTTGATGCCTGTTTGTTTAACAGATGCCTAATGGCAAGGTCAAATGTTCTTCTCAACTTCGGGTTGAGTCGGCCTTCGGGTTCGATTCCTGTTTTTTTAACAGATGCTTGGTGGAGAGGTCTAATGTTCTTATCAACTTTGGGTTGTGCCGCCCTTCGGGTTCGATGCCTGTTTGATTGACAGATGCCTGACGGTGAGGTCAGATGTTCTTCTCAACTTCGGTTTGAGCCGACCTTTGGATTTGATGCCTGTTTTTTTAACAGATGCTTGACAGTGATGTCAAATGTTCCTCTCAACTTTATGTTGAGCCGACATTCAGGTTCGATGTCTGTTTGTTTAACAGATGCCTGACAGCGAGGTCAGATGTTCCTATCAACTTCGGGTTGAGCTGGCCTTCGGGTTCGATGCCTGTTTGTTTAACAGATGCCTAACGGCGAAGTCAGATGTTCTTATCAACTTCGGGTTGTGCTGCCCTTCGGGTTCGACGCCTGTTTGTTTAACAGATGCCTGACGGTGAGGTCAGATGTTCTTCTCAATTTCAAGTTGAGCCGGTCTTCGGGTTCGATGCCTGTTTGTTTAACAGATGCCTAACGGTGAGGTCAGATGTTCTTCTCAACTTCGGGTTGAGCCGGCCTTCGGATTTGATGCCTGTTTGTTTAACAGATGCTTGACAGTGAAGTCAAATGTTTCTCTCAAATTCATGTTGAGCCGACCTTCTGGTTTGATGCCTGTTTGTTTAACAGATGCCTAACGGCGAGGTCAGATGTTCCTCTCAACTTTGTGTTGAGCTGGCCTTCGGGTTCGATGTCTGTTTGTTTAAGAGATGCCTGACGGCGAGGTCAGATGTTCTTATCAACTTCTGGTTGAGCCGCCCTTTGGGTTTGATGCATGTTTGTTTAACAGATTCCTGGCGGAGAGGTCTAAGGTTCTTATCAACTACGGATTGAGCCGCCCTTCGGGTTCGATGCCTTTTTGTTTAACAGATGCCTGACGGTGAGGTCAGATGTTCTTCTAAACTTCGGGTTTAGCCGGCCTTCAGATTTGATGCCTGTTTGTTTAACATATGCTTGACAGTGAAGTCAAATGTTCCTCTCAACTTCATGTTGAGCCGACCTTCAGGTTCGATGCCTGTTTGTTTAACAGATGCCTGACGGCGAGGTCAGATGTTTCTCTCAACTTCGTGTTGAGGCGGCCTTCGGGTTCGATGCCTATTTGTTTAAGAGATGCCTGACGGCAATGTAAGATGTTCTTATCAACTTTGGGTTAAGCTGGCCTTCAGGTTCGATGCCTGTTTGTTTAACAGATGCCTAATAGCAAAGTCAGATGTTCTTATCAACTTCGGGTTGAGCCGCCCTTCGGGTTCGATGCCTGTTTGTTTAACAGATGCCTGACGGTGAGGTCAGATGTTCTTCTCAACTTCAAGTTGAGCCGGCCTTCGGGTTCGATGCCTGTTTGTTTAACAGATGCCTGGTGGAGAGGTCTAATGTTCTTATCAACTTTGGGTTGTGCCGCCCTTCGGGTTCGATGCCTGTTTGATTAATAGATGCCTGACAGTGAGGTCAGATGTTCTTCTCAACTTCGGGTTAAGCCGACCTTCGGATTTGATGCCTGTTTTTTTAACAGATGCTTGACAGTGATGTCAAATGTTCCTCTCAACTTCATGTTGAGCGAACATTCAGGTTCGATGCCTGTTTGTTTAACAGATGCCAGACGGCGAGGTCAGATGTTCCTATCAACTTCGGGTTGAGCTGGCCTTCGGGTTCGATGCTTGTTTGTTTAATAGATGCCTAACGGCGAAGTCAGATGTTCTTATCAACTTCGGGTTGAGCCGCCCTTCGGGTTCGACGCCTATTTGTTTAACAGATGCTTGACGGTGAGGTCATATGTTCTTCTCAAATTCAAGTTGAGCCGGCCTTCGGGTTCGATGCCTGTTTGTTTAACAGATGCTTGACGGTGAGGTCAGATGTTCTTCTCAACTTCGGGTTGAGCCGGCCTTCGGATTTGATGCCTGTTTGTTTAACAGATGCTTGAGAGTGAAGTCAAACGTTCCTCTCAACTTCATGTTGAGCCGACCTTCAGGTTTGATGCCTGTTTGTTTAACAGATGCCTAACAGCGAGGTCAGATGTTCCTCTCAACTTCGTGTTGAGCCGGGCTTCGGGTTCGATGTCTGTTTGTTTAAGAGATGCCTGACAGCGAGGTCAGATGTTCTTATCAACTTTTGGTTGAGCCGACCTTTGGGTTTGATGCCTGTTTGTTTAACAGATGCTTTGTAGAGAGGTCTAATGTTCTTATCAACTTCGGGTTGAGCCGCCCTTCGGGTTCGATACCTGTTTGTTTAACAGATGCCTGACGGTGAGGTCAGATGTTCTTCTCAACTTCGGGTTGAGCCGGCCTTCAGATTTGATGCCTGTTTGTTTAACATATGCTTGACAGTGAAGTCAAATGTTCCTCTCAACTTCATGTTGAGCCGACCTTCAGGTTCGATGCCTGTTTGTTTAACAGATGCCTGACGGCGAGGTCAGATGTTTCTCTCAACTTCGTGCTGAGCCGGCCTTCGGGTTCGATGCTTATTTGTTTAAGAGATGCCTGACGGCAATGTCAGATGTTCTTATTAACTTTGGGTTGAGCTGGCCTTCAGGTTCGATGCCTGTTTGTTTAACAGATACCTGACGGTGAGGTCAGATGTTCTTCTCAACTTCAAGTTGAGCCGGCCTTCGGGTTCGATGCCTGTTTGTTTAATAGATGCCTGGTGGAGAGGTCTAATGTTCTTATCAACTTTGGGTTGTGCCGCCCTTCGGGTTCGATGCCTGTATGATTAACAGATGCCTGACAGTGAGGTCAGATGTTCTTCTCAACTTCGGGTTAAGCCGACGTTCGGATTTGATGCCTGTTTTTTTAACAGATGCTTGACAGTGATGTCAAATGTTCCTCTCAACTTCATGTTGAGCCGACATTCAGGTTCGATGCCTGTTTGTTTAACAGATGCCAGACGGCGAGGTCAGATGTTCCTATCAACTTCGGGTTGAGCTGGCCTTCGGGTTCGATGCCTGTTTGTTTAACAGATGCCTAACGGCGAAGTCAGATGTTCATATCAACTTCGGGTTGAGCCGCCCTTCGGGTTCGACGCCTACTTGTTTAACAGATGCCTGACGGTGAGGTCAGATGTTCTTCTCAACTTCAAGTTAAGCCGGCCTTCGGGTTCGATGCCCGTTTGTTTAACAGATGCTTGACGGTGAGGTCAGATGTTCTTCTCAACTTCGGGTTGAGCCGGCCTTCGGATTTGATGCCTGTTTGTTTAACAGATGCTTGAGAGTGAAGTCAAACGTTCCTCTCAACTTCATGTTGAGCCGACCTTCAGGTTTGATGCGTGTTTGTTTAACAGATGCCTAACGGCGAGGTCAGATGTTCCTCTCAACTTCGTGTTGAGCCGGGCTTCGGGTTCGATGTCTATTTGTTTAAGAGATGCCTGACAGCGAGGTCAGATGTTCTTATCAACTTCTGGTAGAGCCGGCCTTTGGGTTTGATGCCTGTTTGTTTAACAGATGCTTTGCAGAGAGGTCTAATGTTCTTATCAACTTCGGGTTAAGCCGCCCTCCGGGTTCGATACCTGTTTGTTTAACAGATGCCTGATGGTGAGGTCAGATGTTCTTCTCAACTTCAAGTTGAGCCGGCCTTCGGGTTCGATGCCTTTTTGTTTAACAGATGTTTGACGGCGAGGCCAGATGTTCTTCTCAATTAAAGATTGACACGGCCTTCGGGTTTGATGCCTGTTTGTTTAACAGATGCCTAACGGCAAGGTCAAATGTTCTTCTCAACTTCGGGTTGAGCCGGCCTTCGGGTTCGATTCCTGTTTGTTTAACAGATGCCTGGTGGAGAGGTCTAATGTTCTTATCAACTTTCGGTTGTGCCGCCCTTCGGGTTCGATGCCTGTTTGATTGACAGATGCCTGACGGTGAGGTCAGATGTTCTTCTCAACTTCGGTTTGAGTCGACCTTTGGATTTGATGCCTGTTTTTTTAACAGATGCTTGACAGTGATGTCAAATGTTCCTCTCAACTTTATGTTGAGCCGACATTCAGGTTCGATGCCTGTTTGTTTAACAGATGCCTGACAGCGAGGTCAGATGTTCCTATCAACTTCGGGTTGAGCTGGCCTTCGGGTTCGATGCCTGTTTGTTTAACAGATGCCTAACGGCGAAGTCAGATGTTCTTATCAACTTCGGGTTGAGCCGCCCTTCGGGTTCAACGCCTGTTTGTTTAACAGATGCCTGACGGTGAGGTCAGATGTTCTTCTCAATTTCAAGTTGAGCCGGTCTTCAGGTTCGATGCCTGTTTGTTTAACAGATGCCTAACGGTGAGGTCAGATGTTCTTCTCAACTTCGGGTTGAGCCGGCCTTCGGATTTGATGCCTGTTTGTTTAACAGATGCTTGACAGTGAAGTCAAATGTTTCTCTCAAATTCATGTTGAGTCGACCTTCTGGTTTGATGCCTGTTTGTTTAACAGATTCCTAACAGCAAGGTCAGATGTTCCTCTCAACTTTGTGTTGAGCTGGCCTTCGGGTTCGATGTCTGTTTATTTAAGAGATGCCTGACGGCGAGGTCAGATGTTCTTATCAACTTCTGGTTGAGCCGCCCTTTGGGTTTGATGCATGTTTGTTTAACAGATTCCTGGCGGAGAGGTCTAATGTTCTTATCAACTACGGATTGAGACGCCCTTCGGGTTCGATGCCTTTTTGTTTAACAGATGCCTGACGGTGAGGTCAGATGTTCTTCTCAACTTCGGGTTTAGTCGGCCTTCAGATTTGATGCCTGTTTGTTTAACATATGCTTGACAGTGAAGTCAAATGTTCCTCTCAACTTCATGTTGAGCCGACCTTCAGGTTCGATGCCTGTTTGTTTAATAGATGCCTGACGGCGAGGTCAGAAGTTTCTCTCAACTTCGTGTTGAGGCGGCCTTCGGGTTCGATGCCTATTTGTTTAAGAGATGCCTGACGGCAATGTCAGATGTTCTTATCAACTTTGGGTTGAGCTGGCCTCCAGGTTCGATGCCTGTTTGTTTAACAGATGCCTAACAACAAAGTCAGATGTTCTTATCAACTTCGGGTTGCGCCGCCCTTCGGGTTCGATGCCTGTTTGTTTAACAGATGCCTGACGGTGAGGTCAGATGTTCTTCTTAACTTCAAGTTGAGCCGGCCTTCGGGTTCGATGCCTGTTTGTTTAATAGATGCCTGGTGGAGAGGTCTAATGTTCTTATCAACTTTGGGTTGTGCCGCCCTTCGGGTTCGATGCCTGTATGATTAACAGATGCCTGACAGTGAGGTCAGATGTTCTTCTCAACTTCGGGTTAAGCCGACGTTCGGATTTGATGCCTGTTTTTTTAACAGATGCTTGACAGTGATGTCAAATGTTCCTCTCAACTTCATGTTGAGCCGACATTCAGGTTCGATGCCTGTTTGTTTAACAGATGCCAGACGGCGAGGTCAGATGTTCCTATCAACTTCGGGTTGAGCTGGCCTTCGGGTTCGATGCCTGTTTGTTTAACAGATGCCTAACGGCGAAGTCAGATGTTCATATCAACTTCGGGTTGAGCCGCCCTTCGGGTTCGACGCCTATTTGTTTAACAGATGCCTGACGGTGAGGTCAGATGTTCTTCTCAACTTCAAGTTGAGCCGGCCTTCGGGTTCGATGCCCGTTTGTTTAACAGATGCTTGACGGTGAGGTCAGATGTTCTTCTCAACTTCGGGTTGAGCCGGCCTTCGGATTTGATGCCTGTTTGTTTAACAGATGCTTGAGAGTGAAGTCAAACGTTCCTCTCAACTTCATGTTGAGCCAACTTCAGGTTTGATGCCTGTTTGTTTAACAGATGCCTAACGGCGAGGTCAGATGTTCCTCTCAACTTCGTGTTGAGCCGGGCTTCGGGTTCGATGTCTGTTTGTTTAAGAGATGCCTGACAGCGAGGTCAGATGTTCTTATCAACTTCTGGTAGAGCCGGCCTTTGGGTTTGATGCCTGTTTGTTTAACAGATGCTTTGCAGAGAGGTCTAATGTTCTTATCAACTTCGGGTTGAGCCGCCCTGCGGGTTCGATACCTGTTTGTTTAACAGATGCCTGATGGTGAGGTCAGATGTTCTTCTCAACTTCAAGTTGAGCCGGCCTTCGGGTTCGATGCCTGTTTGTTTAACAGATGTTTGACGGCGAGGCCAGATGTTCTTCTTAATTAAAGATTGACACGGCCTTCGGGTTTGATGCCTGTTTGTTTAACAGATGCCTAACGGAAAGGTCAAATGTTCTTCTCAACTTCGGGTTGAGCCGGCCTTCGGGTTCGATTCCTGTTTGTTTAACAGATGCCTGGTGGAGAGGTCTAATGTTCTTATCAACTTTGGGTTGTGTCGCCCTTCGGGTTCGATGCCTGTTTGATTGACAGATGCCTGACGGTGAGGTCAGATGTTCTTCTCAACTTCGGTTTGAGCCGACCTTTGGATTTGATGCCTGTTTTTTTAACAGATGCTTGACAGTGATGTCAAATGTTCCTCTCAACTTTATGTTGAGCCGACATTCAGGTTCGATGCCTGTTTGTTTAATAGATGCCTGACAACGAGGTCAGATGTTCCTATCAACTTCGGGTTGAGCTGGCCTTCGGGTCCGATACCTGTTTGTTTAACAGATGCCTAACGGCGAAGTCAGATGTTCTTATCAACTTCGGGTTGAGCCGCCCTTCGGGTTCGACGCCTGTTTGTTTAACAGATGCCTGACGGTGAGGTCAGATGTTCTTCTCAACTTCAAGTTGAGCCGACCTTCGGGTTCGATGCCTGTTTGTTTAATAGATGCCTGGTGGAGAGGTCTAATGTTCTTATCAACTTTGGGTTGTGCCGCCCTTCGGGTTCGATGCCTGTATGATTAACAGATGCCTGACAGTAAGGTCAGATGTTCTTCTCAACTTCGGGTTTAGCCAACGTTCGGATTTGATGCCTGTTTTTTTAACAGATGCTTGACAGTGATGTCAAATGTTCCTCTCAACTTCATGTTGAGCCGACATTCAGGTTCGATGCCTGTTTGTTTAACAGATGCCAGACGGCGAGGTCAGATGTTCCTATCAACTTCGGGTTGAGCTGGCCTTCGGGTTCGATGCCTGTTTGTTTAACAGATGCCTAACGGCGAAGTCAGATGTTCATATCAACTTCGGGTTGAGCCGCCCTTCGGGTTCGACGCCTATTTGTTTAACAGATGCCTGACGGTGAGGTCAGATGTTCTTCTCAACTTCAAGTTGAGCCAGCCTTCGGGTTCGATGCCCGTTTGTTTAATAGATGCTTGACGGTGAGGTCAGATGTTCTTCTCAACTTCGGGTTGAGCCGGCCTTCGGATTTGATGCCTGTTTGTTTAACATATGCTTGAGAGTGAAGTCAAACGTTCCTCTCAACTTCATGTTGAGCCAACCTTCAGGTTTGATGCCTGTTTGTTTAACAGATGCCTAACGGCGAGGTCAGATGTTCCTCTCAACTTCGTGTTGAGCCGGGCTTCGGGTTCGATGTCTGTTTGTTTAAGAGATGCCTGACAGCGAGGTCAGATGTTCTTATCAACTTCTGGTAGAGCCGGCCTTTGGGTTTGATGCCTGTTTGTTTAACAGATGCTTTGCAGAGAGGTCTAATGTTCTTATCAACTTCGGGTTGAGCCGCCCTGCGGGTTCGATACCTGTTTGTTTAACAGATGCCTGATGGTGAGGTCAGATGTTCTTCTCAACTTCAAGTTGAGCCGGCCTTCGGGTTCGATGCCTGTTTGTTTAACAGATGTTTGACGGCGAGGCCAGATGTTCTTCTCAATTAAAGATTGACACGGCCTTCGGGTTTGATGCCTGTTTGTTTAACAGATGCCTAACGGCAAGGTCAAATGTTCTTCTCAACTTCGGGTTGAGCCGGCCTTCGGGTTCGATTCCTGTTTGTTTAAAAGGTGCCTGGTGGAGAGGTCTAATGTTCTTATCAACTTTGGGTTGTGCCGCCCTTCGGGTTCGATGCCTGTTTGATTGACAGATGCCTGACGGTGAGGTCAGATGTTCTTCTCAACTTCGGTTTGAGCCGACCTTTGGATTTGATGCCTGTTTTTTTAACAGATGCTTGACAGTGATGTCAAATGTTCCTCTCAACTTTATGTTGAGCCGACATTCAGGTTCGATGCCTGTTTGTTTAACAGATGCCTGACAGCGAGGTCAGATGTTCCTATCAACTTCGGGTTGAGCTGGCCTTCGGGATCGATGCCTGTTTGTTTAACAGATGCCTAACGGCGAAGTCAGATGTTCTTATCAACTTCGGGTTGAGCCGCCCTTCGGGTTCGACGCCTGTTTGTTTAACAGATGCCTGACGGTGAGGTCAGATGTTCTTCTCAATTTCAAGTTGAGCCGGTCTTCGGGTTCGATGCCTGTTTGTTTAACAGATGCCTAACGGTGAGGTCAGATGTTCTTCTCAACTTTGGGTTGAGCCGGCCTTCGGATTTGATGCCTGTTTGTTTAACAGATGCTTGACAGTGAAGTCAAATGTTTCTCTCAAGTTCATGTTGAGCCGACCTTCTGGTTTGATGCCTGTTTGTTTAACAGATGCCTAACGGCGAGGTCAGATGTTCCTCTCAACTTTGTGTTGAGCTGGCCTTCGGGTTCGATGTCTGTTTGTTTAAGAGATGCCTGACGGCGAGGTCAGATGTTCTTATCAACTTCTGGTTGAGCCGCCCTTTGGGTTTGATGCATGTTTGTTTAACAGATTCCTGGCGGAGAGGTCTAATGTTCTTATCAACTACGGATTGAGACGCCCTTCGGGTTCGATGCCTTTTTGTTTAACAGATGTCTGACGGTGAGGTCAGATGTTCTTCTCAACTTCGGGTTTAGCCGGCCTTCAGATTTGATGCCTGTTTGTTTAACATATGCTTGACAGTGAAGTCAAATGTTCCTCTCAACTTCATGTTGAGCCGCCCTTCAGGTTCGATGCCTGTTTGTTTAACAGATGCCTGACGGCGAGGTCAGATGTTTCTCTCAACTTCGTGTTGAGGCGGCCTTCGGGTTCGATGCCTATTTGTTTAAGAGATGCCTGATGGCAATGTCAGATGTTCTTATCAACTTTGGGTTGAGCTGGCTTTCAGGTTCGATCCTTGTTTGTTTAACAAATCCCTAACAGCAAAGTCAGATGTTCTTATCAACTTCGGGTTGAGCCTCCCTTTGGGTTCGATGCCTGTTTGTTTAACAGATGCCTGACGGTGAGGTCAGATGTTCTTCTCAACTTCAAGTTGAGCCGGCCTTCGGGTTCGATGCCTGTTTGTTTAACAAATGCCTGGTGGAGAGGTCTAATGTTCTTATCAACTTTGGGTTGTGCCGCCCTTCGGGTTCGATGCCTGTTTGATTAATAGATGCCTGACAGTGAGGTCAGATGTTCTTCTCAACTTCGGGTTAAGCCGACCTTCGGATTTGATGCCTGTTTTTTTAACAGATGCTTGACAGTGATGTCAAATGTTCCTCTCAACTTCATGTTGAGCGAACATTCAGGTTCGATGCCTGTTTGTTTAACAGATGCCAGACGGCGAGGTCAGATGTTCCTATCAACTTCGGGTTGAGCTGGCCTTCGGGTTCGATGCTTGTTTGTTTAAGAGATGCCTAACGGCGAAGTCAGATGTTCTTATCAACTTCGGGTTGAGCTGCCCTTCAGGTTCGACGCCTATTTGTTTAACAGATGCCTGACGGTGAGGTCAGATGTTCTTCTCAAATTCAAGTTGAGCCGGCCTTCGGGTTCGATGCCTGTTTGTTTAACAGATGCTTGACGGTGAGGTCAGATGTTCTTCTCAACTTCGGGTTGAGCCGGCCTTCGGATTTGATGCCTGTTTGTTTAACAGATGCTTGAGAGTGAAGTCAAACGTTCCTCTAAACTTCATGTTGAGCCGACCTTCAGGTTTGATGCCTGTTTGTGTAACAGATGCCTAACAGCGAGGTCAGATGTTCCTCTCAACTTCGTGTTGAGATGGGCTTCGGGTTCGATGTCTGTTTGTTTAAGAGATGCCTGACAGCGAGGTCAGATGTTCTTATCAAATTTTGGTTGAGCCGGCCTTTGGGTTTGATGCCTGTTTGTTTAACAGATGCTTTGCAGAGAGGTCTAATGTTCTTATCAACTTCGGGTTGAGCCGCCCTTCGGGTTCGATACCTGTTTGTTTAACAGATGCTTGACGGTGAGGTCAGATGTTCTTCTCAACTTCGGGTTGAGCCGACCTTTGGATTTGGTGCCTGTTTGTTTAACAGATGCTTGACAGTGAAGTCAAATGTTCCTCTCAACTTCATGTTGAGCCGACTTCAAGTTCGGTACCTGTTTGTTTAACAGATGCCTAACGGCGAGGTCAGATGTTCCTCTCAACTTCGTGTTGAGCCGGCCTTCGGGTTCGATGTCTGTTTGTTTAAGAGATGCCTGACGGCGAGGTCAGATGTTCTTATCAACTTCTGGTTGAGCCGGCCTTTGGGTGTGATGCATGTTCATTTAACAGATGCCTGGCGGAGAGGTCTAATGTTCTTATCAACTACGGATTGAGCCGCCCTTCGGGTTCGATGCCTTTTGGTTTAACAGATGCCTGACGGTGAGGTCAGATGTTCTTCTCAACTTCGGGTTGAGCCGGCCTTCAGATTTGATGCCTGTTTGTTTAACATATGCTTGACAGTGAAGTCAAATGTTCCTCTCAACTTCATGTTGAGCCGACCTTCAGGTTCGATGCCTGTTTGTTTAACAGATGCCTGACGGCGAGGTCAGATGTTTCTCTTAACTTCGTGTTGAGCCGGCCTTCGGGTTCGATGCCTATTTGTTTAAGAGATGCCTGACGGCAATGTCAGATGTTCTTATCAACTTTGGGTTGAGCTGGCCTTCAGGTTCGATGCCTGTTTGTTTAACAGATGCCTAACAGCAAAGTCAGATGTTCTTATCAACTTCGGGTTGAGCCGCCCTTCGGGTTCGATGCCTGTTTGTTTAACAGATGCTTGACAGTGATGTCAAATGTTCCTCTCAACTTCATGTGGAGCCGACATTCACGTTCGATGTCTGTTTGTTTAACAGATGCCAGACGGCGAGGTCAGATGTTCCTATCAACTTCGGGTTGAGCTGGCCTTCGGGTTCGATGCCTGTTTGTTTAACAGATGCCTAACGGCGAAGTCAGATGTTCATATCAACTTCGGGTTGAGCCGCCCTTCGGGTTCGACGCCTATTTGTTTAACAGATGCCTGACGGTGAGGTCAGATGTTCTTCTCAACTTCAAGTTGAGCCGGCCTTCGGGTTCGATGCCCGTTTGTTTAACAGATGCTTGACGGTGAGGTCAGATGTTCTTCTCAACTTCGGGTTGAGCCGGCCTTCGGATTTGATGCCTGTTTGTTTAACAGATGCTTGAGAGTGAAGTCAAACGTTCCTCTCAACTTCATGTTGAGCCGACCTTCAGGTTTGATGCCTCTTTGTTTAACAGATGCCTAACGGCGAGGTCAGATGTTCCTCTCAACTTCGTGTTGAGCCGGGCTTCGGGTTCGATGTCTGTTTGTTTAAGAGATGCCTGACTGCGAGGTCAGATGTTCTTATCAACTTCTGGTAGAGCCGGCCTTTGGGTTTGATGCGTGTTTGTTTAACAGATGCTTTGCAGAGAGGTCTAATGTTCTTATCAACTTCGGGTTGAGCCGCCCTGCGGGTTCGATACCTGTTTGTTTAACAGATGCTTGACGGTGAGGTCAGATGTTCTTCTCAACTTCGGGTTGAGCCGACCTTTGGATTTGATGCCTGTTTGTTTAACAGATGCTTGACAGTGAAGTCAAATGTTCCTCTCAACTTCATGTTGAGCCGACCTTCAAGTTCGGTACCTGTTTGTTTAACAGATGCCTGACGGCGAGGTCAGATGTTCCTCTCAACTTCGTGTTGAGTCGGCCTTCGGGTTCGATGCCTTTTTGTTTAAGAGATGCCTGACGGCGATGTCAGATGTTCTTATCAACTTCGGGTTGAGCCGCCCTTTGGGTTCGATGCCTGTTTGTTTAAGAGATGCCTGACGGCGAGGTCAGATGTTCTTATAAAAGTCGGGTTGAGCCGGCCTTCGGGTTCGATGCCTGTTTGTTTAACAGATGAGCGACAGCGAAGTCAGATGTTCTTCTCAACTTCGTGTTGTGCCGGCCTTCGGGTTCGATGCCTGTTTGTTTAACAAATGCCTGACGGTGATGTCCGATGTTCTTCTCAACTTCGTGTTGTGCCGGCCTTCGGGTTTGATGCTTGTTTGTTTAACAGATGTTTGACAGCGAGGTCAGATGTTCTTCTCAATTAAGGATTGAGACGGCCTTCCGGTTTGATGCCTGTTTGTTTAACAGATGCCTAACGGCGAGGTCAAATGTTCTTCTCAACTTTGGGTTGAGCCGGCTTTCGGGTTCGATGCCTGTTTGTTTAACAGATGCCTGGTGGAGAGGTCTAATGTTGTTATCAACTTCGGGTTGTGCCGCCCTTCGGGTTCGATGCCAGTTTGTTTAACAGATGCCTAACAGTGAGGTCAGATGTTCCTCTAAACTTCGGGTTAAGCCGGCCTTCGGATTTGATGCCTGTTTGTTTAACAGATGCTTGACACTGAAGTCAAATGTTCCTCTCAACTTCATGTTGAGCCGACCTTGAGGTTCAATGCCTGTTTGTTTAACAGATGCCTGACTGCGAGGTCAGATGTTCCTCTCAACTTCGTGTTGAGCCAGCCTTCGGGTTCGATGCCTGTTTGTTTAACAGATGCCTGACGGTGAGGTCAAATGTTCTTATCAACTTTGGGTTGAGCCGACCTTCGGGTTCGATGCTTGTTTGTTTAACAGAGGCCTGACGGTGAAGTCAGATGTTCTTATCAACTTCGGGTTGAGCCGCCCTTCGGGTTCGATGCCTGTTTGTTTAAGAGATGCCTGACGGTGAGGTCAGATGTTCTTATAAACTTCGGGTTGAGCCGGCCTTCGGGTTCGATGCCAGTTTGTTTAACAGATGCCTGACGATGAAGTCAGATGTTCTTCTCAATTCATGTTGTGCCAGCCTTCGGGTTCGATGCCTGTTTGTTTATCAGATGCCCGACGGTGAGGTCCGATGTTCTTCTCAACTTCAAGTTGAGCCGATCTTCGGGTTCGATGCCTATTTGTTTAACAGATGTTTGACAGCGAGGTCAGATGTTCTTCTCAATTAAGGATTGAGAGGGCCTTTAGATTCGATGCCTGTTTATTTAACAGATGCCTGGCGGAGAGTTCTAATGTTCTTATCAACTTCGGGTTGAACCGCCCTTCGGGTTGGATGCCTATTTGTTTAACAGATGCCTGACGGTGAGGTCAGATGTTCTTCTCAACTTCGGGTTGAGCCGGCCTTCGGATTTGATGCCTGTTTGTTTAACAGATGCTTGACAGTAAAGTCAAATGTTCCTCTCAACTTCATGTTGAGCCGACCTTCAGGTTCGATGCCTGTTTGTTTAACAGATGCCTGACGGCGAGGTCAGATGTTCCTCTCAACTTCGTGTTGAACCGGCCTTCGAGTTCGATGCCTGTTTGTTTAAGAGATGCCTGACAGCGAGGTCAGATGTTCTTATCAACTTCAGGTTGAGCCGCCCTTCGGGTTCGATACCTGTTTGTTTAACAGATGCCTGACGGTGAAGTCAGATGTTCTTATCAACTTCGGATTGGGCCGCCCTTCGGGTTCGATGCCTGTTTGTTTAACAGATGCCTGACGGTGAGGTCAGATGTTTTGGTCAACTTCAAGTTGAGCCGGCCTTCGGGTTCGATGCTTATTTGTTTAACAGATGCTTGACGGTGAGGTCAGATGTTCTTCTCAATTAAGGATTGAGACGGCCTTCTGGTTCGATGCTTGTTTGTTTAACAGATGCCTAACGGCGAGGTCAAATGTTCTTCTCAACTTCAGGTTGAGCCGACCTTCGGGTTCGATGCCTGTTTGTTTAACAGATGTCTGGCGGAGAGGTTTAATGTTCTTATCAACTTCAGTTTGAGCCGCCCTTCGGGTTCGATGCCTGTTTGTTTTAAAGATGCCTGACAGTGAGGTCAGATGTTCTTCTCAACATCGGGTTGAGCCGACCTTCATATTTGATGCCTGTTTATTCAACATAGGCTTGACAGTGAAGTCAAATGTTCCTCTAAACTTCATGTTGATCCTACCTTCAGGTTCGATGCCTGTTTGTTTAACAGATGCCTGACGGAGAGGTCAGATGTTCCTCTCAACTTCGTGTTAAGCCGGCCTTCGGGTTCGATGCTTGTTTGTTTAACAGATGCCTGACGGCGAAGTCATATGTTTTTATCAACTTCGAATTGAGCCGCCCTTCGGGTTCGATGCCTGTTTGTTTAACAGATGCCTGACGGTGAGGTCTGATTTTCTTCTCAACTTCAAGTTGAACCGGCCTTCGAGTTCGATACTTGTTTGTTTAACAGATGCCTGACGGCGAGGTCAGATGTTCTTATAAACTTCGGGTTGAGTCGGCCTTCGGGTTCAATACCTGTTAGTTTAACAGATGCCTGACGGCGAGGTCAGATCTTCCTCTCAACTTCGTGTTGAGCCGGCCTTCGGGTTCGATGCCTGTTTGTTTAACAGATGCCTGATGGTGATGTCAGATGTTCTTGTCAACTTCGTGTTGTACCGGCCTTTGGGTTCGATGCCTGTTTGTTTAACTAATGCCTGATGGGGAGGTCAGATGTTCCTCTCAACTTCAAGGTGAGCCGGCGTTCGGGTTCGATACCTGTTTGTTTAACAGATGTTTGACAACGAGGTCAGATGTTCTTCTCAACATTGGATTGAGCCGGCCTTTTGGTTTCACACCTTTTTTTTAACAGATGCTTGACGGCTATGTCAGATGCTCCTCTCAACTTCGTGTTGAGCCGGCCTTTGGGTTCGATGCCTGTTTGTTTAACAGATGCCTGACAGCTAGTTCAGATGTTCTTCTCAACTTCGGTTTGACCCGGCCTTCGGGTTTGATGCTTGCTTGTTTAACTAATGCCTTGCAGCGAGGTCAGATGATCTTTTCAACTTCGGGTTGAGCCGCCCTTCTGGTTTGATGCCTGTTTGTTTAACAGATGCCTGACGGTGAGGTTGAATGTTCTTCTCAACTTCAAGTTGAGCCGGCCTTCGGGTTCGATGCCTGTTTGTTTAACAGATGTATGACGGCGAGGTCAGATGTTCTTCTCAATTAAGGATTGAGACGGCCTTCGGGTTTGATGCATGTTTGTTTAACAGATGCCTAACGGCGAGGTCAAATGTTCTTCTCAACTTCGGGTTGAGCCAGCCTTCGGGTTCGATGCCTGTTTGTTTAACATATGTCTGGCGGAGAGGTCTAATGTTCTTATCAACTTCGGGTTGAGCCGCCCTTCTGGTTCGATGCCTGTTTGTTTAACAGATGCCTGACGGTGAGGTCAAATGTTCTTCTCCAATTCGGGTTGAGCCGACCTTCAGATTTGATGTCTATTTTTTTAACAGATGATTGACAGTGAAGTCAAAAGTTCCTCTCAACTTCATGTTGAGCCGACCTTCAGGTTCGATGCCTGTTTGTTTAACAGATTCCTGAAGGCGAGTTCAGAGGATCCTCACAACTTTGTGTTGAGCCGGCCTTCGGGTTCGATGCCTGTTTGTTTAACAGATGCCTCACGGCAAGGTCAGATGTTCTTATCAACTTCGGGTTTAGCCGGCCTTCGAGTCCGGTGACTGTTTGTTTAACAGATGCTTGTCGGTGAAGTCAGATGTTCTTATCAACTTCGGGTTGAGCCGACCTTGTTCGATGCCTGTTTGTTTAACAGATGGCTGACGGTGCAGTCAGATGTTCTTATCAACTTCGGGTTGAGCCGCCCTTCGGGTTCGATGCCTGTTTGTTTAAGAGATTCCTGACGGCGAGGTCATATGTTCTTATCAACTTCGGGTTGAGCCGGCCTTCGAGTTCGATGCCTGTTTTTTTAACAGATGCCTAACAGCGAAGTCAGATGTTCTTATCAACTTCGGGTTGAGCCGCCCTTCGGGTTCGATGCTTGTTTGTTTATTAGATGTTTGACAACGAGGTCAGATGTTCTTCTCAACTAAGGGTTCAGAAGGCCTTCTGGTTTGATGTCTAATTGTTTAATAGATGCCTGACGGCGAGGTCAGATGTTCTTCTCAACTTCAGATTGAGCCGGCCTTCTGGTTTCACACCTTTTTGTTTAACAGATGCCTGACGGCGAGGTCAGATGTTCCTCTCAACTTCGTGTTGATCCGACCTTTGGGTTCGATGCCTATTTGTTTAACAGATGCCTGGCAGCTAGGTCAGATGTTCTTCTCAACTGCGGGTTGAGTCGGCCTTCGGGTTTGATTCCTGCTTGTTTATCTAATGCCTGGAAGCGAGGCCGGATGTTCTTCTCAACTTCGGGTTGAGCCACCCTTCAGGTTCGATGCTTGTTTGTTTAACAGATGCCTGACGGTGAGGTCAGATGTTCTTCTCAACTTCAAGTTGAGCCGGCCTTCAGGTTCGATGCCTGTTTGTTTAACAGATGTTTGACAGCGAGGTCAGATGTTCTTCTCAATTAAGGATTGAGACGGCCTTCGGGTTCGATGACTGTTTGTTTAACAGATGCTTAACGGCGAGGTAAAATGTTCTTCTCAACTTCAGGTTGAGCCGGCCTTCGGGTTCGATACCTGTTTGTTTATCAGATGCCTGGCGGAGAGGTCTAATGTTCTTATCAACTTCGGGTTGAGCCGCCCTTTAGGTTCGATGCCTGTTTGTTTAACAGATGCCTGACGGTGAGGTCAGATGTTCTTCTCAACTTCGGGTTGAGCCGGCCTTCGGATTTGATGCCTGTTTGTTTAACAAATGCTTCTCTCAACTTTATGTTGAGCCGACCTTCAGGTTCGATGCCTGTTTGTTTAATAGATGCCTGACGGTGAGGTCAGATTTTCCTCTCAACATCGTGTTGAGCCGGCCTTCGGGTTCGATGCCTGTTTGTTTAACAGATGCCTGACGGCGAGGTCAGATGTTCTTATCAAATTCGGGTTGAGTCGGTGTTCGGGTTCGATGCCTGTTTGTTTAACAGATGCCTAACGTCAATGTCAGATGTTCTTATAAACTTCGGGTTGAACCGTTCTTCGGGTTCGATGCCTGTTTGTTTAAGAGATGCCTGACAACGAGGTCAGATGTTCTGATCAACTTCGAGTTGAGTCGGCCTTCAGGTTCGATGCCTGTTTGTTTAACATATGCCTGACGGTGAAGCCAGATGTTCTTATCAACTTCGGGTTGAGCCGCCCTTCGGGTTCGATGCCTGTTTGTTTAACAGATGCCTGATGGCGAGGTCAGATGTTCTTATCAACTTCGGGTTGAGCCGGCCTTCGGGTTCGATGCCTGTTTTAACAGATGCTTGACGGCGAAGTCAGATGTTCTTATCAACTTCGAGTTGAGTCGCCCTTCGGGTTTGATGCCTGAAGGGGAGGTCAGATGTTCTTCTCATCTTCGGGTTGAGCCGGTCTTCGGATTTGATGCCTGTTTGTTTAACAGATGCTTGACAGTGAAGTCAAATGTTCCTCACAACTTCATGTTGAGCCGACCATCAGGTTCGATCCCTGTTTGTTTAACAGAAGCCTGACGGCGAGGTCAGATGTTCCTCTCAACTTTGTGTTGAACCGGCCTTCGGGTTCGATGCCTGTTTGTTTAACAGATGCCTGACGGTGAGGTCAGATGTTCTTCTCAACTTCAAGGTGAGCCGGCCTTCGGGTTCAATACCTGTTTGTTTAACAGATGTTTGACAACGAGGTCAGATGTTCTTCTCAACTAAGGGTTCAAATGGCCTTCTAGCTTGATGCCTAATTATTTAACAGATATCTGACGGCGAGGTCAGATGTTCTTCTCAACTTCGGATTGAGCCGGCCTTCTGGTTTCACACTATTTTGTTTAACAAATGCCTGATGGCGATGTCAGATGTTCTTCTCAACCTCGGGTTGAGCCGGCCTTTGGGTTTGATGCCTGTTTGTTTAACTAATTCCTAATGGGGAGGTCAGATGTTCCTCTCAACTTCAAGTTGAGCCGACCATCAGGTTCGATGCCTGCTTGTTTAACAAATGTTTGACGGTGAGGTCAGATGTTCTTCTCAATTAAGGATTGAGAGGGCCTTCAGGTTCGATGCCTATTTGTTTATCAGATGCCTAACGGCGAGGTCAAATGTTCTTCTCAACTTGGGGTTGCACCGACTTTCGGGTTCGATGCCTGTTTGTTTAACAGATGCCTGGCAGAGAGGTCTAATATTCTTATCAACTTCGGGTTGAGCCGCCCTTCGGGTTCGATGCCTGTTTGTTTAACATATGCCTGATGGTGAGGTCAGATGTTCTTTTCAAATTCGGGTTGAGCCGGCCTTCGGATTTGATGCCTGTTTGTTTAACAGATGCTTGACAGTGAAGTCAAATGTTCCTTTCAACTTCATGTTGAGCCGACCTTCAGGTTCGATGCATGTTTGTTTAACAGATGCCTGACGGCTAAGTCAGATATTCTTATCAACTTTGGGTTGAGCCTCCCATTGGGTTCGATGTCTGTTTGTTTAAGAGATTCCTGACGGCGAGGTCAGGTGTTCTTATCAACTTCAGGTTGAGCCGGCCTTCGGGTTCGATGCCTGTTTGTTTGATAGATGCCTGACGGCGAAGTCAGATGTTCTCATCAACTTCGAGTTGAGCCGCACTTCGGGTTCGATGCCTGTTTGTTTAACAGATGCCTGACAGGGAGGTCAGATGTTCTTATCAACTTCGGGTTGAGCCGACCTTCGGGTTTGATGCCTGTTTGTTTAACAGATGCCTGACGGCGAAGTCAGATGTTCTTATCAACTTCGGGTTGAGCCGCCCTTCGGGTTCGATGCCTGTTTATTTAACAGATGCCTGACGGTAAGGTCAGATGTTCTTCTCAACTTCGGGTTAAGCCGACCTTCGGATTTGATGCCTGTTTGTTTAACAGATGCTTGACAGTGAAGTCGAATGTTTCTCTCAACTTCATGTTGAGCCGACCTTCGGGTTCGATGCTTGTTTGTTTAACACATGCCTGACGGCGAGGTCAGATGTTCCTCTCAACTTCGTGCTGAGTCGGCCTTCAGGTTCGAAGCCTGTTTGTTTAATAGTTACCTGACAGCGAGGTCAGATGTTCTTCTCAACTTTGTGTTGTACCGGCCTTCGGGTTCGATGCCTGTTTTGTTAACTAATGCCTGATGGAAAGGTCAGATGTTCCTCTCAACTTCGAGGTGAGCCGACCTTCAGGTTCGATACCTGTTTGTTTAATAGATGTTTAACGACGAGGTCAGATGTTCTTCTCAACTAAGGGTCCAGACGGCCTTCGAGTTTGATGCCTAATTGTTTAACAGTTGCCTGACGGCGAGGTCAAATGTTCTTCTCTACTACGGATTGAGTCGGCCTTCTGGTTTCACACCTTTTTGTTTAACAGATGCCTGATGGCAAGGTCAGATGTTCTTCTTAATTTCGGCTTGAGCCGGCCTTTGGGTTCAATGCCTGTTTGTTTAACAGATGCCAGGCGGCTAGGTCAGATGTTCTTCTCAACTTCGGGTTGAGCCGGCCTTCGGGTTCGATTCCTGCTTGTTTAACTAATGCCTGGCAGCGAGGTCAGATGTTCTTCTCAACTGCAGGTTGAGTCGGCCATCAAATTCGATGTCTGTTTGTTTAAGATATGCATGACAGCGAGGTCAGATGTTCTTCTCAACTTTGTGTTTTCCCGGCCTTCGGGCTCGATGCCTGTTTGTTTAACTAATTCCTGACGGTGAGGTCAGATGTTCTTCTCAACTTCAAGTTGAGCCGGCCTTCGGGTTCGATGCCTGTTTGTTTAACAGATGTTTGACAACGAGGTCAGATGTTCTTCTCAACTAAGGGTTCAAATGGCCTTCTAGCTTGATGCCTAATTATTTAACAGATATCTGACGGCGAGGTCAGATGTTCTTCTCAACTTCGGATTGAGCCGGCCTTCTGGTTTCACACTATTTTGTTTAACAAATGCCTGATGGCGATGTCAGATGTTCTTCTCAACCTCGGGTTGAGCCGGCCTTTGGGTTCGATGCCTGTTTGTTTAACTAATTCCTAATGGGGAGGTCAGATGTTCCTCTCAACTTCAAGTTGAGCCGACCATCAGGTTCGATGCCTGCTTGTTTAACAAATGTTTGACGGTGAGGTCAGATGTTCTTCTCAATTAAGGATTGAGAGGGCCTTCAGGTTCGATGCCTATTTGTTTAACAGATGCCTAACAGCGAGGTCAAATGTTCTTCTCAACTTGGGGTTGCGCCGACTTTCGGGTTCGATGCCTGTTTTTTTAACATATGCCTGGCAGAGAGGTCTAATATTCTTATCAACTTCGGGTTGAGCCGTCCTTCGGGTTCGATGCCTGTTTGTTTAACATATGCCTGATGGTGAGGTCAGATGTTCTTTTCAAATTCGGGTTGAGCCGGCCTTCGGATTTGATGCCTGTTTGTTTAACAGATGCTTGACAGTGAAGTCAAATGTTCCTTTCAACTTCATGTTGAGCCGACCTTCAGGTTCGATGCATGTTTGTTTAACAGATGCCTGACGGCTAAGTCAGATATTCTTATTAACTTTGGGTTGAGCCTCCCTTTGGGTTCGATGTCTGTTTGTTTAAGAGATTCCTGACGGCGAGGTCAGATGTTCTTATCAACTTCAGGTTGAGCCGGCCTTCGGGTTCGATGCCTGTTTGTTTGACAGATGCCTGACGGCGAAGTCAGATGTTCTCATCAACTTCGAGTTGAGCCGCACTTCGGGTTCGATGCCTGTTTGTTTAACAGATGCCTGACAGCGAGGTCAGATGTTCTTATCAACTTCGGGTTGAGCCGACCTTCGGGTTTGATGCCTGTTTGTTTAACAGATGCCTGACGGCGAAGTCAGATGTTCTTATCAACTTCGGGTTGAGCCGCCCTTCAGGTTCGATGCTTGTTTGTTTATTAGATGTTTGACAACGAGGTCAGATGTTCTTCTCAACTAAGGGTTCAGAAGGCCTTCTGGTTTGATGTCTAATTGTTTAATAGATGCCTGACGGCGAGGTCAGATGTTCTTCTCAACTTCAGATTGAGCCGGCCTTCTGGTTTCACACCTTTTTGTTTAACAGATGCCTGACGGCGAGGTCAGATGTTCCTCTCAACTTCGTGTTGATCCGACCTTTGGGTTCGATGCCTATTTGTTTAACAGATGCCTGGCAGCTAGGTCAGATGTTCTTCTCAACTGCGGGTTGAGTCGGCCTTCGGGTTTGATTCCTGCTTGTTTATCTAATGCCTGGAAGCGAGGCCGGATGTTCTTCTCAACTTCGGGTTGAGCCACCCTTCAGGTTCGATGCTTGTTTGTTTAACAGATGCCTGACGGTGAGGTCAGATGTTCTTCTCAACTTCAAGTTGAGCCGGCCTTCAGGTTCGATGCCTGTTTGTTTAACAGATGTTTGACAGCGAGGTCAGATGTTCTTCTCAATTAAGGATTGAGACGGCCTTCGGGTTCGATGCCTGTTTGTTTAACAGATGCTTAACGGCGAGGTAAAATGTTCTTCTCAACTTCGGGTTGAGCCGGCCTTCGGGTTCGATACCTGTTTGTTTATCAGATGCCTGGCGGAGAGGTCTAATGTTCTTATCAACTTCGGGTTGAGCCGCCCTTTAGGTTCGATGCCTGTTTGTTTAACAGATGCCTGACGGTGAGGTCAGATGTTCTTCTCAACTTCGGGTTGAGCCGGCCTTCGGATTTGATGCCTGTTTGTTTAACAAATGCTTCTCTCAACTTTATGTTGAGCCGACCTTCAGGTTCGATGCCTGTTTGTTTAATAGATGCCTGACGGTGAGGTCAGATTTTCCTCTCAACATCGTGTTGAGCCGGCCTTCGGGTTCGATGCCTGTTTGTTTAACAGATGCCTGACGGCGAGGTCAGATGTTCTTATCAAATTCGGGTTGAGTCGGTGTTCGGGTTCGATGCCTGTTTGTTTAACAGATGCCTAACGTCAATGTCAGATGTTCTTATAAACTTCGGGTTGAACCGTTCTTCGGGTTCGATGCCTGTTTGTTTAAGAGATGCCTGACAACGAGGTCAGATGTTCTGATCAACTTCGAGTTGAGTCGGCCTTCAGGTTCGATGCCTGTTTGTTTAACATATGCCTGACGGTGAAGCCAGATGTTCTTATCAACTTCGGGTTGAGCCGCCCTTCGGGTTCGATGCCTGTTTGTTTAACAGATGCCTGATGGCGAGGTCAGATGTTCTTATCAACTTCGGGTTGAGCCGGCCTTCGGGTTCGATGCCTGTTTTAACAGATGCTTGACGGCGAAGTCAGATGTTCTTATCAACTTCGAGTTGAGTCGCCCTTCGGGTTTGATGCCTGAAGGGGAGGTCAGATGTTCTTCTCATCTTCGGGTTGAGCCGGTCTTCGGATTTGATGCCTGTTTGTTTAACAGATGCTTGACAGTGAAGTCAAATGTTCCTCACAACTTCATGTTGAGCCGACCATCAGGTTCGATCCCTGTTTGTTTAACAGAAGCCTGACGGCGAGGTCAGATGTTCCTCTCAACTTTGTGTTGAACCGGCCTTCGGGTTCGATGCCTGTTTGTTTAACAGATGCCTGACGGTGAGGTCAGATGTTCTTCTCAACTTCAAGGTGAGCCGGCCTTCGGGTTCAATACCTGTTTGTTTAACAGATGTTTGACAACGAGGTCAGATGTTCTTCTCAACTAAGGGTTCAAATGGCCTTCTAGCTTGATGCCTAATTATTTAACAGATATCTGACGGCGAGGTCAGATGTTCTTCTCAACTTCGGATTGAGCCGGCCTTCTGGTTTCACACTATTTTGTTTAACAAATGCCTGATGGCGATGTCAGATGTTCTTCTCAACCTCGGGTTGAGCCGGCCTTTGGGTTCGATGCCTGTTTGTTTAACTAATTCCTAATGGGGAGGTCAGATGTTCCTCTCAACTTCAAGTTGAGCCGACCATCAGGTTCGATGCCTGCTTGTTTAACAAATGTTTGACGGTGAGGTCAGATGTTCTTCTCAATTAAGGATTGAGAGGGCCTTCAGGTTCGATGCCTATTTGTTTATCAGATGCCTAACGGCGAGGTCAAATGTTCTTCTCAACTTGGGGTTGCACCGACTTTCGGGTTCGATGCCTGTTTGTTTAACAGATGCCTGGCAGAGAGGTCTAATATTCTTATCAACTTCGGGTTGAGCCGCCCTTCGGGTTCGATGCCTGTTTGTTTAACATATGCCTGATGGTGAGGTCAGATGTTCTTTTCAAATTCGGGTTGAGCCGGCCTTCGGATTTGATGCCTGTTTGTTTAACAGATGCTTGACAGTGAAGTCAAATGTTCCTTTCAACTTCATGTTGAGCCGACCTTCAGGTTCGATGCATGTTTGTTTAACAGATGCCTGACGGCTGAGTCAGATATTCTTATCAACTTTGGGTTGAGCCTCCCATTGGGTTCGATGTCTGTTTGTTTAAGAGATTCCTGACGGCGAGGTCAGGTGTTCTTATCAACTTCAGGTTGAGCCGGCCTTCGGGTTCGATGCCTGTTTGTTTGACAGATGCCTGACGGCGAAGTCAGATGTTCTCATCAACTTCGAGTTGAGCCGCACTTCGGGTTCGATGCCTGTTTGTTTAACAGATGCCTGACAGGGAGGTCAGATGTTCTTATCAACTTCGGGTTGAGCCGACCTTCGGGTTTGATGCCTGTTTGTTTAACAGATGCCTGACGGCGAAGTCAGATGTTCTTATCAACTTCGGGTTGAGCCGCCCTTCGGGTTCGATGCCTGTTTGTTTAACAGATGCCTGACGGTAAGGTCAGATGTTCTTCTCAACTTCGGGTTAAGCCGACCTTCGGATTTGATGCCTGTTTGTTTAACAGATGCTTGACAGTGAAGTCGAATGTTTCTCTCAACTTCATGTTGAGCCGACCTTCGGGTTCGATGCTTGTTTGTTTAACACATGCCTGACGGCGAGGTCAGATGTTCCTCTCAACTTCGTGCTGAGTCGGCCTTCAGGTTCGAAGCCTGTTTGTTTAATAGTTACCTGACAGCGAGGTCAGATGTTCTTCTCAACTTTGTGTTGTACCGGCCTTCGGGTTCGATGCTTGTTTTGTTAACTAATGCCTGATGGAAAGGTCAGATGTTCCTCTCAACTTCGAGGTGAGCCGACCTTCAGGTTCGATACCTGTTTGTTTAATAGATGTTTAACGACGAGGTCAGATGTTCTTCTCAACTAAGGGTCCAGACGGCCTTCGAGTTTGATGCCTAATTGTTTAACAGTTGCCTGACGGCGAGGTCAAATGTTCTTCTCTACTACGGATTGAGTCGGCCTTCTGGTTTCACACCTTTTTGTTTAACAGATGCCTGATGGCAAGGTCAGATGTTCTTCTTAATTTCGGCTTGAGCCGGCCTTTGGGTTCAATGCCTGTTTGTTTAACAGATGCCAGGCGGCTAGGTCAGATGTTCTTCTCAACTTCGGGTTGAGCCGGCCTTCGGGTTCGATTCCTGCTTGTTTAACTAATGCCTGGCAGCGAGGTCAGATGTTCTTCTCAACTGCAGGTTGAGTCGGCCATCAAATTCGATGTCTGTTTGTTTAACATATGCATGACAGCGAGGTCAGATGTTCTTCTCAACTTTGTGTTTTGCCGGCCTTCGGGCTCGATGCCTGTTTGTTTAACTAATTCCTGACGGTGAGGTCAGATGTTCTTCTCAACTTCAAGTTGAGCCGGCCTTCGGGTTCGATGCCTGTTTGTTTAACAGATGTTTGACAACGAGGTCAGATGTTCTTCTCAACTAAGGGTTCAAATGGCCTTCTAGCTTGATGCCTAATTATTTAACAGATATCTGACGGCGAGGTCAGATGTTCTTCTCAACTTCGGATTGAGCCGGCCTTCTGGTTTCACACTATTTTGTTTAACAAATGCCTGATGGCGATGTCAGATGTTCTTCTCAACCTCGGGTTGAGCCGGCCTTTGGGTTCGATGCCTGTTTGTTTAACTAATTCCTAATGGGGAGGTCAGATGTTCCTCTCAACTTCAAGTTGAGCCGACCATCAGGTTCGATGCCTGCTTGTTTAACAAATGTTTGACGGTGAGGTCAGATGTTCTTCTCAATTAAGGATTGAAAGGGCCTTCAGGTTCGATGCCTATTTGTTTAACAGATGCCTAACAGCGAGGTCAAATGTTCTTCTCAACTTGGGGTTGCGCCGACTTTCGGGTTCGATGCCTGTTTTTTTAACATATGCCTGGCAGAGAGGTCTAATATTCTTATCAACTTCGGGTTGAGCCGTCCTTCGGGTTCGATGCCTGTTTGTTTAACATATGCCTGATGGTGAGGTCAGATGTTCTTTTCAAATTCGGGTTGAGCCGGCCTTCGGATTTGATGCCTGTTTGTTTAACAGATGCTTGACAGTGAAGTCAAATGTTCCTTTCAACTTCATGTTGAGCCGACCTTCAGGTTCGATGCATGTTTGTTTAACAGATGCCTGACGGCTAAGTCAGATATTCTTATTAACTTTGGGTTGAGCCTCCCTTTGGGTTCGATGTCTGTTTGTTTAAGAGATTCCTGACGGCGAGGTCAGATGTTCTTATCAACTTCAGGTTGAGCCGGCCTTCGGGTTCGATGCCTGTTTGTTTGACAGATGCCTGACGGCGAAGTCAGATGTTCTCATCAACTTCGAGTTGAGCCGCACTTCGGGTTCGATGCCTGTTTGTTTAACAGATGCCTGACAGCGAGGTCAGATGTTCTTATCAACTTCGGGTTGAGCCGACCTTCGGGTTTGATGCCTGTTTGTTTAACAGATGCCTGACGGCGAAGTCAGATGTTCTTATCAACTTCGGGTTGAGCCGCCCTTCGGGTTCGATGCCTGTTTGTTTAACAGATGCCTGACGGTAAGGTCAGATGTTCTTCTCAACTTCGGGTTAAGCCGACCTTCGGATTTGATGCCCGTTTGTTTAACAGATGCTTGACAGTGAAGTCGAATGTTTCTCTCAACTTCATGTTGAGCCGACCTTCGGGTTCGATGCTTGTTTGTTTAACACATGCCTGACGGCGAGGTCAGATGTTCCTCTCAACTTCGTGCTGAGTCGGCCTTCAGGTTCGAAGCCTGTTTGTTTAATAGTTACCTGACAGCGAGGTCAGATGTTCTTCTCAACTTTGTGTTGTACCGGCCTTCGGGTTCGATGCCTGTTTTGTTAACTAATGCCTGATGGGGAGGTCAGATGTTCCTCTCAACTTCGAGGTGAGCCGACCTTCAGGTTCGATACCTGTTTGTTTAATAGATGTTTAACGGCGAGGTCAGATGTTCTTCTCAACTAAGGGTCGAGACGGCCTTCGAGTTTGATGCCTAATTGTTTAACAGTTGCCTGACGGCGAGGTCAGATGTTCTTCTCTACTACGGATTGAGTCGGCCTTCTGGTTTCACACCTTTTTGTTTAACAGATGCCTGATGGCAAGGTCAGATGTTCTTCTTAATTTCGGCTTGAGCCGGCCTTTGGGTTCAATGCCTGTTTGTTTAACAGATGCCAGGCGGCTAGGTCAGATGTTCTTCTCAACTTCGGGTTGAGCCGGCCTTCGGGTTCGATTCCTGCTTGTTTAACTAATGCCTGGCAGCGAGGTCAGATGTTCTTCTCAACTGCAGGTTGAGTCGGCCATCAAATTCGATGTCTGTTTGTTTAACATATGCATGACAGCGAGGTCAGATGTTCTTCTCAACTTTGTGTTTTGCCGGCCTTCGGGCTCGATGCCTGTTTGTTTAACTAATTCCTGACGGTGAGGTCAGATGTTCTTCTCAACTTCAAGTTGAGCCGGCCTTCGGGTTCGATGCCTGTTTGTTTAACAGATGTTTGACAACGAGGTCAGATGTTCTTCTCAACTAAGGGTTCAAATGGCCTTCTAGCTTGATGCCTAATTATTTAACAGATATCTGACGGCGAGGTCAGATGTTCTTCTCAACTTCGGATTGAGCCGGCCTTCTGGTTTCACACTATTTTGTTTAACAAATGCCTGATGGCGATGTCAGATGTTCTTCTCAACCTCGGGTTGAGCCGGCCTTTGGGTTCGATGCCTGTTTGTTTAACTAATTCCTAATGGGGAGGTCAGATGTTCCTCTCAACTTCAAGTTGAGCCGACCATCAGGTTCGATGCCTGCTTGTTTAACAAATGTTTGACGGTGAGGTCAGATGTTCTTCTCAATTAAGGATTGAGAGGGCCTTCAGGTTCGATGCCTATTTGTTTAACAGATGCCTAACAGCGAGGTCAAATGTTCTTCTCAACTTGGGGTTGCGCCGACTTTCGGGTTCGATGCCTGTTTTTTTAACATATGCCTGGCAGAGAGGTCTAATATTCTTATCAACTTCGGGTTGAGCCGTCCTTCGGGTTCGATGCCTGTTTGTTTAACATATGCCTGATGGTGAGGTCAGATGTTCTTTTCAAATTCGGGTTGAGCCGGCCTTCGGATTTGATGCCTGTTTGTTTAACAGATGCTTGACAGTGAAGTCAAATGTTCCTTTCAACTTCATGTTGAGCCGACCTTCAGGTTCGATGCATGTTTGTTTAACAGATGCCTGACGGCTAAGTCAGATATTCTTATTAACATTGGGTTGAGCCTCCCTTTGGGTTCGATGTCTGTTTGTTTAAGAGATTCCTGACGGCGAGGTCAGATGTTCTTATCAACTTCAGGTTGAGCCGGCCTTCGGGTTCGATGCCTGTTTGTTTGACAGATGCCTGACGGCGAAGTCAGATGTTCTCATCAACTTCGAGTTGAGCCGCACTTCGGGTTCGATGCCTGTTTGTTTAACAGATGCCTGACAGCGAGGTCAGATGTTCTTATCAACTTCGGGTTGAGCCGACCTTCGGGTTTGATGCCTGTTTGTTTAACAGATGCCTGACGGCGAAGTCAGATGTTCTTATCAACTTCGGGTTGAGCCGCCCTTCGGGTTCGATGCCTGTTTGTTTAACAGATGCCTGACGGTAAGGTCAGATGTTCTTCTCAACTTCGGGTTAAGCCGACCTTCGGATTTGATGCCTGTTTGTTTAACAGATGCTTGACAGTGAAGTCGAATGGTTCTCTCAACTTCATGTTGAGCCGACCTTCGGGTTCGATGCTTGTTTGTTTAACAGATGCCTGACGGCGAGGTCAGATGTTCCTCTCAACTTCGTGCTGAGTCGGCCTTCAGGTTCGAAGCCTGTTTGTTTAATAGTTACCTGACAGCGAGGTCAGATGTTCTTCTCAACTTTGTGTTGTACCGGCCTTCGGGTTCGATGCCTGTTTTGTTAACTAATGCCTGATGGGGAGGTCAGATGTTCCTCTCAACTTCGAGGTGAGCCGACCTTCAGGTTCGATACCTGTTTGTTTAATAGATGTTTAACGGCGAGGTCAGATGTTCTTCTCAACTAAGGGTCGAGACGGCCTTCGAGTTTGATGCCTAATTGTTTAACAGTTGCCTGACGGCGAGGTCAGATGTTCTTCTCTACTACGGATTGAGTCGGCCTTCTGGTTTCACACCTTTTTGTTTAACAGATGCCTGATGGCAAGGTCAGATGTTCTTCTTAATTTCGGCTTGAGCCGGCCTTTGGGTTCAATGCCTGTTTGTTTAACAGATGCCAGGCGGCTAGGTCAGATGTTCTTCTCAACTTCGGGTTGAGCCGGCCTTCGGGTTCGATTCCTGCTTGTTTAACTAATGCCTGGCAGCGAGGTCAGATGTTCTTCTCAACTGCAGGTTGAGTCGGCCATCAAATTCGATGTCTGTTTGTTTAACATATGCATGACAGCGAGGTCAGATGTTCTTCTCAACTTTGTGTTTTGCTGGCCTTCGGGCTCGATGCCTGTTTGTTTAACTAATTCCTGACGGTGAGGTCAGATGTTCTTCTCAACTTCAAGTTGAGCCGGCCTTCGGGTTCGATGCCTGTTTGTTTAACAGATGTTTGACAACGAGGTCAGATGTTCTTCTCAACTAAGGGTTCAAATGGCCTTCTAGCTTGATGCCTAATTATTTAACAGATATCTGACGGCGAGGTCAGATGTTCTTCTCAACTTCGGATTGAGCCGGCCTTCTGGTTTCACACTATTTTGTTTAACAAATGCCTGATGGCGATGTCAGATGTTCTTCTCAACCTCGGGTTGAGCCGGCCTTTGGGTTCGATGCCTGTTTCTTTAACTAATTCCTAATGGGGAGGTCAGATGTTCCTCTCAACTTCAAGTTGAGCCGACCATCAGGTTCGATGCCTGCTTGTTTAACAAATGTTTGACGGTGAGGTCAGATGTTCTTCTCAATTAAGGATTGAGAGGGCCTTCAGGTTCGATGCCTATTTGTTTAACAGATGCCTAACAGCGAGGTCAAATGTTCTTCTCAACTTGGGGTTGCGCCGACTTTCGGGTTCGATGCCTGTTTTTTTAACATATGCCTGGCAGAGAGGTCTAATATTCTTATCAACTTCGGGTTGAGCCGTCCTTCGGGTTCGATGCCTGTTTGTTTAACATATGCCTGATGGTGAGGTCAGATGTTCTTTTCAAATTCGGGTTGAGCCGGCCTTCGGATTTGATGCCTGTTTGTTTAACAGATGCTTGACAGTGAAGTCAAATGTTCCTTTCAACTTCATGTTGAGCCGACCTTCAGGTTCGATGCATGTTTGTTTAACAGATGCCTGACGGCTAAGTCAGATATTCTTATTAACTTTGGGTTGAGCCTCCCTTTGGGTTCGATGTCTGTTTGTTTAAGAGATTCCTGACGGCGAGGTCAGATGTTCTTATCAACTTCAGGTTGAGCCGGCCTTCGGGTTCGATGCCTGTTTGTTTGACAGATGCCTGACGAAGAAGTCAGATGTTCTCATCAACTTCGAGTTGAGCCGCACTTCGGGTTCGATGCCTGTTTGTTTAACAGATGCCTGACAGCGAGGTCAGATGTTCTTATCAACTTCGGGTTGAGCCGACCTTCGGGTTTGATGCCTGTTTGTTTAACAGATGCCTGACGGCGAAGTCAGATGTTCTTATCAACTTCGGGTTGAGCCGCCCTTCGGGTTCGATGCCTGTTTGTTTAACAGATGCCTGACGGTAAGGTCAGATGTTCTTCTCAACTTCGGGTTAAGCCGACCTTCGGATTTGATGCCTTTTTGTTTAACAGATGCTTGACAGTGAAGTCGAATGTTTCTCTCAACTTCATGTTGAGCCGACCTTCGGGTTCGATGCTTGTTTGTTTAACACATGCCTGACGGCGAGGTCAGATGTTCCTCTCAACTTCGTGCTGAGTCGGCCTTCAGGTTCGAAGCCTGTTTGTTTAATAGTTACCTGACAGCGAGGTCAGATGTTCTTCTCAACTTTGTGTTGTACCGGCCTTCGGGTTCGATGCCTGTTTTGTTAACTAATGCCTGATGGGGAGGTCAGATGTTCCTCTCAACTTCGAGGTGAGCCGACCTTCAGGTTCGATACCTGTTTGTTTAATAGATGTTTAACGGCGAGGTCAGATGTTCTTCTCAACTAAGGGTCGAGACGGCCTTCGAGTTTGATGCCTAATTGTTTAACAGTTGCCTGACGGCGAGGTCAGATGTTCTTCTCTACTACGGATTGAGTCGGCCTTCTGGTTTCACACCTTTTTGTTTAACAGATGCCTGATGGCAAGGTCAGATGTTCTTCTTAATTTCGGCTTGAGCCGGCCTTTGGGTTCAATGCCTGTTTGTTTAACAGATGCCAGGCGGCTAGGTCAGATGTTCTTCTCAACTTCGGGTTGAGCCGGCCTTCGGGTTCGATTCCTGCTTGTTTAACTAATGCCTGGCAGCGAGGTCAGATGTTCTTCTCAACTGCAGGTTGAGTCGGCCATCAAATTCGATGTCTGTTTGTTTAACATATGCCTGACAGCGAGGTTAGATGTTCTTCTCAACTTTGTGTTTTGCCGGCCTTCGGGCTCGATGCCTGTTTGTTTAACTAATTCCTGACGGTGAGGTCAGATGTTCTTCTCAACTTCAAGTTGAGCCGGCCTTGGGGTTCGATGCCTGTTTGTTTAACAGATGTTTGACAACGAGGTCAGATGTTCTTCTCAACTAAGGGTTCAAATGGCCTTCTAGCTTGATGCCTAATTATTTAACAGATATCTGACGGCGAGGTCAGATGTTCTTCTCAACTTCGGATTGAGCCGGCCTTCTGGTTTCACACTATTTTGTTTAACAAATGCCTGATGGCGATGTCAGATGTTCTTCTCAACCTTGGGTTGAGCCGGCCTTTGGGTTCGATGCCTGTTTGTTTAACTAATTCCTAATGGGGAGGTCAGATGTTCCTCTCAACTTCAAGTTGAGCCGACCATCAGGTTCGATGCCTGCTTGTTTAACAAATGTTTGACGGTGAGGTCAGATGTTCTTCTCAATTAAGGATTGAGAGGGCCTTCAGGTTCGATGCCTATTTGTTTAACAGATGCCTAACGGCGAGGTCAAATGTTCTTCTCAACTTGGGGTTGTGCCGACTTTCGGGTTCGATGCCTGTTTGTTTAACAGATGCCTGGCGGAGAGGTCTAATGTTCTTATCAACTTCGGGTTGAGCCGCCCTTCGGGTTCGATGCCTGTTTGTTTAACATATGCCTGATGGTGAGGTCAGATGTTCTTTTCAAATTCGGGTTGAGCCGGCCTTCGGATTTGATGCCTGTTTGTTTAACAGATGCTTGACAGTGAAGTCAAATGTTCCTCTCAACTTCATGTTGAGCCGACCTTCAGGTTCGATGCATGTTTGTTTAACAGATGCCTGACGGCTAAGTCAGATATTCTTATCACTTTGGGTTGAGCCTCCCTTTGGGTTCGATGTTTGTTTGTTTAAGAGATTCCTGACGGCGAGGTCAGATGTTCTTATCAACTTCAAGTTGAGAAGGCCTTCGGGTTCGATGCCTGTTTGTTTGACAGATGCCTGACGGCGAAGTCAGATGTTCTCATCAACTTCGGGTTGAGCCGCACTTCGGGTTCGATGCCTGTTTGTTTAACAGATGCCTGACAGCGAGGTCAGATGTTCTTATCAACTTCGGGTTGAGCCGACCTTCGGGTTTGATGCCTGTTTGTTTAACAGATGCCTAACGGCGAAGTCAGATGTTCTTATCAACTTCGGGTTGAGCCGCCCTTCGGGTTCGATGCCTGTTTGTTTAACAGATGCCTGACGGTAAGGTCAGATGTTCTTCTCAATTTCGGGTTAAGCCGACCTTCGGATTTGATGCCTGTTTGTTTAACAGATGCTTGACAGTGAAGTCGAATGTTCCTCTCAACTTCATGTTGAGCCGACCTTCGGGTTCGATGCTTGTTTGTTTAACACATGCCTGACGGCGAGGTCAGATGTTCCTCTCAACTTCGTGCTGAGTCGGCCTTCAGGTTCGAAGCCTGTTTGTTTAATAGTTACCTGACAGCGAGGTCAGATGTTCTTCTCAACTTTGTGTTGTACCGGCCTTCGGGTTCGATGCCTGTTTTGTTAACTAATGCCTGATGGGGAGGTCAGATGTTCCTCTCAACTTCGAGGTGAGCCGACCTTCAGGTTCGATACCTGTTTGTTTAATAGATGTTTGACGGCAAGGGCAGATGTTCTTCTCAACTAAGGGTTCAGACGGCCTTCGAGTTTGATGCCTAATTGTTTAACAGTTGCCTGACGGCGAGGTCAAATGTTCTTTTCTACTACGGATTGAGTCGGCCTTCTGGTTTCACACCTTTTTGTAACAGATGCCTGATGGCAAGGTCAGATGTTCTTCTCAATTTCGGCTTGAGCCGGCCTTTGGGTTCAATGCCCGTTTGTTTAACAGATCATAGGCGGCTAGGTCATATGTTCTTCTCAACTTCGGGTTGAGCCGGCCTTCGGGTTCGATTCCTGCTTGTTTAACTAATGCCTGGCAGCAAGGTCGGATGTTCTTCTCAACTGCAGGTTGAGTCGACCATCAAATTCGATGTCTGTTTGTTTAACATATGCCTGACAGCGAGGTCAGATGTTCTTCTCAACTTTGTGTTGTGCCGGCCTTCGGGCTTGATGCCTGTTTGTTTAACTAATTCCTGATGGGGAGGTCAGATGTTCCTCTCAACTTCAAGTTGAGCCGGCCTTCGGGTTTGATGCTTGTTTGTTTAACAGATGTTTGACGGCGAGGCCAGATGTTCTTCTCAATTAAGGATTGAGATGGCCTTCGGGTTCGATGCCTGTTTGTTTAACAGATGCCTGACGGCGAGGTCAAATGTTCTTCTCAACTTCGGGTTGAGCCGGCCTTCGGGTTCGATGCCTGTTTGTTTAGCAAGGCCTGACAGAGAGGTCTAATGTTCTTATCAACTTCGGGTTGAGCCGCCCTTCGGGTTCGATGCCTTTTTGTTCAACAGATGCCTGACGGTGAGGTCAGATGTTCTTCTCAACTTCGGGCTGTGCCGGCCTTCGGATTTGATTTTTTTATTGTATAACAGATGCTTGATAGTGAAGTCAAATATTCCTCTCAACTTCATGTTGAGCCGACCTTCAGGTTCGATGCCTGTTTGTTTATTAGATGCTGACGGCGAGGTCAGATGTTCCTCTCAACTTCGTGTTGAGCCGGCCTTTGGGTTCGATGCCTGACGGCGAGGTCAGATGTTCTTATCAACTTCGGGTTGAGCCGCCCTTCGGGTTCGATGCCTGTTTGTTTGACAGATGCCTGACGGCGAAGTCAGATGTTCTCATCAACTTCGGGTTGAGCCGCACTTCGGGTTCGATGCCTGTTTGTTTAACAGATGCCTGACAGCGAGGTCAGATGTTCTTATCAACTTCGGGTTGAGGCGACCTTCGGGTTTGATGCCTGTTTGTTTAACAGATGCCTAACGGCGAAGTCAGATGTTCTTATCAACTTCGGGTTAAGCCGCCCTTCGGGTTCGATGCCTGTTTGTTTAACAAATGCCTGACGGTAAGGTCAGATGTTCTTCTCAATTTCGGGTTAAGCCGACCTTCGGATTTGATGCCTGTTTGTTTAACAGATGCTTGACAGTGAAGTCGAATGTTCCTCTCAACTTCATGTTGAGCCGACCTTCGGGTTCGATGCTTGTTTGTTTAACACATGCCTGACGGCGAGGTCAGATGTTCCTCTCAACTTCGTAATGAGTCGGCCTTCAGGTTCGAAGCCTGTTTGTTTAATAGTTACCTGACAGCGAGGTCAGATGTTCTTCTCAACTTTGTGTTGTACCGGCCTTCGGGTTCGATGCCTGTTTTGTTAACTAATGCCTGATGGGGAGGTCAGATGTTCCTCTCAACTTCGAGGTGAGCCGACCTTCAGGTTCGATACCTGTTTGTTTAATAGATGTTTGACGGCGAGGTCAGATGTTCTTCTCAACTAAGGGTTCAGACGGCCTTCGAGTTTGATGCCTAATTGTTTAACAGTTGCCTGACGGCGAGGTCAAATGTTCTTTTCTACTACGGATTGAGTCGTCCTTCTGGTTTCACACCTTTTTGTAACAGATGCCTGATGGCAAGGTCAGATGTTCTTCTCAATTTCGGCTTGAGCCGGCCTTTGGGTTCAATGCCCGTTTGTTTAACAGATGATAGGCGGCTAGGTCATATGTTCTTCTCAACTTCGGGTTGAGCCGGCCTTCGGGTTCGATTCCTGCTTGTTTAACTAATGCCTGGCAGCAAGGTCGGATGTTCTTCTCAACTGCAGGTTGAGTCGACCATCAAATTCGATGTCTGTTTGTTTAACATATGCCTGACAGCGAGGTCAGATGTTCTTCTCAACTTTGTGTTGTGCCGGCCTTCGGGCTTGATGCCTGTTTGTTTAACTAATTCCTGATGGGGAGGTCAGATGTTCCTCTCAACTTCAAGTTGAGCCGGCCTTCGGGTTCGATGCTTGTTTGTTTAACAGATGTTTGACGGCGAGGTCAGATGTTCTTCTCAATTAAGGATTGAGAGGGCCTTCGGGTTCGATGCCTGTTTGTTTAACAGATGCCTGACGGCGAGGTCAAATGTTCTTCTCAACTTCGGGTTGAGCCGGCCTTCGGGTTCGATGCCTGTTTGTTTAACAGTGCCTGACAGAGAGGTCTAATGTTCTTATCAACTTCGGGTTGAGCCGCCCTTCGGGTTCGATGCCTTTTTGTTTAACAGATGCCTGACGGTGAGGTCAGATGTTCTTCTCAACTTCGGGCTGTGCCGGCCTTCGGATTTGATTTTTTTATTGTATAACAGATGCTTGATAGTGAAGTCAAATATTCCTCTCAACTTCATGTTGAGCCGACCGTCAGGTTCGATGCCTGTTTGTTTATTAGATGCTGACGGCGAGGTCAGATGTTCCTCTCAACTTCGTGTTGAGCCGGCCTTTGGGTTCGATGCCTGACGGCGAGGTTAGATGTTCTTATCAACTTCGGGTTGAGCCGCCCTTCGGGTTCGATGCCTGTTTGTTTAACAGATGCCTGACATTGAGGTCAGATGTTCTTTTCAACTTCGGGTTGAGTCGGCTATCAAATTCGATGCCTGTTTGTTTAACAGATGATTCCCAGTGAAGTTAGATGTTCCTCTCAACTTCGGGTTGAGCCGGCCTTTGAATTTGATGCCTGTTTGTTTAACAGATGCCTGATGTCGATGTCAGATGTTCCTCTCAATTTCGTGTTGAGCCGGCCTTCGTGTTCGATGCCTGTTTGTTTAACAGATGCCTGACGGGGAGGTCAGATGTTCTTATCAACTTCGGGTTGAGCCGCCCTTCGGGTTCGACGCCTGTTTGTTCAATAGATGTTTGACGGCGAGGTTAGATGTTTTTCTCAACTAAGGGTTGAGACGGCCTTCGGGTTTGATGCCTGTTTGTTTAATAGATGCCAGACAGGGAGGTCAGATGTTCTTCTCAACTTCGAGTTGAGCCGGCCTTCGGGTTCCACACCTTTTTGTTTAACAAATGCCTGACGGCGAGGTCAGATGTTCTTCTCAACTTTGGGTTGAGCCGGCCATTGGGATCGATGCCTGTTTGTCTAACAAATGCCTGGCGGCTAGGTCAGATGTTCTTCTCAATTTCGGGTTGAGCCGGCCTTCAGGTTCGATTCCTGTTTGTTTAACTAATGCTTGGCAGCAATTTGGATGTTCTTCTCTACTTCGGGTTGAGTTGACCATAAAATTCGATGCCTGTTTGTTTAACATATGTCTGACAGCGAGGTCACATGTTCTTCTCAACTTCGTGTTGTGCCGGCCTTCGGGTTCGATGCCTGTTTTTTTAACTAATGCCTGATGGGGAGGTCAGATGTTCCTATTAACTTCAAGTTGAGCCGGCCTTCGGGTTCGATGCCTGTTTGTTTAACAGATGTTGGACGGTGAGGTCAGATGTTCTTCTCAATTAAGGATTGAGACGGCCTTCGGGTTCGATGCCTGTTTGTTTAACAGATGCCTGACGGCGAGGTCAAATGTTCTTCTCTACTTTGTGTTGAGCCGGACTTCGGGTTCGCTGCCTGTTTGTTTAACATATGCCTGACAGCGAGGTCAGAGGTTCTTCTCAACTTCGTGTTAAGCTGGCCTTCGGGTTCGATGCCTGTTTGTTTAACTAATTCCTGATGGGGAGGTCAGATGTTCCTCTCAAATTCAAGTTGATTCGGCCTTCGGGTTCGATGCCAGTTTGTTTAACAGATGTTTGACGGCGAGGTCAGATGTTCTTCTCAATTAAGGATTGAGACGGCCTTCGGGTTCGATGCCTGTTTCTTTAACAGATGTCTGACGGCGAGGTCAAATGTTCTTCTCAACTTTGGGTTGTGTCGGCCTTCGGGTTCGATGCCTGTTTGTTTAACAGATGCCTGGCAGAGAGGTCAAACGTTCTTATAAACTTCGGGTTGAGCCTCCCTTCGTGTTCGATGCCTGCTTATTTAATAGATGCCTGACAGTGAGGTCAGATGTTCTTTTCAACTTCGGGTTGAGCCGGCCTTCGAATTTGATGCCTGTTTGTTTAGCAGATGCTTGACAGTGAAGTCAAATTTTCTTCTCAACTTCATGTTGAGCCTACCTTCAGGTTCGATGCCTGTTTGTTTAAGAGATGCATGACGGCGAGGTCTGATGTTCCTCTCAACTTCGTGTTGAGCCGACGGTTGGGTTCGATGATTGTTTGTTTAAGAGATGCCTGACAACAAGGTCTAATGTTCTTATCAACTTCGGGTTGAGCCACCCTTCGGGTTCGATGCCTGTTTGTTTAACAGATGCCTGAAGG